>JAVRXN010000006.1:39390291-39560192 GCA_033556935.1 Timema podura | reverse complement strand
TCAGAAATAGCGCGAGAGAATAATTGAGTTAAAAAACCTGAAGTTTTGGATAAACATATGGTCAGGAACTCCTCCTCACTAGCCAGTTTTAAACAGGATGCTCTATTAATCTCGACTAAAAATTTAAACAATGCGGTGTGATCCTGTCCATCGCATACCGGGATGCGACCCAAAATATCCAAAAGGACTTTGTTTTGACATTTAGTGAATGTTGGAGGTGGGCGCGAAGTGACATGAGCGGGGGCGGCGAGGTTTTCATTCTCATCCTCGTCCATATCTAGGTCGGTCATAGCATCCCCCATCCTATCAATCTCTTTGCATAGTCTAAGTCTGAGCTCACCCACATTTACACCAGGGGGGGCTTCGATACCTCGAGACACCAACTCGGCCACCAGCTGGTCCCGGCTCAGGCGATACACCTCTGTTTTGGAGGAGACAGCAGTTGACTCTCCAGCTTGTAGAGCGGTCGCCATGGTCGTGGATAGCAAGAAAAGAATATAAACATGAATTATTATAAAGATCAGATATAATCAAAATGCAGAAGGGCAATTGGGGGGGGGGGTTCCTACTCTCAGTCCTAGCACTTCTAAGCATGCCCCAACTCCCCTCAAAGAGAGCGGAGTGGCGCAGCTTCTCTCTTGTAATCTGCCCCCACTTCTATTGTAGAAATAACACACAGTGGCAGGTACAAGAGAGTTATAAATATTTATTATTCAAAAGTACAATATACCTCATTGAGGGAGAGGGGCACAAGTAAATAATAGTGCCGTGGTTAAGCCACATACAGACATTTAATTTTAAAGGCGTGCAGCCCCTTTGTAAACAATCATGAAAAATACTCAGGACGTAATGTCTAGATACCCTCACCATAATAATGTTTTCCCTACACAAGATTCATGGGCCCACACGGTCCCCGGGCCGAGGATAATAGCCACGAAATGTTTATAGCAAGACAATACTAACATATTACAACCTTTGAAAATATGCAGCTATACAAACTGGTAGCCCTAACTGGCTCGCGGCCCCTAAGTTGACTAGCATTGACATCTACAAGAAATAACAATATAATATACTCTAACATTAATAACAATCTTGATACAAAAAATAGGTAGCCCTAGCTGGCTCGCGGCCCCTTGGTTAACTAGCATAAACATTTACATGAAATAACAATATAGAATAATCTGACTTTAATAACAATCTGGATTTACAAAATAGGTAGCCCTAGCTGGCTCGCGGCCCCTAAGTTACTAGCATTGATATCTACAAGAAGTAACAATGTGAATTAGTCTAACTTCAATAACAATCTTTATATACAAAACTGCTAGCCCTAACTGGCTCGCGGCCCCTTGGTTTACTAGCATAAGCATCTACAAGAAATAACAATACTAAATAATCTGACAACAATCTCGTTATACAAAACTGCTAGCCCTTACTGGCTCGCGGCCCCTAAGTTCACTAGCATAAGTATCTACAAGATGTAACAATCCGACCTACTTCCCGTGAAGCGGGCAACATATGATCCAGGGTAACCAGAGCGGTCCCCTCTAAGTTGATATAGCCATATCGGCAAAATAAATAATAGCGATAAATCGCTGAACCAAAGAATATACATGAAAGGTAATATTAGTCCGAGACGTATAATTTTGAAAGATAATTAGTTATAGCCAAACGGGAATTTTGAAATAGTAAAGCGAGCCTACGTAATAGTAAGGCTCTTACCTCCTAAAGTCCATAGTGCAAATGTGTCCTCATTCACTAGACTCTGTCCATTATATACACACGATGGTTAGGTGCTCTCAGAGCGCACAAGGGGGGGGGGCATCTAGAACATCCCAGAAGCCCAAGGAACAACAGCCATACGTCGAACACGCTTCGAGAAGCTTTCCAAAATGCGCACCGCGCATGCTCGGCGATATTCACTTGTTTGGAGCAAGAGAGAGAGGGGGGCGTCGGCTGGCACGACGAGCGGCGAGGCAGGAACGCTGGCTTAGTTGAATGGTGTCAGTGCTGCAGAGTGTTTCTTGGGAATTGGAGTCCCGTCGTATCGCGCCAACAAGGGCAGGTTTTGGTGAGTGTACCCATTTCCTTCACGTATGGTTGTAACTATGTAACAAGGGGTGGAGATAGTTGGGGCAACAGGAGGTCCAGAGTGCGAGGGAACAAACAACACAAATACAGATATTTCGTTGTGGGATAATTTTGACCCGAAAGTGGCTTAATTGAAGACAACATCAACTCCAATGAGCAGCAGTATCACAATTTTGCGACAGTACATGGAAATGCCATATTTTAACCGAGTAAGTGATCCATTGCAGTTCTGGTCTAAGCATAGATCATTGTTTCCGGAACTTTATATTTTGGCCATGAAATATGTGTGCTTACCTGCGAATTCAGTGCCTTCGGAACGTGTTTTCTCAAAGGCAGAGCAAGTTTTGACAGAGCGAAGAAATAGACTTCATCCTAAAAATTTGGATTCTATAATATTTTTAAATAAAAATATTATGGAACTAAAAAAGTATTTTTTTATATCAAAATTTTAAGTAATATCCAAAATAACAATTCACTATCGTTGTATGCATTTATAGATTAGTTGAAATTGATAATATTAGTTATAGTATTATGGTGATTATATTGTTGAATTAGGTAATATTTCTAAATACTTTTTTATTTTGAAATACATTTTTAGTCAACGTTTTAATAACATATAAGAAAAAAAAAGTGACAGAACTAATGAAATACTTTTCACAATTTTGTATAATTTATTTGGATACTCATTTGCCTAAAATAGTATATGATAATCCTATCGCAATATAATTTACAATTAGTGATTATTATTATTATTATTATGGCCCTATCCCAGTAATACTACTTTGAAGATAGACTTAACAAAGATATAGATTTAAATTAGAACATAATTCAATAATGAACACTTCAAAAGGTGCCATTTGCGCCAAAGAAAAACCTACATCATAAAAGATTGTAAAAGACAAATTTTCTACCAGAATAAGAGAAAAGGCCTACACTCGCCAGGAGAAAATACGGAAGTTATGCATAATTTTTATTAATTATTTTTCAATGTGTAACATATTTGACTTATATAAATATTTATTATTTTTATAGCAAACGAAAGTAGAAACATTAATAATTAAGGTGGCTGAATGCGTGTTTTATTGTTATTTATGGTGTTTTACGTGCTCTTTCTGAACCGTTTGATTATATCAGCACACGACTTTTATATTAACTAGATTCTAGAACAGACACAACATCCAGCTCCTAGCCGCTAATTTATCACTGTGAAAGGGGAAACCCACATTTCTCAAACAATAGATTTATCAGCCATGCCGGGAATCAAACCGGGGTTATTAGATTAGTAGGCAGACTCGTTACCGGCTGAGCTAAGGCGTTGAATAATTCGTAAGTGAATCGTGGACCTAGTTGAATAGCCTTAGGGGAAATACAATTATTATAAATTATATTAATAACAAATAAATACAAATAGGTTTGAATAATAGTCTAAACACTATGGTCAGGAAAATGTGAAATAAACAAAAATGTGCATGATAAACTGTAGGCTTACTTTAACACACATTTTGTGTGGACAAACGATAGATTAGAACGAAACCATTGTTCAGCAATGTAAAACGAGGATTGATTTCCAATAGTGGACCTTATAGAAACGAATATTTCATATCTCTGTAACAAGGAAAGTATTCGAAACCGTAAGGTTGACTATCGATCAGCAGCAACAGCAGCAACGTGAATGAATTTGAATACTTTTCATTCGAATGATTTCTAAACTATCGAACGATTCGATAGTTTTCATTCGATAATGCCCATCACTATTTGGATACAGCCATTGTATCGCGATGGCGTGAAAGAGGTAGTTTAGTGAAGAGGGTAGGAGGTGGAGGAACACTTGATGTGGCTTGCATGACTCATCAATCATCACACATCACACAAACAAGAATCAGCGGTTAGTGCACAATTCAGACCTGCACCCGATTCAATCGCGGCCAACGTTATCAGAGGGATTACTTTATTTTTTTAGTTTGAAGATACACGCTTCGGTGACGACTAGATGGTCTAAAGTGTCAACGACAGGGAAATTGAGGTTCGAATCTTGGTCAGGTGTATTGAGGGAGGTTTTCCCAAAATGGTTTTCCACTTTTCCTCCACGCTAATGTGGGTACACTTTCTTTAAATATGACTTTCCTGATCCCTAAAACTATTAGAATTTTTTTAGTACATAAGCGTATAACCCAAATGGGTAGTAAGACATGATGCTAAAAATAATATTTATTTTGAAAGTGCTATATAACCACTCAACTACTTCTTAAAGTGAAGAACTTTTGACATGATAAATTTAGAATATCTCTAAAAGTTTATTTATTTAAATTAAGCTTTTTTGAAATCAAGAACTTGAGGCTACAAACTTACCCTATTGGATTGGACAGTTGTACCAAGTCCGAGACTCAAATACATTGTAAGCCATCGCCTTAAAAATGAAGTAAAGTTTAGTTGATATTAATATTTGATTTAGCCTTTCCATGTCTCACAAATAACAGACAATACAACACATCTGTATCCATTATCTTACTTTTAAACAATGTAATCTTAGGATGACACATCGATGTTTCATTGAAGAAATGTAATTAAAAAATTAGATGCCTTTCTTTAGGAACTTAAAACTTTCCAGGAGTAAAGAAACTATTATAATACATGTTTTAAAAGCAATAGCAATGAAATTCTAAAACAGTATGTTTTTATAATGCACTTGTTATATTTAAAAAGCACATAGCTATAGTAGTCTAAAACTTAAAAAAAAATGCTGTTACCATCCTACTGCCACTAAAATAAGCAAAAAAAAAGTTTTATATTGGAACAACTAAACTGACCACCTCTGTGGTCTAGTGGTCATTGTTCCTGGCTACAAATCCAGAAGTCCTGGGTTTGATCTCGGTGGCATCCAGAATTTTTGTGTAAAGCAGTGGGTCTAGAACGAGGCCAAACTCAGCCTCGTGAGGACAAATGGGGAGATACTTAGCAGCTCTGGTCTAGATAACAGAGATAAACGCTCACTGGGTCCGGTGTGCCGACCACATGACACCCTCTATCCGCAAATGTTAGCACTATCATCAGCAGCGCCCAGCTCGCTTGCATGCCACTAACCTTCGGTTCATAACAAATCATCTTGAATTTGTGTGGCCAAGTGTGATTGATGATACCATTGTGTTTATGGATGAAACAGTAACATTCTTGTCAGAACATCAAAGATGAACTCCTTTAGTTAAGTACTATAGAGAATGTTTGTTTGATAACTAAGAAATATTTTAGCCAATACTTTTATTTATCACTGCGTCTTTCTATGCATGTATGATAACTACTTTAATAGGGCAGGGATGAGAAAGGGAGTATTTTAGAGGTAATTTACCCATATTTATGTGGAAGCAGAGTTGGAAACCATTTAGGAAAAATCACCCTCATCAAACCTGACAGAGATTCAAACCTCAATCTCCCCGTAATCAGCAGGCCAGTTTAACATGTGTGTGAATAAAGCCTTTAAGGTGCCAATTTACAAAGCAATATATGAAGCAATATGGTTGACAATGTGATTGCTCTGAAATTGCCGGTGGATTGGTTTCCCCCATTAACGAGAAACTATACAAGCAATTTTTTGTCAACCGAGATTTTCCTCCATCTTGTTTTTATCAGTTCAAGGTAGACTTTTGTGAGGTGTGGGCCTTTACTACCAATGAGTGCAGTTTCGTACCCTGTTATTTTATGTTTTTAAGGCAGTACAATATGCTTCAATGAAGTATTTAAAAAATAATAGTTTTAGAAATTTTTTTAAAATGTCCCGTTCCTCATTTCCTCAACAACGTTGTCGGAATCGGCCATTTAATATATAGAAATAAACAAGACTCGCTATCAAAACACAAAGCCAAAATACCAGTAAATTCATTAAAATATTGTAACAAACTTGCACTCACACAACCTACTGTAGGGAAAAACAACATGTACAGACTGAGACGCAAAGCGAAACAGGTGCTATGCGCATGCACACATCTAACAGGTTGGCAATCTGGTCACATTTGTCCATTCACGGTGCAATCTGCCAGACATCAACCAAAATATTGCTCAGGCAATTTGATTCCCTGAACCCACTGACGAGGCAATATTTGGGCAATTTGGTCGAAAGCAATGAGATTGACAACCAGATAGCTTCAAGATTGCATCGTGAATGGGTCCATTTAGACAATTCAGCCACTGAAGAGGGTTTTCAGCCAATGGTGATAATTTGCTACACTAAGAATAATTTGTGTTTACTGCTCGATTGTTTATAAATGGGTTGATCAATCTGGTTCTAAAGCTGTAAGTTGGATCTTTAAAAATTGAATTCAACTGAGTATTAATAATATGTATCCATGGAGACAGTTACTTCGAACATTGATGCAACTATGGAAGATTTTTTTTAATTGTTAAAATAATAAAATGATAAAGATGAGTTCAAGAATATGTTCTATTGATCAACCCAACAGTATGTTAAGTGATGGTTTAAATCTAAAAGAAGAAGAGCGATGTTGTTAAGTATAAGTACCATTTTAATTTGCTTTGTTGCTTAGACAGGCTGTTCATACAAAGTATATTTTAAAATTTCCTGACTTTTTCATATTTTTGAGAGCAAATTTCCAACTTTTCCAGTCACTATTATATTATTATTATTTTTATTAATGTAATACTATTTTTTGACACAGACACGTTCTGAAATTATGTCACACTATGAGTTGTTTCAAGATATCAGCCTAAAGCGATGTCTTGTCGGATGGTGCAATATAAGTTAGATTTCATTGATTTGATATCGATACGGTACATTAAAAGATCACCTACACCAGTGCAGCTTGGTAATTGTTGTGAGACACATTCATTTTAGTTTCTTCTTTCAACGTAATCAATTCTTGCGCATGCACGTAACTATGACTCAACTTTGGCTAAAGACATGTGGTAGTGGGGTGAAAAGACAACTTGAAAATTACATGTTGACTTTAAGAGCATTGAGATTAGCATGCTCAACTGGGACAAATGTGTTAAGATGGATTTGTGTTGAGTATTAACTGGAATAAATGTTATTTTTACTATTGTAAATAAAAGTTGTGTATTTTTTAGTGAGCATGTGATCAAATCTTCTGACTTTTCCATGAATTTTCCCTGTTTTCCAGGTCACTGAACACCCTGTTGGAGGATTAATGGTAAATTAATGTGTTGAAAAACACCCTCAAGTTTATGCAGCAAAATTTAATTTTAGTCTTTTGAAATTAAAGGTGTAAGGCGTACTGAAAATGAAACAGATTGAACCAATCATAGAGATGACACTTTTCTAATTATATTACTTCTAAAAAAGTTTTATACATGAAATAAAGTGCATTGAGCAAAAACAATTTGTAATAAATAAAATGATAGAATAGTAGAATAATAGAGCATAAATAAAAGCTTTGTTCTTGGCATTCACTGGTGCTTTTCCTTTTCATTCTATCATGGAGTTTTCTTCCGTCTTCTTTTTCCACTCTTCTCTGCCGCTTCCACCATGCACTCTTTGAACCTTTGCCACTCCTCTCCTCTTACTCTTGCTTGAAAGCTCACTCTCTCCTCAACTTGGCTGAGTTTCCATATCTTTATCCTCTTCTCCTGCTTCACTATCTGGCACCCCCTCTTTCCTGTCGGCGACTAATAGTCTATGGTCCTCGTACAAAGAGACACTTGGCAGGACCCAAGTGTTCATTGTGCATGCCTTTGCTTCTCCAACTATTAGGAAATAGTCAACTAGGGATTGTTGCTCCCCATTCCAACTATAGCGCATTATCTTAAGAGTATCCCTACTCTTCTTAAACCAACTGTTTCCGACCTTCAGTCCATTTCTTGAGCACAACTAAACTTACTGAAACTAACATGATAAGTTTTAAAAACCAATGACATTACATATATATATAGCTAATAAAAATATTGATGGCATAGAATATTCAAGTTTATTACATTGGACAACACATCCATCTTTCTAAAATACCCTAGAGTCTAGCGTGTGTGTACGAGTACTGTGTCAGAGAAAGAAAGACTACATTAAATAAATGTAAAAGAGAGTTAGAATAGAAATGAATATGATATATATTATATTTGTACATTTATAATCATCGATAAGTTATGTGAGGCATGGAAATGTTTGTGCGACTTTAAAATATCATTAAACTTTGTAGCAATTTTAGTTAAGTCTCATTCCACACTAAGATAATTTAATTTCACATTTTCTTTACCACAAAGAGCAGAAAAAGCTTGCTCTCACAAATAAGTTTTTGAAAAAGACATTAAATGCTTTTTTTTTAAGTTCTTTGTGCTGGTTGATGAGAAAATTAATATAAAAGTGAGTTTCCAAATTCTCTTTTCAAAGATGTGGGCACAAGGGGCGTGGCCAACCCCCCACTTTTCCCCCTCAACTCCCTTTTGAGAATCTCTGCATTATATGATTCATTAGTAATAATAATTTAGTGAAGAGTTCACAATAAACAAACAAAAAATATTTGATGACAAGGGTTACCCTTAAATAAGCTCTTTGGGATTTTCTTTTGTGATTCTGTCATATTCATTGTAAAAGCACTTAAAAAAGGATTAATCTTAGCGAAAAATTTGCGTTGAATGCTTTCCAATTATAGAGAGTCAGTTAAGGTGACAGAATTCCATGCCACACTAGCATATTAATTGAGCTTTGACCTGACCAGAGCAAAATCAAATTTAAAATACAGTCAACTTTAGAGAATGAGGAAGTGACAAACTTAATTAGGCCAAGTAATTTAAGAGTGTCAGAAACTATGAGCAACATAGTAGGGAAAGTAGGGACAGTATTCTATAATATTATTGCAAAGTTTATAAACAAAAAAAAATATGGGTGGTTTTCTTGGTGTGTCTAGTTTTAGATTTACTGATAGACATTCCATTTTCAATAAACCATCATAAAATACCATTTACATCACTTTGTAAATCCAAGCAATTAGTAAATGAATTGATGACTTTGAAAAGTTTGAGATCAGCAAACAATAAACAATTTGAAGACTTATTTAACAATGATGTCAATAAATACATTAACAAGTATAGGACCTAGATTAGACCCTCGAGGTATACCACAACGGGCAAAGGAGGTGGAGATACTAGATTATATTTTGATGGTGACATACCTTTATCCAAATATCTCCTAAATCAGCAGAAATTAATATACCAAGATAATAATACTTGAAAAAATACTTTAACAGTGTTAATAAGGTTATTTTTAAATAATTAATATTTGTATGTATGTATAGTAAGTACTCAACTTAAAGGTTGGTTGGATCCTTAACAGTTCCTCACTGAGTCAGAAGGTACTATTTATTGTACATTAGTCCGCCGAGCCACCAACTGACCCTACAAGTGACACCTTCACTCCATTCATCACAGTGACTACATGTTTGTTGAATGTTATTACTAGTATAAACTGACCCTACAAGTGACACCTTCACTCCATTCATCACTGGACTACATGTTTGTTGAATATTATTACTAGTATAAACTGACCCTACAAGTGACACCTTAACTCCATTCATCACAGTGACTACATGTTTGTTGAATGTTATTACTAGTATAAACTGACCCTACAAGTGACACCTTCACTCCATTCATCACAGTGACTACATGTTTGTTGAATGTTATTACTAGTATAAACTGACCCTACAAGTGACACCTTCACTCCATTCATCACTGGACTACATGTTTGTTGAATATTATTACTAGTATCAACTGACCATACAAGTGACACCTTAACTCCATTCATCACTGGGACTACATGTTTGTTGAATGTTATTACTAGTATAAACTGACCCTACAAGTGACACCTTAACTCCATTCATCACTGGGACTACATGTTTGTTGAATGTTATTACTAGTATAAACTGACCCTACAAGTGACACCTTAACTCCATTCATCACAGTGACTACATGTTTGTTGAATGTTATTACTAGTATAAACTGACCCTACAAGTGACATCTTCACTCCATTCATCACTGGACTACATGTTTCTGACCCTACAAGCGACACCTTAACTCCATTCATCACTGGACTACATGTTTGTTGAATATTATTACTAGTATCAACTGACCATACAAGCGACACCTTCACTCCATTCATCACTGGACTACATGTTTGTTGAATGTTATTACTAGTATAAACTGACCCTACAAGTGACACCTTCACTCCATTCATCACAGTGACTACATGTTTGTTGAATGTTATTACTAGTATAAACTGACCCTACAAGTGACATCTTCACTCCATTCATCACTGGGACTACATGTTTGTTGAATATTATTATTGTGATTGTTATTATTAGTGAAATTGAAACAGATCAATTAAACTATTATCTTGCTCTAGCTTAGGGTTATAAACCTTTTTACACCTTATAGTATGCCCAATATGTCTCCATACCCCCTGAACCAAAAGGTCAAGATCATCATCATCATCATTACCAGACCTATTAGGTAGGTAGATACTATTATAACTTCAAAATATGTGAATAGCTTTGTTTTATAACATATGGAGAGCTAGGAATTGAGCAGAGGAAAAATAATCACAAGGATTGTATCATATTTATTTATATAAAAATCACAAATACACAACCAAAATTGATAACGGTGATATTTTATTCAAATTTAACAACTTGAAAAAAAAAAATCTTACGACACCTTAGATCAGTTGGTAGCTTGTCTATCTACTGAGCTAAGGGTCCCGGGTTCCATTTCTGATGGCGTTGAAAAATATATCATTGGAGAAATGTGGGTTTCACCTTTTAAAGAGATGAACTAACAGTTGGGGGTTGGATGTTGTGTTTGTTCTATATTTAAATTAGTTTATAAGTCGTGTGTTCTTATAATGTCGGTTCAGAAAGTGCATATTAAATACATTTAATAATAATAGTGATACTCCTGGTTAAGAATCTGCTATAGTACATTTCAGAACCTACAGTGCAAGGCAAAAACTATATCTTACTAGAGAATCAGCTGGGGTGTATTATTTGTCTGAGAGAATCTTGTTTTCAGGTGAATATTGCACATGTATAATTCGTAAATAAAATACACCTGTAGAAATTTAGAATAAAATTGTTTTTTAAGTTCAGGAAAATGTTGTTCAATTTTAAGTCTATTTGAAGTTGGTTTGTTACTTTAAGAATTTGGAACCTCTTTAATACCATTGAAGAATTAATATAATATTCGGGGCAAAAAATGGATGCATTTGCTTAAGTTTATTTTTCAAGAAATCAAAGTGACATTTTTAGAATAAGTTTATTTAAGCCAATAAATAAGAAATTAACTCAAAACAAGGAATGACTATTTATATACGATTTTTATTTATTATGTAACAAACTTTAGAGGCAAAAAAAAAAAAAAATAATCACCCACATCTTAAAATAAACAACACATTCTAAATTGTTTTAAAAATGAAATAAAATAATTTTAGTCACCAGTTTTATGTACCACTCAAGACATTACAATTTGATCCTTATCTTACAACCAGATATTCTATTGTTTATTTATAAATTATAGTAAAAAATTAACTCTCCAATCATTTTCACAAACATACACATATAAATAGGTCTACATATCAACTTAAAGACAATATAAAATAATTCTAGCTTTTCTGAGTTGCAACAAATTAAAATTAAAATACTTGTTATGTTCATTAATATGAATCATAGCCATTTTGTAGAAAAATATCAAGAAATGATTAATTCCTCAAATTCCATACCACATATTTTTTTCATTCTATTGGCGGCTCAGAATTCAAGGTCAATTAGTTCATATGCATCAACTATAGTTTAAATAAAGGAAAATAACCAGTAGACTTACTTGTGTCAAGTTACACAATCTTTCAGCGGAACAACCCCCCATCTCTCTTTAAAATAAATTATTATAATATATTTTACATATTTATATATTTTATATATTTAAAGAGAGCTTCCTGTTTTAGGAAAGAATGTATAGATCTTTCATAATACACAAGGCTAGCAAACTAATTGAGAAAGTCAAATGTGCTGACATCTTCAAACTGCTGTTGCTGTGGTGTTTGTTGCTGCTGCTGTTGCTGTTGCTGCTGTCCCTGATTGGCCGAATTCTGTTGTCCCATTTGCTGTTGCTGACTTCTTGGTGTACCACCCATTTGGTGCATTGTTAACACTTGGTGACGATACTGTGGTTCCTAAAACACCAAACATTCAAGATGAGCCAACTTTGATTCCTTTAGCTCAACAACGTTATTAATACACGGAAATTTACATTTTAATTAGCAATAAAAAGGATATGTTGATATATTACCAATTATAAATCTCAATTGTATATTACATTTATATATATAAATTTCAATGGCAAAATTATATCCCTGCCAAGAATTAAATACACTTTGATAAAAATAAAACCGTGAGTATGGGGTTCGAACACGGGATGTTTGGTTTAATGCATCAATGCACTATTTCAAAGCTACTCTGGTTTGCATCATGTTCAGGCCCATTCTTCACACATTATTTAAGGTAATGAATCTGTGTTGTAGTGAAAGTTTGAACCTTCAACAACAACAGCTAATTTTGTTTACATGCTGCCAACTATATCATTCAATGATAGCAAATGTTATTCCCAGAAATAGCACTAAGGATGAGTTTGTATTCATGCATGATGAATAGCTAATAGTAAATATTGCATAGCACATAGTGCACAATTAAGAAGAAAAATGTATTGGTTAGTAATGAAATTGGTACAAGGTCTGACTTAAATCAAATGTTTTTTTTAAACGGCCTAACCTCTTTTCACTACTGGATAGTATTTCTAAAAATACTTCAATAAAGGGTTCATTCAAAAAAATATAACTAAACAGTATCTTTAGAATGTGACTACATTTATGTTTTGTCTGTGCTATTAAATCAAATCCAATTTTTATTGGGTTCTGATTTTATTATGAATATTTTAGTAGACTTCTCAATAAAAAAATTAAAATGTAATATTTTTCCTTATTTTCAATCAGATCAAAGAAAATTCACTAAAAACAAACAGATAAGGCTACCACAAGGCATTTTAAACATAAGGGTAAATAAAGAAACTAATTATTTTCTTCCTTTGTACACTGGCATTTAATTGGCTATATCCTCTCCTCGAAATATCACCAATTGATACGTCTCAAGTCCAATGGATTATCTTCACCAGCGATTCTTAACTGGGTGGCCACAAGGGTTTTTTTTGGGGGGGGTGGGGAGGGCTCTAAACAATCATTTAAAATGTTATTTGCTTATTAATGAAGTCAAGTATCTTAAATTTTATGTTTTGGAAAAATAATTTGATGATTGTAAACATGTAAGTAGAGTAGACTCTCAATTTTCCAGGGTAATGGAGGGGAAACACTGATAATACAAATAATCCCCATCTGTTTACCATCACCATTCAGAATTTACTGTTATTTGTTTTTACTTATTTATGTGAAAGGGGATTTTCCACACTGGTAAATATTAAAACAAAGCAGCAAAATCGACTCCTGCATGCGGAGAGTATTAAGTAATACAATTGAAACAAGAATAGAAAAATAATAAAACCACTATTTTAGAATAAATCTTAATGATTATTATGTTAGTAAAAACTGGGGGGCTGTGAAAATATTTAAGGATATTTTAGGGACCACGAGCAATACTGATCTATATTACACGCCATGCATAATGTATAGTAAGTTAAAGCTGAATTAACTTTATGCATAGTACACTATTCATTATTTACTATGTATTGATTATAAATGCTATCATTAAAAATAATGTATTTCAACATCTTGTGAACTATGTGCTATACACTATTCGCTATTAATTATGCGTTATGCATGAATATAAACTCAGCTCAAGTATGAATGAAATATGTTTGACATTATAGGATAGCTTTAACATGGAAAATGAGGACCATACCTTCACATTTATTACTGAGATGTATAAATTAATTTTATGCCAAGTGTATTTCCTCATTGTTGAATGTCTTAAGATAAGTTGAGCTACCCCAAAAGGTTTTGAAAGAGAAGAGAAAACATCTCTTTGCATAAAATAAATGTGAAATTAACATTTCGAATGTAATTTTTTAAAGCGTGAAATTTAGCAAGTGCACAAAGTGAGTGTATCAATTCCTTTTGGCAAGATAAAGTGACACCTTTCCACCTAACGGGGAGGGTGATGCGTATTGTACAATTATAATAATAATTGTACAACTTGGCAATAGCCACTACCGAGTCGCCGATGGCTGCGTTATCCGATGGCTTGTGATATTAAAAATCACATAATTGTAGCTGACGATTTCTGCTTTGTCCATCATAGACTCTGCCTTAAAATATGAGTGAAGAATGACCATGGGCACGGGACGAATCCTGGATAGCTCAGTGGTTAGAGCATTGGCGTACTAAGCCAAAGGTCCCGGGTTCGATTCCCGTGTCCAGGTGTCATTTTTCAATTTTCAGAATGATATCTAACTGAACCAACTACCATTAATATAGCTTCGGCTATTTACACTTAATTAAATATTCTCGCCTGATGGGCTCCTCAAACAATTACAAGTTACAATACGAAATTTACAATACATAACGCGAGAGTTTGACTTCCAGACTCAAGTCAAAACCTCCCGGGACTAACTATATCTTATAAAAAAACTAAAGATTGAAATTTAGAACAAATTTAAATTATATAAAAAAAATAACAATCATGATTTTATTTCTACAGTCGCGTGAAATAGCAAAATACAAAAGTCAACACATTTTAACATTTTACATTTAAATTTACTCAATACAAAATTACCAATGATGGAAATCAAACTAAACTAACCAACATGCTACCGCGCCTAAGTGGCGACAAAATAGTTAAATTTAAGCGACTGAGATAAAGAGAAAAGTTAAATATTACACGAAAAACAAAATAATGATTCTAATACAACAAATTTATAAGCCGAAAATAAATAGAGTCTATGAAAAGTAGACGCCATAGTTACTTTCCAATTAGTATATATGAATGTGTATCCGATCATTATCCATGACAATGATCCGTCCTTGTTCGCGGATTGATAGATAGTCATCCGCCCTCGTTCGCGGATTGATAGATAGTCATTTTTGCGGACACATACAGCCTGTTATATAGTGAGTTTCGTTACACGGAAAGGAGGGGAGGTAATTCTAGCACGTAGTTGCTAGCTGTCTTCGGTCACGTAGGCACTTTGTAGGGTTGTTCCATCAGAATATTAGAACAAGTCGACGATCATTCGATGTTTGGGGTAGTTCTTCAAACAGCCATCAGGGGGCAGGTGGATTGTTGTCTTCTATCGGACTCCATGTCGTTACGCCTCAGTTTCTATCTGACCAGACTGAGAGCAATCACGTGTTGACAGTAGACTTGCGTTAGCTCGGCCCATTCTCCACATGGCTGCACGGAGTAGGTCAGCTTTGGTGGCGGCTAGTGATAGAAGATTTCAAAGGTAAGTTCATGAACAAATATGAGTGTAATATTACAGAAGATTGTACTGTATGAAATATACTGTGTCGTATTATCTTTCCGTATTAGCCTACAGGGACTACAACAGAGAATAGTATCATTGTAGGGATTCTATTTGGGTCGGAATTATTGAGCGGGTGGTATGAATTCTTGATAGTTACGTATCAACATTATAATGGGATGGATCCAATTGTAACTAACTGTAAGTTAACGTTACAGAAGCCTAGACATAGTTAATTTGTTATATTTTGTACTTATTCAAACCTAACTTAACTATCTTTATTAAATCCTCCCCATATGTCAAGAATGTTGAATAAAGTTAGTTGTTGATGCATAGTAAAAGAGAAAGCAAGGAACTTCATCTCACCGGTGGCGAGCGGGTTGCCTAGAATAAGGGATGTGTTGTCTCGACTTTCGTCGCTCCTGTGTGACAATGTAGGCTAGTGTGGACCAGCATGAAAGCGGTAAACTTTCATGTTGCGCATCCTCAATTATGTAAGTCTGCAATGTTTGTATCTTGATTTTTCCAAGTTTTTATATTTTGTGTTTACATTTTTCTTGTTTTTCCTTGTATGTAGACTAAATATTGTTTGTGTGTGTATTATATAACATTATATAAAATGTGTGTTTTTATATGTAGAATATTTGAGGTTGTTCATTCAATGTGTACTAGTTGCGTAGATACTCAAAAAATCATTTGTAAAAATTGAGATTTTTCAATTGCTATACATATTCCTTAGACTTCGAAATAAGAAAGTTATACTTTATATATTTATATGTATATACAGTATACACATATATATATTTAAGTTAATATATATTTAGTTAGTTACTATTTGACATAAGGAACTTGAAAGTTCATTGTATCATTTTAAAAAATACAGCACCTATCCCAATCTTGAGCTAGTTACATCCATGCAACCTAGTTACATCACTTCCTTATCTTGAAATATTTCTATCAAGTCAACCTTACTATAGTTTATCCCTATATTGAGCTAGTTCTATCCAGCCCAACTCATTTCACTCTAACCCTATCTTGAGCTAGTTCTATCCAGTCCAACTCATTACACTCTAACCCTATCTTGAGCTGGTTCTATCCAGTCCAACTCATTACACTCTAACCCTATCTTGAGCTGGTTCTATCCAGTCCAATTCATTAAACCCTTTCCCCATCTTGAGCTGGTTCCATCGAGTTCACTTCATTATATGCTATACCCATCTTGAAATGCTTCTATTCAGTCCACTTCATTAAACCTTATCCCACTGTATCTTGAACTGTTTCTATCCAGTCCACTTCATTACACTCTCTCCCTATCTTGAGCTAGTTCTATCCATTGCACTTCATTACACCCTATTTCTTTCCGGTCCATTCTAATGTTATCCTTCCATCTGCGCTACGTGATCAGTAGTTATTCAGAAAGAATATTTCTCAAGTGTATTTTAAGATGAGAAAGATATAATAAAGATGTTCTCCCATAAAAGAATGAGCTTGTGTTATTGCTCTCGTCTGCGCAAATAAACCAAGGTCAGTCTGTTTAGTGAGTTCATACGGTAAGGTCACTGGTTTGATATCCGCCCCATTAGGTTTTTTTTCCCTTTGTTTGAAAATAGTATAAGATTACGATCTGTAATAAAGCAATTATGAGGCCTAAATATTTCTATAAAAGGTGGTGGAGCTGAAATTAACAACAATATTCAACTAGAAATATGTTACAGACAAAATTTTAAAAATATATATTTTTCATTGTTATAAAAAGCGTTCTAAATTTTTCCCTCATTTTCCCTTGCGAAAAATTTGTTGAAAAGAAAAACATACCTATAATTCAAAACAAACTGAAAACATATTATTTATTATTTAAATAATGCAAATAAGTGTACAAATTAAAATAAATTGATGTCATTTTTAATGTTAAAGTTATACTTTTCCTTTGTGATGGACAAAAAAGTAGACAAAAATTTCAGCTTTGCAAACAAATGTCATAGATCTTAGATGAACATATTGATTTCATTTTGATAGGAACACAATTCATGGCACCACTGGAAACATTTTGTGCATCGACTCCACTTGTCAGTGTCTAGTGACATTTACCAAATTTCAATGTTACATATCAGACACGTGCTTCTTCTTTGTGTTGCAAGCCTGAGTCAGCCAGACAAATTCGAAACAATCTGTAATAATATTACAAATATATTATTACTGTCAGCTCAATATGTGTGTAGTTACACATCAGTGTTTACGAACCAAGCACAAACAATTTTAATAAAGACAAACATTCAAACAATAAGAAAGATTATAACTAGTTTAGTAGGAACGATATTACGCTCGTGCACCAGTTCAATGTAGACTTAAGACACATATGTAAACGTACAGAGGATTGACTTGGGGATAACGACTCTTTTAGACTCAACCATTACTATAGCTGATTACAACACAGTTGTACTATAGCTTACAATAAATTTAATAAAACTCTCTGTCAACTATTTCAACGTTCCTTCCGACAATCCCTCTACGAAATTAAGCCATCTTGACAACTTGCCCAAGGGGAATAGTAGGAGGGATAGCTACAGTCTCCCATTATAACTGCCAGGTAGTGTTTCCCACATATGGAACATTCTGCGTCATCTTCACTATCGTCACTGTCCGTTGAGATGTAAGGAATATCATCTGGACCATCAAGACTTTCACTGTCAGTTGAGGAGTATATATGGAAAGTCTTCTTTTTATTGTTCCATTTTCTAGATGGCAGACATTTTTTTCCATCACATTGCTTAGAGGAAGGAAAGGGCTTACAAGGATCTGATGTTCAAGTTTTAGTGTCAGACGAGGAAAAATTTGAATGAGACTGATTTATTGGATTTAAGTTTGAACGATGGGTTGTTAATCTGAAGCCTTTTCTCATCTACTTGTTGTTTCTTTTCTGCCACTTTAAGAAATTTGACTTGTCCGTGCTAAACCAAGCCTGCTTGAAAAAGTTGGTTCGCTAACTGGAACATCCTTGATGTCCTTAGGGTTTGTTATAACAGGTGGAGATTGAGCTTCGATATATTCTCTTGAACATTGTTCTGCTGCCTGTGAGCGATAAAATTTTCATCTGTAAAAACGTCAGGCTTGAAAGGAATGATGTAGTTATTTTTGAAGCCTTTGATAGTGGTCTCCACAGTTGATGTTGTCAAATAAGCCTCTGCAAGCAGTGAAGATACCTGTAGCTTTCTCACAATATCTCCAGGAGAATTATCCAACCAGTTTTAGATGGCTTTGGCATAGTAAGTCTTCAATGGGATTATGAGGGCTACATCCTAAGGTTGTATCTTGTCTGTGGGGTGTGGCGGTAGATATAGAATTGAGATTCCAGTCTCACGAGTCCTGTAAATCAGCTGAATGTTTCCAGCATTGGAAAATTTTCCACCGAGAACTTGCACTACAGAGCTCTCCTTTGATGGTCTCATTATAAAGAAGAAGTTCACGAGCCACCTAAGAAAAAATGGTTCCTGGAATACACCCAGAATCACCAATAACACCAGTGGAACAAAGAGGTGCAGCATCAAGAAGTTCCGGTTCTGCCTTTTCTGAGGGAAACTCATCAAAGGTGGTATGTCAGATCTTGGTTGTTTTGTGCTGAGCCACAAACGCACCAGTATCGTCAATGTCGCAGACTCTTGTTTAATCAAAGTTTACTTTCCTCGACTCAGGTTTCAAAATTGAGGAAAACCTAGCTGAACTTCATTTTGTGAACCCTTAAATCCTTCCCATAGGTAGATTCTGAAGTTTTCTCAAACTAATATCTGGGTATCTTTTTATGGACAAACATTTGCAAAGGGTGAATTGTTTTCCATGGCCAGCTTGTACGCCATTCAACGCAAGTCAGAGACAACCAAGCAATAGTAACTCTTTTCCATCTCCAAACAGTAATGAACAAACAATTTTTCAATTGCTGGTGATGGAGTAGGCTTTCGATCAAAGGTTTGTCTGACGCACTCTTCAGCTGATGATGCAGACTTAACATAATCTTAAAGTGTTGCCCTTGGAACGTGAAAAAGTTGGGCAGCAGCCTTGTAGCCTATCTTTTTCTACTTAATAGCGTTCACCGCCTCCGTTTATTCTTTTCTCCGGTTTTTCTTTTTCGTCATCTGAAAACCATGGGATGATGAGTGGTATTAACACTGACACATAAGAAAGGAGATTGGAAAACAGCGTTCAATATTTCTTTCCTGGGATGAGAATTATACCTTTGTAGAGGGACAAATATAGGACCAATGGCGCAAACACTCTTACTTATATCTGAAACTACATTGAAAAAAGATGCCTGAAACTCATGTATATTACTAAAAGACACTCTAAGCAATAAGTAAGTGGAAACAGATGTTGGATGGTGATACAGATCCATCAAGTTGATTGTAAATTTGAGGTTTGATGATAGAAAATGTTCAAATTAAAATGACTCAAAACACGATCACGAGAACCGAACCAAAGCTCAGCAAGCTTGCTACTAGTTCCTTTGTCACATGTTCCACTGTCTGCCACCAGGTGGCACCACCCAACCGATTGGATACCACTGGTATGAATTGGAATTCAGGGACGAATATCGTTCCAGTGACCCTAAAATTCGTGTGGAAAATTAATGTAATTTTGTAAAATAAAATTAGCACCACGTCTTATTTTCCGTTTGGGCTATACGCTTATATACTAATTAGGCTAATGGACTAGGAAGGTTTTATTTAGAGGAATTGTACCCTAATTTCTGGGTAGGGTGGGTGGAAAACACTTTTGGGTACACCACCCTCAATGAACCCGACCGACCGATATTTGGACCGCAATCTCCCCGTCATCAACATTATTGTCTACTGCAAGAGTAGCACCACTGAAGCGAGTATTGTAATATTGTTAATAGGCCAATAACTAAACAAATTAGTCTATTTAATTTTATATAAAAAGGGGCTTCCCCTTAAAGTAAATCAATTGAGGGAGAGATGGGGTTTCCCTCGGTTCCATCCACCCTCCCCTCAGAATGTATGCTCAAGCCATTACACATATACACTTTGTATGTATTCCACCATCCTCATTTGTAGCTCATTAGTATACAAATAAATACAAAATACATATAAATATATGAGACAGACGGTTAATAAAACGTTGTACACCAGGAAAGAGGGAAGGGGGAGAAAGTAGGAAGGTAGGTAAGAGTTTAATTTGTAAACCAAATAAAGAAAATCTTAATGTTTTAAAATTCCTTTATTAGAGGTCCCTTATCATAAAATATGTTTTAAATGTAGGTAATTTTTTTAATATATAATTTTTTTTGTACTGGTTTTTTCCCCCCCCAATCTAACTACACGTTATTCGCAAGGGATGTGCTTTATAATACAGGATTATTCAGATAAAACTAATGCTTTCCATTTGAACGCATCGTAGGGATTCGTTTTGCTTTCAAACCACGCGGGATCTATAGGTGTTTAATTTATTTGTCACGGGGTGACTAAGCGCAACTGTTAAGGATTTGCTTCCAGTTTCACCAGTATTCTTAATCTTAGCCATCATCCCTGTTAAGATGGAGTATGGTACACAAAACAGCAGTGGTTGTTCGTTGTGGAAATCTACTGGATAACAAACTGGGTCACATTGAGACAAAGAACATACCAGAGGAAATTTGGTGTTCGCAATCCCCCGGAGAGGAACACAATACTGGCATTGGTACAACAGCTGGAAACAACTAAAATCTTTTGAGTGAAACCGGCAAGCATGGTTCGTCTGCACTGTCGGCGGTTGCTGTGGATGTTCACACGTGACTACTACGATCACCACGTAAGTCATTAAGTCCTCTGTCGCAGGGGATGAGATACTCGTGCTATACGTGTCAAAGAGCTGTGAAGAAGACTACGCCGAGGCCGTAGAGGATGACGGCAGTTCTTCAACTTCTGGAGGCAGAGAGAGTGAAATATTGTTGTTGGTTCCAGGTGTTTGTTGTCCAACATCCTGGCATACTGTCCATTACATGGTTCACAGACGAGACATGGTTCCACCTGTGTGGCCATGTGAACTCACAGAACACACAAGCGTTCGAGCCGCAAAACATTCCATTCGTGAAGCACCTATGCAACCAATGAAAGTCGAAGTGTTGTCTGCAATATCTGAAGAGAGAATAGTTAGTCCAATTTTTTTTGTTGATGGAACTGTGAGCACCAAACAGTACAAATACCAGTGGCATATTCTATGGGTATGCTAGTCCTGCACCGCAGACCCATGATTATACGGACTAGTTTATAAATTCATTGTTGTTTTCGCAAACTGTGTAAATAGTAATGTTTAAATTGTGAATAAATATACATCTATAATGTATCTATATATTATTAATTTGTGAACTAACATGTGTTCATAATTCAAGAATATTGTGTTTTAAGTAATTATTCCTCCAAAAGAGTCTTCTAACTACCCAGCTTATGAAGCTCAGGACCTGCTGCTTGAAAACAGCAAGCAAAGCTAGAGAAGCTCTAATGACCTTGACCAATGTATATGGGATTGCAACACTCCCCCTTGCCCTTCACCAGCAAACATTGGCCAATGAACTAGGGTGTTTACAACCCAGGGCTTGCTGAATACTTATCTCAAGCAAAACAGTGTGCCAACTGTTGAACAAATATTCAAGAATCAAGATCACAATGATTATTTACTAGGATATTATAGCTCAAGTAAAATAAAATAAAATAAATTAAATGAAAATAATATATGTGAAGTAATTGTATAAATAACAAGCTTTAAACTATGCAATAATTAAACACATATTTGATTATATTTATGCATTCTAAGCACACGTATCATCATATGTTTGGCAAGCATATTTACCACTATTTTAGAGTCTACATGGGTGAAGTAGGGTAGGGGGGTGGGGAACGAGGGGCTAATTTAACTCTAGTAGCTAGAGAGTGTTTTTGTTTTTAGTATGAAGTATTTATGGAGTTTTAACCTTGTTCTTTTGGTTGTTGTGTAAACGTTTATCATTTTTTGCAGCATACATTATCTAATTATAGTCATTGTGATTTTAAATAATCATACATCAAGGAATCCTAAAAGTTAGGAGTTTGATTTCACAGTTTCAAAATGATTTATCAGAAAAAGGTATAAAAAATTTATTTCAAGTGTAAATGTCTTAGCAATAAGCCAATGACGTAGCGATACAGAAATAGGCCCAATAGGGTAGAAATTTTCCCTTTATTACTGTTATCACAGTTTATGGATCTAAATAGCTTCTGGAGCATAGTTAGGATTTAATAGTTAGTTTTAGGCTCATAATCATTATTGCAACGTGAGTTGGACAATCCAACTTATTCCTCCCACAAAGTTCTGATGGACACTTGATCCATGCAATACTTCATTTTACTCTTTTTATATATTTTTTCTTTTTACTTTGTGTATTGCTACCTGCGAGCCCGACACCTTAGCTCAGTCGGCAATTTTCCTGCCCACTGAGCTAAGGGTTCTAGGTTTGATTTCCGGCATGGCCTAAAAAATATTATTGTTAAAATTAGGATTTCCCCTCTCACGGTGATGAATTATCGGCCGGGGGTCTGGGTGTTGTGTTTGTTCTCGATTTAAGTTGTCATGTGCTGATATAATCACTTGGCCCAGGAAGTGCACGCTAATACCTCTAATAAATGAAAAATGAAAATGCTACCTGTGTGTACTTTTAATTACACTCAACCAATTTAATAGTGTATGTCACTCTTATTCAGCCAGGAGTGTGCTCATAACTCTTAGCCTTGACATTTTTACTTAAATCTTATATTATTTAGGTATTGCGATGAACTGCATGCAGTGTGCTGTGTTTTGATATTCCTTTACAATCTGAGTGGATGATAATCATCAGTAGTTTCACGTGTTGGTGTGTTTTGAGCATAGTTCTGGTGTACTTTAATGAAGTCAGAATATGTAATAGGCTGTAAAGGTGGATATTGAAACAAATATATAAATAAGTAAAAAAATAGAGACAAGGGGAGTTGGGAGGTGTGAAGTTTCCCAAGATAGAATGCGAGTACGAAAAAAACATAGTGGAAAAGTGCCTAAAATGGCATACTCAGATAAAATGGCATAGGTGCATTTTCTCGCAAGTACTGCTAATTTTTTTCAAATTGTTTTGAGTTATTCCTTAGTTGTAATCAATGATACTCTGTAAATGACCGACCTGTGCAGAAGGCGTTTCTGAAGTTATTAAAGAAAAATTGAAAAGTTGCTTAGTAAAATATATTTTTTGTTATCTTTCATTGTTAACAAATACATTGAAGGGTAAGTAATTTTACTGTAAATATAATGTGTGTTACTTCAAGTGTAATATGCAGTATTTATGACGTAAAATCGACCATAAATTATTTAATATTCTTGGTACAATATTTTATAATTTCATAGTTAGCAATGTTGGGTAAAATGGCATACCACTGGTAAGGATAAAATGGCATAGTGTGTCATTTTACCCTAGGTAGCGTCTTAGTTATTTAAATCAACCATTATCCTGCTAAAATAAATATTTCTTACTGTAATTTGTTCACCAAATTATATTTTTAATATTTGAAATAGTTACTTAAATTATTTTTAATATTAAATTTAAATATTTTGTGCGAAGATGGTTGTGACTTACGTCAAAAAGACAAAAAGACAGTCATGGGAAGAGCAAGCAATGCAACGGGCTATTGATGTGGTAAATAATGGGGAAATGGGTTGGCTTTGGGCATCTAAACTGTTTGGAGTCCCACACACAACTTTAAGAAGGCGGTACAGGAATAAAAATAAGTAGATTCAAGATGTTAGCAAGGGTTTGGGTTGATTCAAGTCCACATTTGACCAAGAATCAGAACGTGAATTGGCTGGCCTTGCTAAGAGGGAAAAACATTTTGTGTGAGCTATTTGCAAGCCATGGTAACTACATGTAAAACAACAAAAGTCATAATAGAAGGTTTAATTTGTATGTTTAGTGTTTTTTCTGTGTAAGATTATATGTATGCCATTTTACCCATACAGTATGTATAAAATAGCAAAGTCCTACATTTTGTATTTTAATTTTTTAACTAATAAATATATATATATTAGTGATGTTTTTTGGTGTTCATTTGAAAGATTATATATCATAGTTTATAAAAAGTTTTGAAATAATAAATTTCAGAAGAATATTCTAGAAGAAATTTCAAAACTTAAAAATGGTATGTCATTTTAGGCACATTTCCCCTAAATGTTTGAGATCCATTATTTTATACTAGAGGTACTCATGTTTAAATATTTCCAGGGGAAGCATCTCTTGACCTTTTCGGCCAACTTTTAGAGTATAACATACCTATTAATTTTCTCAGAATACGCCACTGACACACACATGTTCTTGGAATTCACTGAGCAAGTGGATGATATTGAGCTGCATCAGGGGTATTTTTAACAGAACGGTGCCACTTGTCATACGTCACATGAGTCCATGGCGCTGACCCAAAATTTCTTTGAAGCCTGGAACATCTCTGGGAGCTTGTGGTCACCTATATCACAGGATTTTACCTCAACAGACTTTTTTCTGTGGGGCTATCTTAATCAAAGAGACTACGCTATACTTCCTTGGACATTGGACGATTTGAAATAGAACATTGCACGTGAAATAAACTATAGTGACAACACAATGTTCCTCCGAACCGCCAGGAACATGAAACAACGTGTTCAGTTGTGTCTTGAGGAGGAGGAGAGGCATTATTTGTCAGCGTTCAGAGTAAATTTAGATTAATCTCGCAGAGATAATATACACTGTACATTTAAGACGCAATACATTGTTACTTGCACCAGATAAATACATAGTGAGATGTATTAGTTTTATATGGATCCTCCTATTATATTTAATGCTATAAATAGATGGTGATTTCCAATGCTAAAGGAATCGTACCGTATATGTAATATAAATTTATTTTACAGAAAATAGACGAACAACTTTTAGATAAACAAACATTAAGCAGAACAACAAAGATATATCAATATTATTAATACTGGTTTGACCCGGCTTCCAATATTTTATAAGGCAGAGATTTGGACAAGATAAAAGAAAGTTTTATATAGCTGTCATTTTATTTCAAGGTGGCCATCATTTATAGTCTAGATCTCGGAACCTTTCCTAATGTCTGTCCAATGAAAAACACGAATAGCAGAAGCTTGGAAAAAGTAAAAAAAAAAATAAAAAAAATAGTAAATTTTGTAGCCGCCATATTGAAACAAAATGGCGTACGTAAATTTCAATTAGTCTGAAGGTTAACCGGATGTCCAAGCTATGCCCATGCAAAATTTCAAGACAATCGGTTTAGTTATTTTTATGTTTTAAAAAGATGTTAATTTTCAATTTTCATCTAAAGCTAATATTTTTTAGAAATTTTAGTTTAAAAATTGCATTGCCTGAGGTATAATTGAGACAAAGTTGCAGAAACTGACTAAGTCTGGGCTCAAACAAAACGAAAAGTCATCCATATAAAAATAATGTGAACAAAATAAACTATGTTTATGTTTAGAGGCTTCTTGTATACCTAAATAATGGTTAGTTCAACTTTGTTGTGTTTTTGTTTTGTTTTTTCTAGTTTGGCATTATTTAATTAAAATTTTCGTTAACACAATTCCCGAGTGGGACGCTGTGGGATAAAATGTTATTGATTTATTTTTTTCCCTCTCGCGTAGAAAATTAGACAGACGAATAAACTTTCAAAAAAAATGTGAAGACACTAATCTCTATAATCCTTTCCAATTAAATGTTGTATACGTGTTTCGATGGACGCAATGAGACCTTTCACTTGTTTTTTCAACAGTTGTGTAGCCTGTAATCCATAAGAAAATTCACCACAACATCGTAATTTTTTTTCGACCCAGAGGATTTAATTTCGCTATGTTTTAGCTGTAGCAAAAATAAATTTTTTATTATATTGAGAAATAAATATCTATTTTTAACAATATTTATTGAAAATTGGTTAAAATGCCTTATTTATATTTTATTTATGTTTAGTTGAAACAAACTACACCATATAGTAAAGTTTTTATTAAAAAATACAATAGTTCAATAGTTTTGTTACTAGTATTTGAAGAGATGATCAAAAAAGAATTTACTCTATAAAAAAGTTCGTTGTTTTATATTTAAAATTTCATTTTTTTAAATTTATACCTAGATTTTGGTACTAAATTAATTAATGTGCGTTATATAAGCACACAGTTTACCTTAAATTAGGCCTTAACTAAATATATTTAACAGTATAACTTGCTTTAACTATATATTTTACTTTTGCCATACCTTACATCAATGGTCGGCAACCGGTCGATCGTGGTCTCAACTTCGGTCGCTCTAGGAAAGATTTTTTTTTTTAATATTTGAATCAAAACAAATCTTTAAAATGTTGTTTTTTTCAAAATACATTATTTAAAAAATCTTGGTCTTGGGTCTTATATTTTGGTAATTAAATGTTTAGATATATGGAAAGTACTCATCCCGCTACGTAACCTTAGTAGTTTGAATACAGCTCTGGGGTTTACTACAAGATGGAAGCACATGGCAGTAACGTTAACCGTGACTCTCTTCAGTTTGGCCGAGTCCATTATCTCACAGTCAACGTTCGAACGGTGTATGTTGTTGAGCAAGTTTGTACGTAAGGTTGTTTTGATGAACAATTGGGCTACGTCTCTTTTATTTAGTGATGAGTTGATGAATAATTGTTCTCAAAACTTTTGACATTCGTTAGTATTATCAGCTTGATATGTTTATCTTTTCCATTTGAGCATCACTTCATGACGAAAATAAAACCGATAAGCGCTAAAAATTCACTTCCACATAGAGTGGGAAAATAAATAATTTTTTTTACTGAATTGAAATACAAGTGTGTATGTTTGTTGTGCCACGCCATCGTTAAAGTTGGAAGGAAAGGAAATGTTGAAAGCCATTTCAACGCTACTCTATCCTAACTAAATACAGATTTCCCTACGAATAGCAACGTACGAAAGAAAAAAGTAAAACCGATTAAAACTCATTTAACTAGCCAACAATCTTTATTTACAAATAACCATGACAAATTTACGGTTTTCACCCTTTTTTCTTACAAAATAGCGCCTTATTTTCGAAAACATTCACACTCAAATACTTGTTTGCATAACAACTGATGGGGCTTCATCGTTCACTGGGTTACATAAGGTATTTATTGCTCTTGCTGCAAAGATGACACCTTTCCAAATTTGTTAACATATCAGTGTTCCATTCATCAACAAGCACTTTGTGGGAAAATTTTGAATGCCAATAATGTGACGAAAATTTTGGTGAAACTCGTTAGTCAGACAGGAGCCCCTGGATTACAAAGAAGGACGTTACGAACACTAATAGAAGAAATGAACATGCAATAAGGTTCGACATACTGAAGTACATTGGCTAAACAAGGATAAGATTCTCCGTCACTTCTATGAGCTGTTGCCAGCTATAATCGCTTTCCTCAACAAGCGTAATGAGGACTACAAAATTTTAGAAGAACACACATGGCTAATTAAATTGGATTTTTTATTGATGTCACTGAAAACCTCAATTATCTAAACTTGCAGTTACAGGATAAGGATAAAAATATCCTGGAAATTACTAAAAAAATTAAGTAATTTATTGCAAACCTTGAACTGTTGGAAAATAAGAGGAGACAAGGGTATCTCAAACGTTTCCTTTCTTTAAAGAGCAGATTGAAAAAGAAATAAATGTACAAGCTTACACAGGATAATGGACATATAGATATGGTAACCAAGAAAAATCAAGTCCCTTGCTCAGTTCATTTTGCATCCTTACATCACTATTGAGGTAGAAAACCTATCTTAATTAATTGGAAAAAACTGTAATGCAGATGTACCAACTTCGGAGCTATAGATAATTACACTGAAAAACGACTTATGTATGAAAGTGTCACTGGACAAACAAATGAAATAATTTGGTCATTAATGCTTAGGACAAAATAGCCAGTGTTGGTAAACGTGGATCTAAAAATGAAGGGGTTAGTTTGCTCTACATACTTTTGTTAATCACCACTTTTGATGTGAATTTTATTAAAAACCCAAAACAGGAACAGACTGACGGAAGACCATTGGGACACCTGTATCAGGCTTGAGATAACAAATTATGAACTCAATGGGAAGAAACTAACTAATGATATGGAATGACAGACATCACATTAAAACTGGTAATTACTATCAACCCCAATATATTTCTAATATAAAATGTTTTGAGGTAATGTATACCATAAAGTACGGGTTGAGCAAAGTTTACTTCAAGTTAAGTTTATACTTTCTCTGTAGTTTGATTTTTTTTCAAATAACGCGCATTAAAAATATTAATTTTCATTTTCTTCATTATTGCACCTTAAATAATAATTAGAAAACATACATTCGTAGTTAATTAATTATAATGAATAAAATCAGATAAAAGATTTTAGAACGCAACAGATATATATTTATATAGGCTTACTGTTAATATAGTCATTCGAATTCATCATAGATCAAGGTAGATCTTTGGTGATCAGCAAGCTCAGTTATGTAGTTTGTTTGCCAACCACTGCCTTGCATTAACTACACTGGATATCATCGCTGAGGGAGCTGTGTTGTTACTATTGGGAAACAGCGTCGTCATTCTATAATTTTTGTCTGGTCAAACTCCTCTCAATATAAGATAAGTTTGGCAACGCTGGTTAGTCGAGGTTGCCAGTAGATGCTTTTTATTCCAGCACACAACCTTCCTACATAACTGAAAGTGAGGATATTTGGCAACAGTTGACTAAGAGAGAAAACGAAGATAAAGCTTTACTTTCTAAGACCTGCAGTTATCTCAGCGATGATATTGGATATACACCTTAGTTTAGGAAGATATTGTAGGAAGTTTCAAGGTCAAGTATGGAAGCTACACAGCCCCTTCGTGAGCGAGGTGGGAGGGGTTGAGGGTCATAGATGAATACGACAGATCCCTCCCTCCCCCAGTGTACATAGGGGTGGCTGACAAGTGGCTGGTCGCTTTTATTCCCTTATTCCATAGATAATAAATATATAGAATGGTAACTATCTGTAGTATGAATAGAACAGTAATTTGAGTGATAGGTGCTAGGTCAGCGTTTCCCAAAAGGTGTTCCGCGGAACCCTGGGGTTCCGTGGAAGGGTCAAAGGGGTTCCGAGTTCAGATCTTTGCGTTCAATTGTCAGACATTAAGCCTAATTTTAGTGCTATTATAAGTAAATAGATGAAAAAATTTCATTCATCACATTAAATAGTTACTTTTTTTTGTACGATAAATGTTTTATAATACTTATAATAATTATTTTTTATTTATAATTATTCTTTCTTTTCATGTCAAACTTGAAAATATTCAAACTACACTACAAGGTACAATCACTTTTTTATTATCAAAATGAGGTTCCGCCAAAAAAAGTATGATCAATTAGGGTTCCGTTGCCAAAAAAAATTGGGAACCTCTGTGCTAGGTAATATGAACTAACACTATCAGCTTAGTGCAAAACTGTAATAAGTACTAAAGTGCAAAAGTGTACCACGTACATTTGTAATCCAGAGAAGAGAATTAAAACTGATATATTCTGCGAAATCATCATTTGTGTTCTACTTACATTAAGTGGATGTTCCCGGATACAATCACCATGCTTCGATACAGTTACCTCCTCTTTATATTAGAGTAAAGGGTAGGAAACGATACACCATCAAAACCGTGCTGATATATAAACTTACCAATTGTATGTATGTATGTATGTTTGTATTGTAAGCCAACCGCATGCGGAACAGTTATACTTTGCTGTCTCCAATGTAACAGTTGTAAGGCGTTTGCCATCAATTTTTATTAATTAAGCAAATATGTAATGGCTTGTTTATTTTAAAACTTACTTGTTAACATTGAGAACTGGGCCGGATAGTCGCGACTCTAGTATATATAATATCTATAAATATATGTAGTTTATTGATTTTCGACCGCAAAATAAAGCATTAACATGTTAAAAGCAACGAAGAATAGCATTACAGAATAACAGCCATCTTAAATCTAATCTCCATTCCAGTTCACCCGGAACAATGGCAACTTAATTGATAGACCCTAGTAAACAAGCGATATATCGATATAAATTTATAGATATATCGTAACTTTCAATAGATATCTTGCGATATATCAATTAAAAAATACATCTATAATATATTAGGAAAGTTCGTTACATCTAAATTTGATTTCACTTGAGAAATTGCTGTGAAAATAAATGCTCATGTAAAAAATAATTAAATAGTTTCAGCTTCTCCTTAATATACATATCATTTTTCTTTTTGAAATTAGAAATATTCTGTTACAACCTTGCTGTATAAACTTTTATTTACCTAAATACAAAAATGATGAAAACCGGTTTGGTATAACTTTGGGAATTATTGTTAAAATTCTAAAGGAATTACTTCACGTTTTATAATATATTAAATGTTTTTCTGTCACTAAGTTTCTCTTCTCCCTTTTCTCCTCTTATCTCTTCTCTATTCTCCTCTTTACTCCTCTACTCTCTTCACCTATTTTCTCCTTTCTCTCCTCTTTTCTCCTTTCATCTTTCCTATTTTCTTCTATCCTCTCTTCTACTCTCCCCTCCCTAACAACTCGTGACCTTGGATGAAATGATCAGTGGAAGATTGTGACCATTTCACCCTTCAGTCACACCATCCTAACAATGCTTTCTAGCGGTGAGTTATAGAATTATATTTACTTTTGTACATTTTGGCTAGCGTGGCCCAACTTTTATTTTTATTTTGAACCAACGCATCTTGTTTTAATCGTTTGTCTTATCTAAGATCGCATCACCAGTATTATTCACTCCTAATGGTGGGGATGTAGGGGAGGGCGAGAAAAAACACATTTTATAGTAAAACAATTTTTTGGTCTAAATGAATCAAATACTACTCCAGGATAAATATACAAATTTAATTTTCTTCACACGGTGATATCAACATTTGTTGAATATCTGTCAAAAGTGTTCTGGAATTTAATGACGACTTTTCTCATCATTTAAAAAGTTTCTCATCTAATGCCGCTATGCTCATGTCAGTTATTCAACAACTGTCATGGCCGGGTCTAGGGGATGGGGGAGGCAGTGTAGGCATCTGCCAATGGTGGCAAATTCCGAGGGGTGGCAAAAATTAGACGATTTAATTCTTGTTTTTAATTTATTTACCACCCATTGAGAATTTATAACTTTAAAATTAGATTTTTTACTGTAAAGAGTTTAGATCTGTCCAATTTCTTACTGTAAGTTTTTATTTGTAAAAAGTTTGTTGTTGAAAAATAAATATAAAAATTACTTAAAATCCACTTGATTTCTTCTTTTCCGTTTGTTTTCGGAACTAATCAAAAGAAAGGAAAGATTTGATGTGAGGAGCTGGTGACACAAGTAACCTGCACAAGTAGTGTATGATCTGTACAGTCAAGAACAACTTGGGCGAACAATAGATACAAACAATTTATTGTTCTTACTCTTTGTTGTAATTTTTTTCTTATCCAAACACATTAAAAAATAGGTGATGTTTTATGATTTTGAGGGGGGAGGGTGGAATTTTCGTTCATTGCCAAGGCGTTAAAAGGTCACGAGTTGGCCCTGACAACTGTTGATTTCACCGTGTGAAGAAAATTAATCTCTAGGTTTGTAATAGAACAATATTTGATATTTTTAGACCAACAAAAAGTGTTGTTTTAAAAACTGATAATTCGATCATCCTTAACGGCGTTGCCTACCTGGAGATTTCGAAGCTATTTTCGAAGCAGGTTCTATCTTAACATGACGCAATTAAGAAATATAAGCATTAACACACTTTGACACCAATTTACGGAAAAGAAAGAGAGGGAAGAAAATGAGCAGCTCACCCTGAAAAGCATCTTGTTTACCTACTGATGACACCTCCCCTCTTCCTCTGACGAGTTTACAGAGTAACTATTATATTTACGTCTTGAAAACATTGACTTGCTTTTTAATTTACTTTCTTATTGTTTCTTATTCTTGATAGACATTTTCTAATAAGGACTTTTTAATCTACATCCTGGCAGGAAGACTCCTACAGAACACTTTCATGAATAAACCAAATTGCTTGAGTTGTAGAGGATTGTCTTTTAAAAAATATGTTTACAAAAAAACTACTTCAATATAAAACTAATTACATTTTATGATATTTTATGACTATTTTTAGAATTATTTAAGATCTTATCTTTTTCATTTCAACGTTATAACTTTGAAACTCTCCAAATAAAACGTAAATTCGCTAAAATAGGAAATTATATTTTGACCTTACGTCACGTCCAGATGTGCAAATTCTTAAAAAAATTGTTAACTATTTCGGTGTCAGAATTGTCTAAGACTCTAAGGCATCACTCTAGCGATGAAGCCTGACAGCCGATTACGGTGAGATCGAGATTCGAATCTCAGTCGGATGTACTGAGAGGTTTTCCAAAATCGTTTTACATTCTCCATCCACGCAAATGCGGTTTCCCTTTGTAATAAAATTTGGCCCTTAGTTGTAAAACAATGTAGTTAAGGTTTTTAAAATATAAATTCTTAGCTCAACTTCACGAGAACTCTTATCTCAAGACTACTGGGTATTTATACATTATTATAAAACCCCTTCTCTTTGCTTTTCTATTTGACGTAGCCATTTTGGATGATACAATAATAAGCTGGTTGATGATACTTGGGGTAAAACACATAAGAAATGCACTTATACTTAAATTGTATACTATATTGTAATGGAACAATACATAAAATATTAAAAAAATATTTAATATTATTTGTTTGGTTATTTATGTACTCTGAATTTTAACCTTACCAAAACTTGCTTGTTGAGCTCCGTTAATTTACATATCTATGGTAACACAATTTACTTAAAACTTGAAATAAGGTTAAATTTTTATGTTCGTAAACTTTATATTAATATATATAAAATTGGTTTTATTAACAAATTAATTATCACTATAACACAATTTTAACTAACATTAAAACATTACATACAAAAAACTTTGAAACATTTCATGAAAAAATATTTAAGTTCAACCATGTCTAAAATTATTGCACTGAAAGTTAAACATTTAACATCAACCAAATTAGATTCCAATGATGACTAAAACAAAATGGTCCCACTGCTCATATTTACATATTTATTTATTTTTTAAGCCATCCCAAGATAGGCACCATGTGGCTGATTAAAATGTAGTTTATTGTTCAAACTTGTAATAATTTGCAGCACTGTATCCCTTTTCCCCTCTTGATTGGAAACTTCAACATCCCGGCTTCAATACCATTTTTAAAGCGACGCAAATAATAAAAAAACTAATACTCTCCTTCCATTCTTCTAAATTACTAAACAAAATACTTTCCATATACACACCAAAGAAGTGATGAAGGGACCAGAATAAAGGTAGGGGGAAAATCCAACAACCAATCAGAGCGAGAGGGCGTGGTCACGTGACGATCTCTAAGCCAATCGGAGCGCTGTTCCCATAGGCCCAACACGCTACTTAAAATGTATCCATTTAATAATCGCGCCTTCGGAACCATCTTTTAATATGTTTGAAAATATTTCGACTACAGGAAGGAGTAGGCTCGTCTTCTTGGCATCCAGATTCTAGCCACCATTCAATAAAATCTCTTTTGGAAATGAGTTCTTCGTATCTTGGTAACTGATTAATTTCGCTTGACTTGGGTGGAATAATTTCATTTTGGATTTTTTTACTTTCAATTTGAGGTTTGCCTTGTGATATTACTGAAAGATTGTTAATTTTCCTGTCGAATATATTTTGATACATTAATTTTAAAATTTTGTCAAGGCCTTTGTCCAAATAGGTTTCGTATGGCATAATATCCTCTTGTAAATAATCTTTATTTTTTTAATAAATTTTATTGTTTTAGAAATATTGGATGGTGAGCATTCTTTGAAGAAAACTTAGAGGTACCACATCGGAGATTGAATGTGATAGAGGTTCCCAGCCTGGGTTCGCGGGTCCCTAGGGATCTGCGAAGCCACCTGTGGGGCCCGCGAAACAAATATAAGCCCTAGTTTTTTAATTATCTTTTATTTGAATTTTTACATCATATAAAAAATATACGGTATTCACAATTTTCTTAAAGTCTCTTTTTTCCTGTTCTACAGTATTTATATAATTGGTTACGTAGAATACTATAAATGTGTAAGTGTTTTTATTTCACCTGGTATGGCTGGGGAGGTTAGGGGGCCGCGGTGAATTTTCATTGGCTTGAGGGGGTCTGTGAACTGGAAAATGATGGGAACCACTAATATAAAATATATATGTTAGTGTGGTATGAGTGTGCGAGGTTTTTTTTTTAGGGTTGTTGACTTTTCTGTGCTGATTGTTAGGCCTACTTATATATTCTAATAACAATTGGTTTCTTTTATCAAATATTATTAGCCTACTATCATAAGCCGGGGTGATTATGGTGAAGGAGATATCTATAATCAGGGGCAGACTAAGGGTATTGTCACAAGCGGAGAATAATTCTGCCAAACCCCATCCCACCCCACCCTCCAAGCATCGTGGCGATGATGAAATAATTCCTGGGGTCTTTGTTGAAGTCTGCAATAATTTAATAAAGTTGTAAACAATGCCATACCATCCAATACAGTAGAAAATGATGAAACGAACTATATAAAGTTTTGGCATTAGTTTTAATTAATTGCGTACCATAGCAAAAAAAAAAGTACAGTACATTATGTACAGATTGTTACTTTTTACACATTGTGATCTTGATGACTGAAATCATGTGATCACCGGTATAGGTAGCTTCAAAACAACAACTTAAAGCTGAAACTTTGAACATGTTCTTTGGGAAACCTCATTGTGTGTGCGTGGGGCTTGTTTAGTTCAATCAACAACTCAAGTCTATTTTATATTATTTCTACAGTCATTTCATGCCTGACGCCTTTTAGACAGAGAACTTGTATTAGGCCTACGTACTTAGGTTAACCATAGTTGGTGCTACATATAGCGAACATGACTTCTCAAACTACATGATCACTGGTGCTCGTAATTCCAAATCTAAGGAACATTAAAAATTGGAAACTTGATATAATTAATTACGGATACTGGCAGAAGTGCAACCCGAGGGTTTATTTTTACTTATATATAAAGTTGAAGTTATTTATGTCTTTCTTTATATAGAGGTTATCAGCATTGATTTTATATATATATATATATATATATATATATATATATATATATATATATATATAAATAGAAAGATATTACCTATGTTGATAACTTCCAAGAAGATAGACCTAGAAAACTAAAACTTTATATATGTACTGCATATAAATAAAAAGCAAAACCCACTCACACATCACAGTATTTCCCCGACTCCTGGGCGGGTACCCGTCATTTGGCCTAAAGGCATTTGGCCTAAAGTGTAGGCTAAATGCCTTTAGGCCAAATGCCTTTTAGGTCAATTGCCTTTAGGCTAAATGCTTTTAGGCCAAATGACTTTAGGCCAAATGCCTTTTAGGCCAAATGCCTTTAGGCCAAACGCCTTTAGGCCAAACGCCTTTAGGCCAAATGACTTTTTGTAAAGTTAATTTTTAGACCATTTATTAAAATGTGTTTTGCTGTCTCCGGAAACATTCGTTATGATTTGTAGTGATGCTAATAGATGGAGAGGTGTGTAGTGTTTAGTTAACTAGTATATACTACCGTTTCAAAATACGTAAGTCTTTTCTCAATTTACTTCTTCCCAAGGTATAGCAGCACGTCCATTAACCTGTAGTACCACTTTTGTATATGTTGAACTTTTTACATTGCCAAGGTTTTATACTAGTTTTTGTACCGTTTTGTATCAGAAATAAAAAGTTTTGTACACGTACCGTTTTCTATTAATTAGCACATACATGTGGTCACACCATTTTAATAATTTTGTTTTATTTTGAATTTTGAATTTTTTTAAGTGCCAAAGTATATTTTATTAGTCTTTCTTAGTATATTTGTTTATTAATTTTGCTAAATGAATTAATCAATCATTCTTTTTTTATAATCATATTAAGTTACTCGAGTTTGCCCACGGCTTCGCTCACATTTAAGTTGGGTAAATTATCTTATTTCTAGCAAATCATCTAAACCAGGTTTTCTCAAACTCTATGCTCTTGAGCCTTACATGGACATTTAAAGTAATTGTTAAGACTCTCTTTCTTAGAATAAGATAACTTTTTTACGTTAAAATACAAAAATGAGACATTTATTATTTAATTTATTTCTTTATTTTCTGATAAGAGCTTTGTAGAAGTTTATTAAGAATACTAAAGATTTGTAAGATATTAATTAATTTTATTGCTTCATAAGCCAAACAGAATATTAATTTTTTAGTTAATCATAATTTAGCAAGTCGAAGGAAGTGAAAAATTGGTTCACACCTCATTTGAAATCCCCTCACGCCTCGCAGTTTGAGAAACCCTGATCTAAACTACCAAAAATACAATTTTAAACACGTGTGAGGCGAGAACTTTGTATGTTGATGAAGCCACAAATTAACTACTACCTATAAGAAGTAAAATCAATTATATATATATGCAGTATTTGCATCAATATTTGCTCGCTTACGCGGAGACATTGTTGAAATGAACACCAAAAGAAATAGTTTAAATTTACTAATCAAACTTGAATTAATTTGAAAGAATCACTCTAGTAAGCACCTCAGCTTATCAAATAAATTGTTCTGTTAGTAATTGTTTCTATTGGTTTTTGAAAATTTTCCCTTCTCCTCCCCAATCATAATTTCTCTATTCTCTAATATTCACATATCTATGTGGATCATGCCGGCCTGTAAAAATCATTGATCTCTATGATATAACTGGATGGACATACACATGCACATTCCAAGGACAAAAGCTTGACGCTCAAGTGTATCATCTGCTACACAGAGGGGGGGAGGGGGGACAGATTTAACAGTTTCTTTAAATGTTCTTATGCGAAAACATGTCTCTGATGAATAAAAGTGTTATTGTTTGAAAATAGTGAAGTATTATACCACACTTTCCTGAAGAAACATTTACATTAAAGGATATACAATCCAGTTTTACATGTAATACTGTACAGAAATGAATAAAACCTTAGATATTCCCATTTCTATGTATTTATCATCAATGTTGTTTACAGTCTGCCAAGACTACACTTATATTTAAAGTTGATTATTAGCTTGTATATTGGTTTCAAAAACCACATTATATTGCAAGTTCTATAAATATAATGAACAAGGTATCTTAAAACTTGATTACATTTGTTTGAATGACAAAATTTGAATAGTTGCCATGCATTCAAATTATCACTTAGGTTATAGGCTTGTGGAAAGTATTATTATAATAATACCTGTTTTTTTTAAGTTGGCTCATATCTTTCAGAAACCATTTTATGTTGAAATTTCGATAACTATAATGAAACAAGTCAGCTAAAAACTGTATTACATTTGTTTGAATGACACAAGCTCGTTCCTTACACAATATCCTCTAGAAGTCTTACGTTCAAATGATAATTTAGGATATAGGCTTGTAGGAAGTACATTATCTACTAAACCCTGATTTTAGTAATAATCCCAATCTGTAAGGCTTTATTTCGTACGAAAATAATATCATATATATAATGTTTTGGTAGGATGAACGGCAATTTAGAACAGAAGTAGAAATTTCCTTCTTTAAGGTCTTTTATCCTAACTAAACACAACTATAGGGTAGGATTCTGGTACTAGATAAAGCCTTACAAGTAAGCTTCCTTCAAAAATCATCTTACATATTAGGCTACATCAACTTATTTAAAGAAAAAACTAACCAGTTTTGAACTTTTATATGCTCTTCAAAGCTTTAACTAACATATTTATTTAATTTAACCACTTACACATTGAGGTTTCTCATATATTCAATCAGATTAATGAACTATGTCAAAATGACACATTGCCTTGTATGGGTAAAAGAAAGAGATACCCGAAAGTTTATTTCTCTCTTACACAATGGTATCCAGATGACAGCTCGAAAATTTCAGCCACAGATGTCCATCCAGTTATACTATAGAGATCAATGGTAAAAATATCATTTACTAACTTGTCCTGCTTATACACGGACCAAAATCTTTTACGAAAGTTTATCTTTAATGCTTCATAGGATGTATAGTCAGCCTCGTGACTATTCATCCACACTTCAGCTTCACCTACTAACTTTGAATTAAAAAATGCTATTTTTTGTGCTTCGGTGAGTTTACTATTTTCAAAAAGTCTATCCATCTTTTTCAAAAACTGTACAGCATTATTTCCACTGAAGGTGGGTACATAATTCATTAATTGATTCCTGATGCTTGTACTAGTTAATACCAAGGCACCAGCAGTAATTAGCGTCCCTTTTTCCACTACTTTGTCATATTTTGACTTAGCCTGTTCTAGTTGTTGTTGCATTTGTTCGACTGTTTGTAACGTCTTGTCCACAGTTTCAGTCAAGTTGTCCTTAAATTTGTCCAATTGCTGGTCAACTATTTCCTGTAAGTAAACATCTGGTACTGTGTGTCCATCAAAGAAATCATTTTGGAATTTAAGGTTATCACTACATTTTTGTTGTTCTTTATCAACAGTCGCAAATCGTTCTGTTAAATGGTGTACCTGTTCTAGAATTTCATTTTTACTTTCTCTCTATCTTACAGATAGAGAAAGTATTGTGATCGTCAAAAAAATCGAACTCGAGATTTTGACGAATTTTGACGTTTCATGACTTCCTGAATCCGAAAAAGTGGTTTTTGAATTTCCGTCCGTCTGTCTGTCTGTCTGTCTGTCTGTCTGTACCTCCAACTAGAGCCTAAACTATTTTACCGATTGAGCTGAAACTTCATATCTAGGGTTTTCATAGGGTTGCCCCGAGGGGTTTTTGGAATTGGATATCTACCCCTAAAATTAAGGGTAGTTTACTGAAGGGAAAAAAAGAGAAAAAGTCGATTTTCTCAAAATCCGCTCTAACGATTTTGATTAAATTTTATTTATGAACATTAATAAATATTACAAACAAAATGGCTACTCTCAATATTTCGGCAAAATCGCTTTAAGGGCTCCGGTCTGATGCGTAAATTAGCATTTTTTATAATAGCTCCGAAACTATTTGAGATATGAAATTACTTAGCATTACAAATATTTATATATATTTATAATACAAATATTTTATTCGAAACATATTTTTATAAAATCAATAACTTTCAATCTATACGCAATTATATATATATTTTTAACTTTTTGGACATTAAAGCTTAAGTATTGCGACCGTAAGAAAAACTAACCTGAAATGTTGATGGATGTCGACGTCTCATGACCCCCCGAACCCTTAAAAATAGTCTTTGCAATGCCGTCTGTCTGTGTGTCTATTAAAACTTAAGATTAAGGGTAGTTTACTGAAGGGCAAAAAGAGAAAAAGTCGATTTTCTCAAAATCGGCTCCAACGATTTTCATTAAATTTCATTTATAAACATTAATAAATATTCCAAACAAAATGCCTACCCTCAATATTTCGGCAAAATGGCTTTAAGGGCTCCGGTCTGATGCGTCAATTAACATTTTTTTAAATAGCTCCGAAACTATTTGAGATATGAAATTACTTAGCATTACAATTATGTATATATATTTATAATACAAATATTTCATTCGAAACATATTTTTATAAAATCAATAACTTTCAATCTATACGCAATTATATATATATTTTTAACTTTTTGGACATTAAAGCTTAAGTATTGCGACCGTAAGAAAAACTAACCTGAAATGTTGATGGATGTCGACGTCTCATGACCCCCCGAACCCTTAAAAATAGTCTTTGCAATGCCGTCTGTCTGTGTGTCTATTAAAACTTAAAATTAAGGGTAGTTTACTGAAGGGCAAAAAGAGAAAAAGTCGATTTTCTCAAAATCGGCTCAAACGATTTTGATTAAATTTCATTTATAAACATTAATAAATATTCCAAACAAAATGCCTACCCTCAATATTTCGGCAAAATGGCTTTAAGGGCTCCGGTCTGATGCGTCAATTAACATTTTTTTAAATAGCTCCGAAACTATTTGAGATATGAAATTACTTAGCATTACAAATATGTATATATATTTATAATACAGATATTTTATCCGAAACATATTTTTATAAAATCAATAACTTTCAATCTATACGCAATTATATGAATTTTTTTAACTTTTTGGACATTAAAGTTTAAGTATTGCGACCGTAAAAAAAAACTAACCTGAACTGTTGATGGATGTCGACGTCTCATGACCCCCGAACCCTAAAAAATAGTCTTTGCAATGCCGTCTGTCTGTGCGTCTATAAAAACTTAAAATTAAGGGTAGTTTACTGAAGGGCGAAAAGAGAAAAATTTGGTTTTCTCAAAATCTGCTTAAACGATTTTGATTAAAATTCGTATCTAGGCGTTGATTAAGATTATAAATAAACTGGCTATTTTCATTTTCCTATGAAAATGATTTTTAGGGTACATTACAGAAGCGTTAATTTCCGTATCTCCACAACTATTGGAGAAACTAAACAACTTATCATTGCAAAATTGTAGGACTATTAGAAATAAAAAACTTTTATTTGACATATATTTTTATAAAAGCAGCAGTTTCTGAGATATTTGCAAATATATTAATATAATTTTGTGAGCTTTAGTTGTAAACATATACTACTTAAGTCTTAACGCAATAATTCTCCAATGCCATAGAGTAATTAAATATAAGTATCTAAAAAAGTATGTTATTTTTCCTTAAATCTCTTAGGAGAAATGTTTGCATAGCAATGATCTATCTCCATTTTAGACTCAATAGTCAATATTTACATTTTTTATTGGTCAAAATGTATAAATGAATAATTAAATATAAATGCGATGACGTGAAGATCTGCAACACCTTATAAAATGTTAATATTTTAACCAGAAATCGAAATTTTAATACGAAGTGTTGACCCTTGTGGAAGACATTAAACTGTTTGAAATGCTCTTAGGTGGACAAAGATGCGCCTCTTTTCTCATTGATTATATATCATTGTATATTATTTTATGCGTGTTCTTATGTGGAGTGGTGATGATACAATGTACATTATTCTGTTCAGAAATCTTACGAGTTTATAGAAAGAGAGAGAAAGTCTGTGCGGTGCGCCGTACCATTTATTATTTTTATCGCAACTTTCCTGAGTAGTTTTTCCTTTGGAATTTAAAGCGTCCTGTTTAAGCTTAAAGTTTTCCTTTGCATTTTTAAGTTTTTTTATCTGCTCATTCGTCTGTTTTTCTGACTTACTAGTCTTCCCTAAGCGTCTGTAGTTCGTCCCTTACCTGCGTTTGGTCACTTTCAGCCTGTTGTATTTTCTGTAATTTTTTGTCAAAGTCGTTTTATACTTCTTGAAATTACCCTGCAATTCTTGTTCTAACCTGTTGAATTGTTCATTTACACCCTTAAATTTTTCATCAAACTTTGTATTTAAATTCTGATTATTTTCTTTGATTTCTTTTAACTCCTGGCTATTTTTTTTTTGTGGCTCCTCTCTAGTTTTTTGTAGCTCTTGGCTAGTATTATCGAACCGTTCATTTATTTTCTGATTTAACTTTTCACTCTTTTCACTACTCTCTTTAATTTGCTGACTTAACTTTTCACTCTTTTAACTACCCTCTTTCATTTGCTGCACTAACTGCAGTAATATTGCATTTAGGTCATTTGCTGATGTTTGTTGAGCTACACCTCCTACCTTTGAAACATTTTCCACCCCCCTTAAGTCTTCTTCTTTATGAACTATTGGTTCAACTACTTTCTCATGTTGTTCACTTTGTTCCTGATCAGATAGTTCTAAACAAGAATGTTCTTCTACCATTGGTTGGGAATATTGCGTTAGGGGAGGATTATCCTCACTGCTACTACTGTCTGTCTCTTCCATATTTAATGAAGTTTTGCTGTTGATGACTTAGGTGAGATTTTCCTTGCGTACCTCACCTGAAGTCTAGAAGCTTTGGACCTTATTCTGAATCTACCTGGTTTCGAACTCTTCCCTCTGAAGTCACCTGGTTTGGAGCTTCTTCTTCCAAAATCACCTGGTTTGGAGCTTCTTCTTCTTCTTCTTCTTAAGTCACTTGTTTTTTTTTGTTTTTTTTTTGCGTAATAAGGCACTTAAGTTGTTTGCGGCACTTTCACTGTTCTTTGAGCACTTACTTTCTCGGGTTTTGAACTGGATTTAATTTTATTATTTCAGTTTATCAGGCCCTCCACGTTGGGAATCCATTATTGTAACGTATAAAAGTTAGCCTGATATATTAATGTTGGTTCGCCACCATTAGGGTGATATTTGATATAATGATTGAATTGGGTCCAAGTTTGCTATCCTGTATTATGGTAATCAAAAGGGGATAATGTCTTATTTTATAAATTAAAAGTTCTGGTCTTTTATAGTTTTTTTTATATTAAGTATATAAACAGTTTTTGCTAGATATTTCACACGTTGTAAATATTAATTTAAAAACCCGACTATTGTATTATGTGTATGTTAATTCCCGGCACGTGAAATTTATCATAGACCCAACCCACACGGCTCCTCGTCAGGATTGCAAGTGAAGAGATGCGTACTTTGAAGTAGTTATATCTAGTGACATCTCCTTCTCGAAACTTCCCAAAAGAAAGAAAGGTGTGGTCATCCAGGTGCGTCCCTGTCTACAAAACTGAGTTCGCCTTTCAAACAGAGGCGTAGAAAGATGTCGCCATACCTTGCAACTTAACACAAATAAATCTTACTACCCGCTCGTATTTATAATATCATAATTTTGAATATAGATGTGAATAATAAATTATTTAGATGTATAATTCCATATCATTACAACATATACATACAAACACGTGTATATACGGGCGCATTACAATTGGGCCACGTAAACAAGTTATGATCTCCGTTTGACGTCTACATATTTACTGGCAAAGTTTATTTAATGCGTCACTATTATATATATTAATTATTAATATTGGCTTCCACTTTCATTTTGCCTTTCGAAATAGGTTGTCAAAAGTCCCCGAGAATGGTGTTTTCTTATTGTTTTTCGTTAACTTTATGACCGTGAGATATATTAACAAGGAAATAATATCGGAAATCTATACATAAAAAAGGTGATATAGTGTTTTGTGAACTGATCTAGTTGTATGTATGTAGGATAGTGTCAATATTTTTAGAAATATTGTAACTACCTTGCATCAGTTGTGCTATCTATATTCAGATGAAACAACTAACAGTACTTTTTACTTTCCGAAGATAGCCGAAGGTTTTAAATTTACATTTTAGGCCAAATGCCTTTAGGCCAAATGCTTTTAGGCCAAACGACTTTAGGCCAAACGCCTTTAGGCCAAATGACTTTTGGTTTCATTTTTAGGCCAAATGCCTTTAGGCCAAATGCCTTTTAGGCCAACTGCCACGTCCCCCTCCTGGGTATGTAAACTTGTAATTTTGTTTGGCCAGAAGGGGGCGGGATTGCCCCATATAACCATAAAAATCTAAAATCAGGAAATTTCTAATATGGCCTCCGGCTTATAGTTAGAGAAAAAAAATATTTGTTATAAAATTTAAATATGGCAGACAGGTAGAGAGAAAACTCCATATAACCAAACAAATAATAAAATTTGACACATAAGATTATAAGTTTGAATTGGATAAAAGGGGGGTGGGGGTTCAAAAACTAATAGTAAACTACTACTTCCCAGTGTGATAAAAAACTTAAATTCGCCAGGCAGGTAAAAAGATGACTCCAAATAAATATTAAGGGCTGGAAATGTTAAATTTATAATTGGGTCTTAGGTAACAAGGGGGTAGGTGATATACAATTAATATACATCAACAATCTTATAAAGTATAAATCTACCAGTTACTCACGTCAGTGGTCACATGGTCTAAGGCGTCACTCACGAATTAAGCTGGATCGCTGGTGATGGGAAGATTGGGGTTTGAACTTCAATCATATTCACTTAAGTAGTTTCCATGAATGCGTTTTCCCTCGCCCTCCACGTGAATGCGTCTACATTTCCTTTAAATTCTAACTTCCTCATTCCTACATATATGTGAGGGCCTATAGCTCAGATGGGCAGGTTTTATTTTCGTATGTCATATATGACCGGGAGGTACTTTGACGTCCAGATTCGGTCGCCTTATGTGTAGACTACTTGTTGCTCTGGTGACACAGTGTGTTGCCCAGGGAACACCATAGGATGTTGTCTACTATTTATCGCTCTGGTGGAACAGTGTGTTGCCCAGGGAACACCATAGGAGGTTGTCTACTATTTGTTGCTCTGGTGACACAGTGTGTTGCCCAGGGAACACCATAGGAGGTTGTCTACTATTTGTCGTTCTGGTGACACAGTGTGTTGCCCAGGGAACACCATAGGATGTTGTCTACTATTTGTTGCTCTGGTGACACAGTGTGTTGCCCAGGGAACACTATAGGAGGTTGTCTACTATTTGTCGCTCTGGTGACACAGTGTGTTGCCCAGGGAACACCATAGGAGGTTGTCTACTATTTGTTGCTCTGGTGACACAGTGTGTTGCCCAGGGAACACTATAGGAGGTTGTCTACTATTTATCGCTCTGGTGGAACAGTGTGTTGCCCAGGGAACACCATAGGAGGTTGTCTACTATTTGTTGCTCTGGTGACACAGTGTGTTGCCCAGGGAACACTATAGGAGGTTGTCTACTATTTGTCGCTCTGGTGGAACAGTGTGTTGCTCAGGTAACACCATAGGAGGTTGTCTACTATTTGTCGCTCTGGTGACACAGTGTGTTGCTCAGGTAACACCATAGGAGGTTGTCTACTATTTGTTGCTCTGGTGACACAGTGTGTTGCCCAGGTAACGCCATAGGAGGTTGTCTACTATTTGTTGCTCTGGTGACACAGTGTGTTGCCCAGGTAACGCCATAGGAGGTTGTCTACACGTCGTACCTACAATGGGATGATGTGATAATAGTGAATATGAAGGTGTAGAGCTGGTGTTGGTCTTAACCTAACATAAACCTAACCAACCAAACCTTGGTGACAGGATCATTCTCATTTCGGGAAAATACCAGGGCTCGAGCTAAAGACTCCTAGACTCGTAGTTAGGTGCACTAACCATAAATCACGGTGTGGACCATGTCGTGTCGGTCACTTGATCTACCTATCCTTGCAAATATAATCTGTTCACATTTTGTCAACAAGCTATCTTTCTATCACATGGTCCTGCTCGTGTCGGCTGATTGGTCCACATTTTCCCTGTGGATCGATCACATTTCTATCTACCACTTTGTCCTCCCGTGTTGACCACTTTGTCTGCACCCAATTAGTATTGTTATCCATCTATAATTCCATTACTCTCTCTTTTATTTGTGTCACTCTTTCTACCATAACATAATGTACATGAGTGATACATTATATTTCTATTACCCCCAATGGTAAGCATTTCAATAGCTTGCTCTGAGCCAACGTAAACTTCTGTTGGACTTTGATTTCTCGTCGCCTTTACTTACCTATCTCAAGGAACTGAGGCCCGAACAAGTCTAGATACATTATCTCGTCCTCTCTCTCTTCCACACCACCTTAACTTGGCACTGCCTTTACCTTGTAATGGTATTCTCCTTCCTCTTTATTCAAACCGTACTTTAGTTTGTAATCTTACTTCAGGCAGCAGAACAATACAGTTCCAAAATAATAATCTTAAAATAATATTTATTCCCAATTTTTTATTGTGACCATCGGACTTTTTATGGAAATTTATTAATCAGCTTATTTCAAATGAATTAGGATTTTTGTTTTTGTTTTTGTTTCTTCTGAATCAAAACTTAAATTTAACGAATTTGGTAAGGATCTATTATCTATTTGGCATGTAATGAGATAAATTCAATTTTAGGACAGTCATCAAATTTGTACTCTCTTCATAAACTCAATATACCATTTTTTATTGTTCCGTAAATATGATTTACCTAATAGTCCACACGATATACTTTACCACTATTTGGAGCAATGGTGGCACAGGTATAATATCCTCTTAGCCATGTACCTTACTTTTACCATATACCTGAATCAAGCAACTATATAATCTACTTTATTTTTGCTAAAGTTCAAAATTTTAATAAAGAGTTTTACCAATTTTGAAGTCAAGAAAGATTGAATTATGTGGCTGATGTAACATCTTCCTCACATTTAAGACCTGAAATAGAAGGTTTGACATCGGAACTAGTCGTCGGCTTATTTGTTTGACAATGTAGTCACTATAAAAAAATAAGTATAAGGGCCCAACTACGGATAATAATTATTAAATCTAGAATATAATTTCAATAAAGTCTCCATCACATCCTCTTCTAATATAACTTGATAAAATAACCTCAAACTGTTATACTCCTTACATACAAGTGTTTCCAGATGACTACTTATAGCTTACCATAAATGTAATATCAATTTTTATTGTACATGACCAATTGAATGTCCTAATTTTACCAATTTTATTGGTATTTATTTTTCATCAATGAATCCTACAACCCATTTTAATTGAGTCATATACGCAAATGCTCGATTGTCAGCGACATATGAGTTGCTGGCTTCTTAACTATCGGAGGGACAAAACGAAATCATTTTCTCTTTAAACCAGAGAATAAATATTACTTGATCACATTTAAATAAAACGAATAATTATATAACGGAATGAACTATGTAAGTTAATATATGAACATAAATTACTTCAATCATTAGATTTATTATAACGTTGATTTTCAATTTTTTTAATTAAAAAACTCACTGTTTCTTTTGTGGTACTAGGAGAATCACTTTTGAGCAAACTATTGTGGAAAAGGGGGGGGGGTCTTTGTCCCCCTTTCCCCTTACTCTTCCAGTTAACGAGGACCGTGGTCTGAATGAGGAAAAGGGTGATTTTTTTTATTGTGTATTATAGATTCGTAGTTTGTAACCACTTCTATTAATAAGTTTATTCTTGATAAAATAATATTTTTTGCATGGTATTTATACGGTTTATATGTATTTGACTATCTGAACTAACCCAGATTCCAATTAGTTTGGTTGATCAACGCTCTACTGTATTAATATTATAGTTGTGTTTGCTAGATAAATAAATGTCCATAATTACTGTCGTGGTAGTCTGTGTGAGTAGGAAACATTCTCGCCTCATTCCAGGCCGCGACTTGCTGCGAAGGCTCTGCAGGCAGTCGAGAAAGGATTAGAACCCACGCTGATTGGCCAATCCCCTGGCATTAGCGAATGTTGGGACAACGCCACCTATCCGCCTAACAAAACTTGAGGCCCTAATGCCCTCCCCCTCCCCACATTTATACACATGACAAGCTTAAGACTTCAACTAATGTGATTAAAACAATGTTATAACAACCGCGTTGTCGAGTCTCGGACCGGAGGAAAATGTTTTAACGAGTTATTCTAGTCCACCCCTGGGGTCATAAATCTAAGCGGGAAGATTGCATTATTGCTCAAAATTCCCGCTTTACAAATGTTTAAAACTAATACATTTAATTTGATACCAAAAAGTATTTTAAAGCTCAGTCACAAAATGAATCCTTTTCCCCTATAAAAATTAGTGATGATAGAATATATTGAATATATTTTTTTTGTTACTTTCTCGTGATCCCTCATTCATGGTTCATTGACATCGAGTTACACCCGCTTGTGGCAGTCGTGACATTGAATGTATATATATTACATAATGTATATACATTCAACGGTCGTAATGTTGACTGTCTACAATGAATGTCGCAATCGCAATATTAAGACGGATTTGTTGGGACAACTCCTCGGAAAAAGATGAAAATAATCCATCTCATGGTCGGAAATCTCTTATGGAAACTCTGTCAACGATCACTTTAGTACCGTGGCCAGACACTGCTAGCGCTGCTGTAAGTATATCGATATATTTAATCGATAAATTGTAGAATATCGACTATCTACCCTATCGATTAACATTATCGAGTATCGACTAGTTTGTTTTTTTCGAATTATGATGATCAGTGATCAGTGATGGTGTTCTAACTTTAAGTTTTATTTTCATAAATTTCTATAATTGTCTTAATGGTGAACTATCGAGGTAGTTGCTGTGTGTCATGATGCACAAATTGAACAGATATTAGACTTAGGCTACTTACAAAAGATTTAAACCAATTTATCACGTAAAAAAAATCATTTGCAGACACAAATTGAGCAATGAGATTATTCATTCTAAATTTAGAATTTGTAATGAACATTTTAAACCAGACTGTTTCAGCCCTAGTATCAATCGATTGCATCCCTCTTTGCATTTGCCAGGTACGTATGTATAATGGATCTATTTTCTAGGTTCTATTTAGTATCTAAGGTTATGGGGAGGCATAGGTTGAGGCTGGCATAGTCAAGAGTTGGCCAGGGAGGTGGCTTTCAAAATCTATTAGGATCGAGGGGCCTAATTGACCATTGTTAACGATAAGTATAATATAAATTATATGCATACCTTTTTTTTGTTCAGCTATTAAAGGCTTTAGCTATTTGGGTATAGATGAGGAAGGTAATTAATAGGAAGTGAACCCGCATTTAGGTGGAGTGAAGATGGAAAAACCACAGCGATAAGTAATTATTTTGTTTATAATAATGATGTAGGCCTAAGTTATCTAATATTTAGATGTTCCACAAAAGTGCATTTCATTCCAGTTGAATCGCAGAGACAAGAGACAAACTTAGACCCTGCTTGTCAAAATACACGAGCATCATGTTCTCTTGTGAGCCTAAAGGTGATTCCTGAAGGTAATTACAAACCTTTTTTAATATATTTATAATTCAAGCACAAGTCGGTGATAAATCTCTTGTGGAAGCCTACCTAAATTCACCTAGCCGAATTTAGAACCTTGTTCTACCTACAGGCGTGGATTCAGGGGTGGGTCAAAGGGTCAGTTGACCCCCCTGTGAAAGTTAGAAAACTAATAAAAAAAACAAAATGAAAGTTCAAATTTTAGAAAGAAAATACAACACAGATAAATTATACCATTTTTTTTTATCTTTTTACGTGCAGACATCTCTTAAATCGGTTCCAGACGTTCGTTATTCGTCCAAGTTTATTCAATGTTCGACATGACTCAGGTAAGTGTGGACAAAATATTAGTTTTCATGTACGAATATTTGTCGTGCATACCAAGTAACGAACATTTTTCCACGTAGAGACGGTAGACTACCACACATCAAAGAAGATTAATAATCGCCTGAAAGCAGTTCATCCACGAATACCGAGTATAGAATATGTGTGGACAGAAGAGTGGTGGAGTTGTGGGGGACTCTGGTCCCCTGGAATAGCCCCCCAGGTATATTTCAAATCCTCCGATATTATTGAATATTAAGCTGAAAGATGGCCATAAACCAAACTCTAAATTACTTTTAGCTGCTCTGCTTTGTTAAATATTCGCTGTAAAAAACCGCATTAAATAACTAATAGACTAGAGGCATCTATCTGGCAGAAAAAATCAGAGGAGGAAAGCTCTAAATAGCTTCCGAGGTCATCCAAATTTCAAAAATGTCTAGGGTAGGACAACTCCAAATAGCTTCTAGATGCATGTCATTTTGAAGAATTTTCTGGAGAGGACCACAAATAGCCTAGTTTCTGAAATAATTCAATTTTAAAATGTTATCGATAGAAGACCACTTCAAAGATTTTCATATAGAGGTATCTAACTATGGTTAAAAAATTGAGGTGAGGATCACTTTAAATAGCTTATAGGGGCATCAAAATTTCAAAAATGTCTAGGTGAGGAACACTTTAAATAGCTTAAAAAGAATCTAATTTAGAAAAAAAATCTAGGCAAAGTCTACTCATAGCTTCTAGAGTGAACCATTTTTCAAAAAATTGTTGAATGAGGGTAAATCCAAATAGTTTATAGAAACTATATTATATTTTTAATTGGAGAGAAAGACCATGGTCTAAAACATACATTAGATCAAATATGAATGATAAACTATTAAATGACTTTAAACAGAAATCTAATATTGTAAGTAACTATGTTATTTGTAATTATGACCCCTCTATGAAAATGATCTGGATCCGCCCCTGCCTACCTGTCAGCAGTGATTGAACGCAATGCAAGACTAGCGCGTTTGTACGCTCGGCCACTGGTGCAGGTATAAAGTAGATTTATTTTTCTTGTAAATAATTTTGTTTAACAATTATTATTATTGTTATTAATAATTCCGTCAGGGTGTTATTGTTTTTTAAATAAATATATATATTAAATAAAATTATTTATATAAAAATTTAACTGGCTTATTTTTTCTAAAATATAAATAATTGAAATACAAAACTAAACAAACTAGCAACTTTATTTAATTTTAGACACTAGGCCCTATTTCAAATATTATGGTAATTCAAAATTGAAAACTGTTTGAAAAACTTTAATTAGGACCTATATTAACAAGTTTTTTTTTAAAGTTATTTTCCAGAATGTAGAAAAACTGTAGGCCCTACTAGGCTCAAACTAATCAAAGATAAAGTATTACTACTCTTCATATATATTCTTTATTTTTTTTCTGTTTGTACAAATGTGAGTAAAATTTAGCTTTATGAAAACTTTTAAAATATTTCATGCTTTTTAACAATTTCTTCATTTATTTCGAGTGTTTCCAATTTTTTTGAAAGTTTTTATTTACTTTTGTTGACATTTTTAACCTTTATTGAAAAAAATTGTTACTACTGTACGTTTTATCACACAAAAATGTGACTTATTCAACCAAATTATAATGGGTAGATAGGATGAAGGGACTTAAAGGAAATGCATTTGTAATATCGAATAGAGAAACCCGCACCAGTGACAAAATGAGCTAACGCACAGGTCTTGAATATTGTTGATGGGGAGACCAGGGTTTGAATCTTGGGTTGGTAAACTGAAGGTTGTTCTTCATATGTGATTTATGAATGGGTTTTTAATCCATCCTCTCTGACGCACAAATGTAGGTTCACTTCCTATTAACTACTTTCCTCATCTTTACTTATTTAAACTAAGCCATTAATATACCATGACCGTGCTGAATATTACAAAAAAAACAGACAAGATATGAGAAACCCACTGTGAAAAATTACATGGGGGGAACCAACCCCAGTGTACCTGGCCGGGGTATGAACCTCCACCTCTTCATCACTGGCACCCAGTTAAAATTGAAGTTGACACTTTAAGCCTAGGGCCTATCTTTGTCCTTAAATTTTTGTGAACCCTGGATTATCTATAGTTTCATTTTTCAAATAAATATAAACCATGACTTGTGTACACGCCAGATTTGAAATAATAATAATTTATTATTTATATATTAGCTTTACTTATTTACAATTATATTACCTTTACAACAATATAAACATAATTTTATGTTTTTCAGAGGTACACAATCCTTAAAAAAATATCAGCTAAGCATGTGTGCTTTCTTCGACATTGGACCTTACAACAAGCCTAAGTCGGCCATCCAGGAGAGATTACTATATTTCAAGTAAGTTAAGTAAATTTGAAAACTGAACCGTCAATTTCAAATATTTATTTTAATTAATAGGCCCAATTCACAAATATCCTTGGATTTATTATTACCTTTTGGTCTAGGGGTAAGTTGTCAGATTTCTGTTATGGGGGTCCGGGTTTCAATCCTCGGTCCTGGAACAGATTTATCTGATTGCCAAAACCCTTCCTTCACTTCTGACAAGACGTGTGTTAATCACGACTTGTGAATGTGTGGAATGCCAGGCCTCCACCGTGGTTCGGATTCCACGTTAAACTGTAGGTCCTCCATTTCATCTCACAATCACCCTACCATTACACATTAGCGTAAGTGTGTATAACTCGAACGGGTAGTAAGACGCGGTGTTAATAATAATATGTTTAACTAGCTTATTGGACACAGCTTCAGACAGGTAAAAAAAAATATTACAAAGTTCCCCGTTACCTAAAATGAATCTTCCTGCCAAGTGATATATTTCCAGCTCAAGCTGTTTGTAAGATACGGAAAAACTAATCGCTCACCGTTTTACCCCCTCAGGTGTTTAGCATTCATACTTTTTTAATAGACCACCGCGTTTTACTACTCATTCTAGTTAAAACACACCAAAAAGTTGTTATTTAAATTATTTAGTGAAATTTTCGTATCTCAAACTTCCATTACTTTATGATTATTTGTAATGGTCTACCTGTCGGCTTGAGAATATTTTAATTTCCCACCACTGTGTTTTTTATGGTTTTTAAAATTATTAGCTGGCCCTTATTTTCATAGCCTTAATTTTAAATTAAAAAAATTAAATACATGATTTGTTAGTTAGGATAGTCCTTCACCCTTCTTGTAAAATTTCAGATCTCTATCAAGAAATATATACATATTTTAATTCACACACACCCTCCACCCCCATTTGACTAACCATTGTTTAGAAATTTAAAAAAATCCGTTTTTATGGTCATTTGTGGTTGTCTCTCCACATTTATATAAACCTTCATTATTTATTATACTAGCAAGAATTATTTATTAGTTGTGACAATTTGGGAAACCCTTTTGCCCCAAAGTTCCATTTTTCGGTTCTATTTTTGTAATCTTTTCAATATGTGATGGGTCACAACTTAGCAAAATTTTTCGGTAGAGCCAAAACCAACAAATAATGTTGAGATTTTCCTATATGAGGATTCTTGGACACTTTCCCTATAATTTAATTAAGGTTTTAAGTCTTTTTTCAGCCTCTTAGTAATTAATACACTTTTGCATTCAATTGTTTTTTGGGGGTGGTGTTGTGTGATGAGTGAGATTTTATAATTGCTGACAATTTTATTTTATTTTTTCAGCTCCAAAACACAGAAGGGACATTTCAAAAATATGTCATCACCCTCTTTTGAAGGACGTGTGTGTTAAAGTCTGCAGATCTGACTCCTAAAGCACATACATCCTGTATGGGCGCGTCAACTACTTCAAGAGGCTGGCGAAATATCACTGTAAAAAAACCTGATTTACAAAAAATACTTGAATAAACCAAACACTTTTCTGAACAAAACATTTTCAGCGATATCAAATTAAATCTCTATTGTGTATTGTGTGTCTTTGCATTTGCTATGCGTATTTTGTTTTACTGTTATCTCTTCTGTTGGCATAGGCCTGTAGTCTTTTGTTTTGTTTACCTCTAATGAAGCGAACGAACAGGGTCTTCTTTTGTGCTTGTGATATAATAAAATAATAATTAGGTCTGAGTTGTTTAATTCAGTGGTCCTCCCGGTTGTTATAAATAGGGATTCCTCAACCGTCAATCCCGAATATTGGTCCACGCGGGCCGGATCGTTAAGAAAAGGAGTGACTAGATTACAGTGACGTTAGTGATTTGTGAACAAGCCACATTAATAGCATATCAGTTATCAGTCACTATCAGTGTAATATTCTCGAGAGTATAACAATAAGTTGTGCATCTCAAACGTTCATGTTAGTACTATTCTGTATATTACATTTATTCACTGGGTTTAATAATAATCTATGAACCGTTTGAACAAACACTAGGTCTTTCTTCGCTGGATATAAACATTACAATCAACCATCGTAGCTTTGTAGACTGAGAAACCCATGGGCGCAAAAACATTGTGACGTCACACGATTGGCAAGCTATAGCAAGTCAACTTTAATAGGGAGTTTCATCACAACGAGCAGTGTCGTGCTCACAACTATAGAAAGTTAACTTTAAAAAAATTTGAAAAAGAGTTTATTGCATAAGGTCAGTCTGTGCATGTCTTATTATCTGGCATCTCATAATTGCTTTGAATAATTATGGCGAAAAACAACTTGAGTCACAAACCAGAAATCTTGGTGTTTTAAGTGGGAGCCTCACACGTATGCAAACATTTATAGACCAATTTAATGAAATAAACACGAAGCAAAAGTGCGTTATAAGAAATTAAGTGAAATCTAGGACAAATTTCCGATAGTTCAATTGCAATCTGAACAACTGATCTAGAGTCAACTACTGAAAATGAAGGATATAGGAAGGAATTTGAGGATAAATAGTACACAGTTTACGCAACTATGCAGGATTTAATAGAACAAACTACGGTAGCGCTAGGTTTAACAATTGATGGGTCAGCAGAGTCAGTGAATTCAAGTTCCCACTCCTGTAATAATTCAGGCATACAATTACCTGCAATAAAACTAATTACTTTCGATGGTGAAAATGAGAAATGGACAACTTTATGGACAGTTTCAAGGTCATTGTACATGAGAACAGACAAGTTCCTACAATCTAAATTTTCACCATCTTGTGTTATCACTTTAAGATCAGGTCACACAATTAGTACAGAATCTAGCTCTTACGGCAGATAATTATTCAGTGGCACGGAAAGTATTTGAGGATAGATACCAAATCAAAGTTCTTTTTGCATCTACCCATATAAGGCAATTATTATTAGACATTCAACCTGTCCAGAAGGAATCTGCAGTAGAATTACTACAATTCACTAACACTGTAAAGAGTAACTTAAATGCAGTTAGGGCGCTCAACATTGACATACCTTTACATGACCTACTTCTTGTCCATCTCTTCACACAGAGAATTGATGCTATTACGAGGCGAGAATGGGAGCTAAACATTTCTGATAAGTCATTCCCAACATTAGATAGGTTCAATGAATTTTTGGAACGACGAAGGCAGGCATTAGAAAATAATAGGCCCTTTGATAATGAACATATCAATTTAGGCAAACATGATATTAATTTCAAGGTGACGAGGTTGTCTCGCCACACCAACTCACTGGTTAGCACTTCAAAAAGGCAGTGCCACTACTGTGGTAATAACACCCACAGTCTGTACAAATGTAATGATTTCTTGTGTGACAGTTTGTATGATAAGAAGTAATATGCGATTCTGGGAACAAGAAGAGTTTGTATCCTTTCCATGCACCGCTAAGGAAAGGTATTGTGAGCAGCACTTTATCGAGAATACATCAAGGGATGAAACAAGACGTTCCATCATCGGTGCCAAGAACAGATTCCAACATCTGGAAAGGAAATTATGTAAGGATGAAGTTCTTCAAGAAAATTATGTAAGGTTTATGGAGGAGTACCAGGGTTTAGGCCCCATGAAGCTGTTGCATGTACCTCATTCCAACCCAAGGTCAGAATGCAATGCTACTATGGACCCAGCGTTCTATTTACCTCATGTTGTCCACAAGGAAAGTAGCACGACCACAAAGACACGGGTCGTCTTTGATGTTTCTGCTAAATCATCAAGTGGAGTGTCATTAAATTATATTCTCATGGTTAGTTCTACCTTATAACAGGATCTACAGTATAAAGTATTGCTTTTCAGAACACATACATATTCAATGACTGCTGATATCACAAAGATGTACAGACAAATTCGCATAGACCCAAGCTATTATAATTTACAACGCATATTATATATATATATATATATATATTATTATATTGCGCTCAAATCCAAAGGCACCATTAGAACACTATCAGTTAACAACTCTATCATATGGTACATCATCTGCTTCCTTTCTTGAAACCAGATGCCTCATACAGCTAGCTAAATAAGCATCAGCTAATTATCCTGAAGCGTCAGAAGCTATCAGAAGGTATATGTATATGGATTACCTTCAGACAGGACATGATAATTTTCACAAGACTAAACAGTTACAGCAAGATCTAATTCAAACAGTGGAAAGGGGTGGATTACAACTCCACAAATTGTGTGCAAATCACACCTCTCTAATTGAAGTCATCCCAAATCAGAAGAAAGAAACATAGCTCCCATTCAAATTCAACCATTCTGAGGGAGTAAAGACTCTGGGTTTGCTGTGACATCCTGCACTGGATGAGTTCCACTTTGATATATGTGTGAAGGTTCATAAAGGTCCAGTCACTAAAAGGATAGTACTAGGTATCAAATCTTCGATCTTCTAGGATCAGTGATCCTTCATTACAAGAGATTTAAGCAGTGCTTATGATCATGTCCTTTGCATTGGGATGATGTACTTCTCATAGAACTGCAATAAGATTGGAATTTGCTCTAAAATCAATTGCCACTCATAAACAACCTAAAAATACCACGATTGGTTAAGTGTCATGGCACTATAACCAACACCCAAATACACGGATTCGCAGATGCTTCCAAAGCAAGATTTGGAGCTTGCTTGTATCTTCGCTCTGTCAACAATCAGGGTGAAATCAGCGTAGATGTAAAGAAGACAGCGTCGTCGTTATGTCTACTCGTTAACAGCATACATCTGTGGATGAATTCTACAATAGTGTTAGCATAGCTGGAAGCAACATATACAAGATGGAAGACCTTTGTAGCAAACATGGTCTCAGAAATGCAACATTTAACATCAGATTGTGATTGGAAAGCTGTTCCAACACAGTGCAATCCTGATGACATCCTTTCCAGAGAAGCAACTCCAGAAGACGTTTGCAAGCACAACAAATGGTGGTACGGGCTAGATTTTCTGGCAAAGGAAGGTGATCAATGGCCTCATTGTAAGTATATTACACCCGAGGAAGAAACACCCAAACGTAAGAACCAAGCAGTGTATATAGCAGTGACACAAAATCTTGAGGAAATTGTCACAAGATTCTCATCACTAATCAGAGTGCAGCGAGTAATAAGTTATTGTTTTCGCTTCACAGCCAAATCAAGAAAATAGCAAATTAGACACCAAGGTACTATAACGGTGAAGGAGCTTAGATAAACTTTGTATCATTTCATCAGACAGCTATCATCATATCCACTAGAGGTTAAGGATCACCAAGACCTTAAATAAATTGGAGTGAAGAGCGCACTTCGCAGTCTTCATCCTTTCCTTGACGAAGACAGTCTTCTACGAGTGGGAGGACTATCGCAGCATGCTGAGGTTGAGTACGACCAGAAACACCTTATCATATCGACAGCAAGTTCCAACCTCACAAGCTTAATCATCCAAAATGAGCATCTAAGATTACTTCATGCTGGGCCCCAGTTGTTACTTGCAGCTCTCAGACAACGATATTGGATCGTGAATGGCAAGAGTGTTGTACGCCAAATAGTCTACAAGTTTATGAAATGCTTCATACTAAAGGCAAGGGCAGCTCAGCAACTAATGGGACAGAATCTCGTGTACATTCAGCAAGGTCATTTCTGAACTGTGGTGTGGATTACGCTTCATAATTCTGACATAGTTCTTTATACAAACTAGTATGAAATAAAATTAATAACTTTGATGATGATGATAATAATAATGATGATGAAATATGACATGAAAGGAAATAATATGATACCTTTTTTATGAATATTTATAACAATTTTACCAAAGAATTAACTAAAGGAGTAAATTGGCCTAAAACACATTTCCACTTAAGATTAAATTATGACAGATAGAAAAATTATATTTGTTTCAGCATGATAAGTTGAGCAAGCGCGCGACAACGCGGGTCTTAGATTCTGTATGTGACGTCATAAGCCACAGCCCGTGTGAACACCGGCTGTCAGAACACTATTCACGCTCGTTTATTCCTCAATCACTTCTTTTCCCAACTGTTGTACACACTAAACTATGCCTCCTGCATGATGAGTGGTTTGAAACCGTATCAGTTTCAAGTAGAAGTGAGGATAGTAATAACAAGCAGGATGAAAACCTACAACAAACCGATGTTTGTACATGTGGATACTGTGGTGTAACAGCTTCACATTTAGAATATGTCTGTTGTGATGCCAGCGAAAGCTTAGGGAATTTAAGAGGCATTGTGGAATGAATAACTTTACACGAGAATGTTTCTACTGTTGTGCTCAACATGGGCACCTTAAACACTGCAAGACATCATCTGGTATGTCCCTACTCACCGATATAAATATTTCACTTTTGAGTTCATACTGAATGGACACTTCACATGTTGAATGGAAAAACTTGGAAATGTTTATGTTCGGCTCCGTAACATCCATAGATATAGAAGGGCTTTAATCAGATACTTTGCTAGTAGGGGCGATGATTTCACTTACAATTTGTTTTATGTAAGAGAATGTTCCTTTTGGAGCCACCAATACATCTTTACATTTCCAAAACAACTAAGAACACGCTTCATATTTTAATTTTATCTAATGGGTGTTTACTTTGAGCACAAGTCTCTCTTTTAAAAGAGATGATTGATCAAAGTCTGACTCTCTAAAACGCTTAGAGCAAATGACACTAGATGCAGAGGGCACATATTTCTTCCTCTTAATTCTATTCAATCATTGCTTATAGCATACCGGATATTTTTCCTTATTTGGGAAGTAATGGAATGATAAATAAGTTAAGTGGTTTTTTTTTTTGCAATGAATATCATCATAAAAACACTACACTGTTTAGTTACTATGCTTGTTCAGAAAAAAACAATGTGAAGTCTGAAAAATTAATTAATAAAATACCTTCTTAACAACAAAATAATTTTGAGTGCTTTTGACAGTTAACTAAATCATCGGGATATTCGACTTAAAAGTAAAATCATAAACAGTGTTGCCTACGACATATATATGTTGTAGCTAGATCAGTACCAGAAAGTCACTAGATGGTCGCTAATCTAAAAATTAAATGTCGTCAGATTTGTCGCCAAACCAAAAACGCATACATTAATCTGAACTGAAAGTAAGATACATCAGTAGACTAATTGATCCCCAGATCCAGACCGATGTCATTGTGATTATTTTAGGGAATGACAGTTAGATAGTTTAGAGCTCTTCTGTAGACCCAAGCAAAACATTGCAGTATGGTAGTTTATAAATCAAAATTCTACAGCTTTAAAATTTTTAAAAATCCACATGAACTTGACAGAAAACTAAGGAAAGTTGTCATTCGCCAGATTAGTTGCTAGGCGCCAAAAATGAAAATTAAACGTTTCAGACCCGTAAAAGTCACTAAATTGGCAAAGCTGATCATTAACAATGTAAAACCTATTTAAAGCACCCATTCATGTGCTATGTGTCTTATTATCAATTTTATTAACACGTATTAATACGTTAGGTAGAATTTAAAATAGGTTGCTGATCACAAACACAGCATTACACTATCGCACAATAAAACACATAAGAAATTGTTTCATGACAATTCAAAAATCACCAAACGCTGGCACTACTGTTAATGGCTCATGCATGACATCACCAGTTACCAAGCCGTATGCAATATCTCGAAAACTATAAATCACATGTCAAAACAAAAAAATTTGTGCCCCTTATTTTTATTTTGCCCTTCTAATTAAATATAGCTTAATTTTAGGCCAAACTACTCCTTAAATAAATTGTATAACCAAGTGGAATAAAAATAGTGAAATTTTGTTGCTACACATTTTCTAATAGTTAATAAAAATTAGGCCTATTCTGATCATTCGTACTGCGTTGTGTTGGATTATAAAATATTTATTTCTATTTTGGAAGGGCGCGGCAATGCGGATTCGATGGGACTATGCCCTCCCCACCGCTCTCCTCTGATTCACTAATAATATTGCATAAATTACTGATGTAACCTTTTAACATACTTTAATGTACTTATGTTTCTATATCTCATGTTACTCTATAAGTAAAACCTCTTTTCGCTATATGAGGCAATTGTATTATATTTGGAGGAAGGAACAGTAGAGGTGGATAGAAACATATAAAAGGAACGATATTTACCACTTTGAAAAATCCCTTTTCACATAAATAAGTAGAAACAAAGGGCAACTCATCTTGAATGGCGATGGCAAACAGATGGGGATTATTTGTATTATCCGGGATTTCTATTATCCGTGCTTCCCCTCCCCTCTATAACCCCGGAAAATTTGGGGTCTACTATACTTATGATCATTGAATTCTTTCTTCCAAAATTAAATTATTTTTAAGCCCTTCAAAAAAACTTTCTCAGCCCCCTGGTTAAGAATCGCTGCATTAGAGTAATAATTAGTACACATGCGTATAACATGAAAGGGTAGTGTAATCGTTGCTAAAAAAAACACTAAAGTTACTGCATTGATGACTAGTGTTATTTGCATAAGGGATTTCAGTCATTAATTGAAACCCTTTCTGCAGGGATTCGTGGGAACTACTTGTTTCTGATTGAACCTTCCCCAAACAAATAGATATTCAATTTTTATATACGTATCTTTACAATAGAAAATCATAAGATAGTCCAGATTTGTTCTAGGCATTTTTAAGCCTTATAATTGCCATTTTCATGATAAAATTGCGCATGAGAGTATGTTTTCCCTTGAGTAGACGGCGCCCTTAGCGTTCTGAGTGGATCAGACGAGAGACTAACCCCGTCACGTGGGAACTGGTGCGTGTTTGTTAAGAAGAAGAGAGTGTCTCCGCCGCTAGTCATGTGAAATAACAAAATAGTGCAAAGCAAGTAGCCGGTTGTAGAAAGCACAGCTTCATTCATGTTCAGTCCAAACATACTGTTAGGATGATAAATATGGCGACAAGGCCATAATTCACACTTCAGCACGTCGGGGCTGTAGACCAACAAAATGAGGAAATATTGGACCGGGGTTGTGTTGGTCTGTTAGGGGAAGATTTACACCACCCAAATGGGTGGAGAGTGTGGGTTGACCACCACGTTGTAATGTTGAATGTTAAAGAAAACAGGCGATCTTGAAGACTAGCTAGAGGATTCTTGACACGACGGAACTAAACTGGAGTTAGGTATACGGTTGTGTTACTATTCAAGAAGGTTTCAGGTATCTTTTTTTTTTTTAACACAGTGTCTTACTACCTTTTCAGGCTAAACGCACATGTACTAATCACGCTAATGAGTTGAGAAAGGTTGAAATTAAAGAACCTGTACCTACCAAAACTTGCGGGAGAAGAAAACCATTTAGAAAACCATCCTCAGTGCACTCTACACGGATTTAAGCCCCAATCTCCCTGTCATCGGTAGTATAATAAATTGCGAGAGTGACGCCTTAAACCATGTGGCCATCGAAGCCGGTCACAATGCAATTTGTTATACTAATTACAGCTATACTATAAATAAATAAACAGTGCAAGATATATTTCATAATCTTTCTCATATCTATATCTTTTGGGTTTGTTGCTGTAGAGAAATTAATTTGTTTAATTGTATGCGGTCAAATTACTTGAGCATTTTTTATCAACTAATAACTCTCTAAATACTATATTGTGATGCAATGGTCAGATCATCTATAAATAAAATATGTATCCATATATTATACATATAACTATACCTCAGTTTTAGCTTATGTGGTGCTGACTGACAGTTCACAGCTGACTTCTGACAGTCAACATTTAGGTATATACCTAAATTTTGACTGTCAGAAGTGACAACTGCTAAAGACATGTTTTTTGCAGATTATATGGATCGGCGTAGGGATACATAATTTGGTCTGGTAGCTTTTCAAAGCCGTCAGCTGTGAGCTGTCAGTCAGCACCACATAAGCTAAAACTGAGGTATAGGTGTCCTCAACAACTCATCTACGCACAACCAAACCTGCCTAACTTATGAACTTGAAATTTTAGAGATGTTTTCCTCTAATGACGTAGGCGCCTACTAAGAATGGATTTTTGGAAATTTAACGTCTCAAGATCCGTTCGATTGCAAGTCTAAAACCTATCTTGTTGGATGGTGGGCGGGAGGGTGAAAGCCGTTGTTTGGCCTCACAACTGACCAAAGTATCCTTCCACGCCAATAAGAACAGATGGATCATGGAAACCGTAGATGGCGCTAGCTACCGAATAGGTCTTGCAGAGAAATCATTCGTTTGGAAATATAAGTTTTCTCAAGAACGAGAGACTTTTTTATGTTAATATTTTCAATAACCCTTCTAAGATAATGTATCAATGTTTATTAATTGTAACAATTTTTTTTATTCATTGGGATGAATCCAGCAGTATTCTATTGTAAAATGTCAAAGTTATTGATATCTGATCACTGTTAAAATTATATAGGTGTGTATATAAAAAGTATAACTTAATACACATGATTCTATTCTTAAACCGTTTACGAAAATAAAATTGCAAAACAATAAAAATTCTTGAAGATAACCGTTTGTTCCCATGGCTCTGCATTTCCAGACCAAATGAAAAGGGCCAATCACCTTAAGGGATGAAAAAGGCAGTTTAAAAAATATTATTTCTCGAAACCGCTTGTGTTAGAAAAAGATATTTGACATTAGATGCGTGTTCGACGAATTTTCGATATTCACGTCCTAAGGGGTGTAAACGTGGGTAGTAGAGTAACTTTCTTGAAGGGTAACTATCTCTGAAACACTTTAAACTAGAATTGTGAGACTCGGGGATATATACTCTTCTTAAAAACTAAATATATCTTCGACAGTTTATCGAGAAAAAAAACAAATTGGGAAGGGGTGGGTTTGAGCCCATAAAGCTAGAGACGTGACTCTTTGATAACAAAACGCACACAACTGATAAGTATATTTGCTCACTAATACTTTTGGAAGCAGTGTGTTTTTTGTCATGGAAGTGTTAGGAGCAGTTATTAAAATTGTCTTGGCCTGCTCTTTGCTTCTTTGCAACTTTTCTGTACTTCTCACTCTAGATGACTTTTGAATTGGGATTTGGATTAATTGATTTGATGATAGAGCCCTTGGCAGTAATGTTTGGTCTGTCAACTGTCCGATCCTCTGAGTCTTTGGGGAAAGTACATAGATAACCTCCCAGAGAACATCGTTCCGATAGCTCGAGAGGCAGTTGCAGGGCAGTGCGCATTAGGTGATGTACAACAGGTGTCTGGTGATGCTGAATGAAGCAGGATTGTCCCTGGGAGGTCTTTCACAGCTAACACGGTCTGGAGGAGTCTTAAGGAACAGGGACTTTCTGAGCGAGGACAACTACGATATGAACGCATTGTATGAGGTAGTGAAGAAGAACGAAGGTTCCCTGAACCTTCATCAGCTCGCTGCCTTTCGACAGGTCCTTGGCGGCATTGAATCAGGCAGCAGGAAGGTATTTTCCTTGGATGCCCCAAGTGGTACAGGAAAGACCTTCCTTATCAACCCGCTCTTGGTGAAGGTGAGGTGTGAGCGTGGTATTGCCTTGTCTGTCACGTTCTCAGGCATCGTTGCTTCTTTGTTGTAGAGGAGCAAGAAACCCGATGCTGCCTTTAAGCTTTATCTCAACCTCAATACCGTAGAAACCCGCCCCGTGCAATATCCCCAAAGCGCCATGGCCCGAGCTTCCCTGTAAAAGGCGCAGTTACACAGCTTGAGATTCTGCAAGCCTATCTCGACGAACCACGAGTCATAGGCCGTTTGACACAGGTGGCGGTCGGTAAAATTGCACGAATCAAAGGAGCTGAGCACGTCGGTTCGTGCAGGCTCACCTTATCGTGGACCACTTGCAGAGCATGTCGTAGTTTGCAAATAGTGATTTTGGTGGCAATCAAGCTATTTTATTTTTGTACCTGTAAAGTACGCAATTTTTGTAACCAGGGATACAATACTGAATACGTTATATAGGTGTACATTAGTTTTGTTATCCATCATCCAAAACTAAAAGTTTATTAATAAGTGTTAGCTGCATTATGTTCGATGTAAAAAAAAGTTAGTGAAATCTTGCACTGTCTCCGCGATTCAAGTTGTAGATAACCTAATGTGGAAATATCTTGATAATTTGATTACGTTATTACAATAGTAGGTCTGTCAAACTCGATTCTTACTGGTATCGAAGGAATCAAGCATCGATCTTAATATTACAATCCTCAATATTTCAATTATTAGCTTTCATTCAAAATAGCCTACTGGCACCTAAGCAAAAGGGCGAAATTCATAATTTGTTGTAATCTGTAGCGAGGTGTCATGGTAGCAAGCTTAAGCTCAGTTATACAAAAAGGTTTATAATAAGGAGAGAAAACATCCCTTTACATAAAACAGATGTAAGAGCGAAATTTTAATAGTCTTAATTCTTTAAAGCGTAGTGACAGTTTAGCATGTGTGTGAGGCGAATGTGTCAGTCAGTTGCTTTTGGCAAAACAAGCTGATACTTTTTCCGCCTAGCGCACCCGGAGATTCAGGTCTGCGGGGAGCTGGGAGGGTAATGCACGCGTAACTCTTCATCTCAGCCACTGAAGGCGACCAGTAAGCCGGCTATCCCTGACTCATCATGTTACATTCTGAGCATTCAGAGTGTGTTTCAATTGTTTATTTAGATGTAGATTAGTTTAGTTTTGTGATTGTTACTTAGATTTTATTGAGTTGTTTTAAATTTCGTATTATAATATATAGGTATGAGTAATGTTTTAGGATTTAATGTATGTATCATATAAAAAATGGAAGATGCTGTAGACATCAACCATGCCTCTTTCGGTTCAGTTGACTTGTGTTAAATAGTTCTACTGAGGCTTTGTCCTTCGAATGAAAAGTGCATTTTAAAGGAAAATTAGCAAGAACAAAATTAGATATTTCACAGAAGATATAACAAAAATAAATAAATTATATTAGTACTATCATTATTATTTTATTAGTTTTTTATTGTATCTGGAGTAAATATTTTTAATCATTAAACATGGTCCAGCTAAGCACAATGTGCTTGTCAGCTGGTTCCTCACTATAAATGTCATACATACATGTAATAGTGTAAATATGTAATAAATACATTTCCTTCCTTTGAGTCTATTCTTACAACTAACATAATTCTAACACTCAATTTAGTTCCTTAAATCTATTACATTTTATATTTTATCTAATATTCAAAAACCAGTCTCGAGTCCATTTCATAGCTCATTTGTCATATTAGTCAATCTAGTATTATTTCATTAATTCAGTGAGCCAATTATCCATTTTTTTATTTCTCTTTTAATGTTTAATATTTTATCTATCCCCAAAAGGATATCCGGTATCATGTTAAAAAGTGTTGGTATTATTATTTCCATGTGTTGTTTTCCGTATTTATTTATGTAGCCTATAAATGCATTTTGTATTGTAGTTTTCTGGTGTTGTGACTAAGAGCCTGTGTTACTTTATATGTTTCTGAATAGTAATCCTGAATTAATATCTTATAGTTATACATTTTTTTACTGTCAATGGTTTCCACTCCTTATTCATGCCTTTGGTACTATTGTTGTTTTCACTCATTATTTTAAGAACTTTAATTTGAATATTTCTTAATTAATTTTGATATAAATCACTCGTCTTTCCCCAGTAAGTAGTATCATAGCCTAGATGTGATGTGAAGATGATTAATTGAAATTAATAACGTAGATACTTTATTAAAAACTCCGTTTTCTTCATTAAATCTGCAAGAAAAACCAGGTGTCATTTTTCAATATTCAGAATAACATTTGATTTAGTTCTGCCTTATTACATTCCTGTAATGCCAAGGCTGATAACTCATCGAGTACTTAACCAAACAAAGTTCCAATTCTAGATTTTTTAGGGACAGTTGCCATACTGCCAGTCAAGTTGTGTATATACATTGATAGGCTTGCTTGTAGTGGTTGGTGTTTACCTGTTATTAAATGCATCACACCTTTAGAAACGAAACGTAGATCTGGTTGCAATTATTACACAACAACTGCGCCGTCTTTTTCCAGTTTAGCACGAGGATCCGCAGGCAAATCTATTAAGTTGTGAATTCCTTTGCAGTTCTTCACCTGGCAGGGCCATGGTAATCCAGGTAATTTTTTATTCTTAGCGTGTAGAATTTTATCAACATTTTGTATCAAGTTGGAGGTGTTGGTTCCCCAACTATTCAGAGCACTTTCAACATATTCTCCACTATACTTAGGAGAAAAGAATATTGATTATTCTTCTCGTCTGGATCTCGACTGAAACCTAATATCCTTTCCAAAGTGTGTTTCCAGTTTTTGGCGAAGTGAACAAAGAGCGTGATTCTCATCGTAGCTGTTCCTAATTTTTTCGTTTGTTATCATCATGTCTCTCTGAATGTGCTCATATTAGTATAGTAAGTCTCTGAGCATGTGGTACAAGAACTCTACAATCTAATCACACAGTTGATTGGATGCCTCTGTTTTTATGTTTTCCGTTTTAGTCGCTGCTGACATTATTGTTTGGTATCTCTAGCGTTCTGGTTGTACACTGGTCTGCAGTATGTCTACCAGCAATTTTGATGATATCAAATATCCAACAAAGCAGCTTACAGTATCCCTCCAGTGTTGTAAAAGAATGTAATTAGAGCTTGCAGTCCATTCTTGATTTGCTCATCTTCAACATAGTTAATTGCCTTCAAGAAAGTTTTCCAAGCATCCAGTATTTACAATTGGTGATACTTCACTGGTGTTCTTCCACCAAGGTTGTTTCTAACAGTTTTTCATTCCGAAGTTACAGTACAAATAACGCGAGCCGAATGAATAGTACCAATATGGATACTTTGTGTACGTGGTTCTTTTGTCTGGAGAGTAGGAATTCCAGAAGCTTCTCTCACATTTGCTTTGAGGATAGATTTCCTATAAGTATCCTGAGCATGTGTTAGTTCGTGACAAACTGTTTCAAAATTGAAGATATGGTGAGTTTTCCTAGGCAGAGCGTCAACTTGTATTTTTTCATGGATATCATTATAGTTCGTCCCCAAACCGTTTCATTCTTGTGAGATCTCTGCATTGTTGTTCCAGGTGTCCTAGATTTGTTGTTGAAGTGGATTCTTTTTGGACATTGATTGCTCACGTATCACACATTCATCTTCTGTATGAGTTTTCTTGCCGGGAGGTTCTAGTGGCGATGTGACCAACAAAGTTTGTCTCTTTGTTGGTTTTGATGGTCTGGGAATATCCATTTTATACTTGTGTGCTATTTACTCACTGTAAAAAATAAAAAATTAGTGTACAAACTAAATATTAAATGGTATACAACCATAACCACACTGTTTAAGAATTTTCGTATCGCAAATATCGGCCGGCATTTTGAAAAATGGCCGCCAAATGCCAAAATTACAAAACTTGCTCCTATGCTAAATTTTATCCTGAACATGTAAAAAATAAATTGAAATCATAAAAAAGATCCACCCCAAAAAACGCATGGGCTTTGGTCACTCGACTAGACTATATGGGTTAATTTACAAGTGAAAAGTGACAGAAGCATATCAAATTAATCTATTCAGATATATATTAAAATTGTTTTAATAACTTTTATAACTGTCCACAAATCTCCTTCCTACCCAAATCAGACTGCATTTTGTTTTACAATGCATTTTCACAAATATTTGCCAATTTAACCGTTACTAATTCATACGGTGCACCTAAAATTTAGAATAGAATTCAGTGTAACATCCGAGAAGATATTATAACACAGCATATTAAACAATTAACCGTGATAAAGGTGATAGAGATAATATTACCAACCTCGTCATCTACTAACATTTGAAACTCATGGGAAAAGATGTAGGGCCTTACTTACTCCATTTTGAGAGGAACTTAAAAAAAACAAAGCATTTATATATATATTTTTTGAATGATGTGGCTGCTTTTTATGTTAAAATGAGTTAGAGGGTAGGCCTACTTTCAAAAAGCAAATAACTTATATGTTGATTATAACCCTGTAACTCTTTACGATATGAATAACTTACCATCTTAGTTATTTTGAAATTAAAAATAAACGAAACCTTTAATAGAAATTAATTTTTTTATAAACGTAATAATTTCTAAGGGACTGATTTTATTTTGCCTATGTGAGGTCTGGAAAATGGGGAGTTGATTATTTTATCTTTTGTGAAATAACACTTAACGGGTTTTTTTAAATGATTTTTTTTTGACAATGTAAGACTATATTATTTCATTCGTGTTTCATTTATACATTTCTATGGCAATTTCCATTAATTTCGTTTAGAATGTCTTAGAACTTTTAAATAAATATCTCCATGATTGCCGACTGGACAAAGGAGCGGATATTTCCGTGTGTTTGACTGTACAGTATAATTCAGGGGATAGTGTGTGTGTGTTTGCACCACATGTTGGTTTCACACACTCACACATCTACACTAATGGATAAGGATGAGGATGAAATATATTAGAGGAAGTGTAATCAGTTGGTGTGGAGGATGAAGAGGAAAGGAGTACACATTTAAAACAAACAATTTATTAGTACCAACGGGGATTAGAACCCTAGACTTTCTATATGGTGATCTTTTCAAATAATAAACTAGATATGTTTTAATGTATTCGGAAACAATACAAACTCATTGTCATGTTTACTCTTTATTGACGAGGTTTAATAATGAATGAGAAGAGCAATATTATTGACTAGCAACAAAACTAAAATCATTGCACGACTTTTATTCTTAACTAAATGAACCTACTTTCAATTTTTACAAATATTTTTATTAAAATTAACTAACAATGTCATACAAGCCCAAATTACACCAGCTGAAAAAATGTTTTAGTGATTCCGTTTTAAATTCTGGTGACCCGAGTATAGAAAATGAAACTAAAAGATTTCTTTGGCAAACCAACCTTAATTATGGAAAATTTAACATTTCAAGTGAAGATGATCTGAACGTTGAACAAAATTCCCCCATAACACCCCCAGTTCCAGTTACCATGCCTTTAAATAAACCAAACTTATTGGCAAATAGATCAAATTAATTGGGTAGAGAAAGAATTTACAAACATGAAACTAAAACAAAGTAAAACAAAAAGATTTCTACAAAGAATTTTCGGATGTATCTTCAAAAAAAAGGACAGAAGAAACATAGATGAAATGGACTTACACAAATAAAGCAAGCAAGGAAAGCAAGCAAGCAAAGCAAGCAAGCAAAGAGCAAGCATAGCATAGCAGCAAGCAACAAGCAAGCAAGCAAGCAAAGCAAGCAAGCAAGCAAGCAAGCAGCAAGCAAGCAAGCAAAGCAAGCGCAAGCAAAGCAAGCAAGCAAAGCAAGCAAGCAAAGCAAGCAAGCATAGCAAGCAAGCAAAGCAAAGCAAGCATAGCAAGCAAGCAAAGCAAGCAAGCAAGCAAGCAAAGCAAGCAAGCATAGCAAGCAAGCAAAGCAAGCAAGCATAGCAAGCAAGCAAGCAAGCAAGAAGCAAGCAAGCAAGCAAGCAAGCAAGCAAGCAAAGCAAGCGCAAGCATAGCAAGCAAGCATAGCAAGCAAGCAAAGCAAGCAAGCATAGCAAGCATGCAAAGCAAGCAAGCATATCAAGCAAGCATAGCAAGCAAGCAAAGCACGCAAGCAAGCATAGCAAGCAAGCAAAGCAAGCAAGCATAGCAAGCAAGCAAAGCAAGCAAGTAAAGCAAGCAAGTAAAGTAAGCAAGCAAAGCAAGTCACAATTTCAGTCCATAAACACAATGAAAAAGTAACAAAAAAATAGGCATAAATTAGGTTGATTAATAGAGTACTTAAAATATTGTTGTGATCTTTAACAGTCATTGAGATAAAAATGTGCCCAACTTTTTTATAATGTTATCACTTGCCAAGTTTAATCCAAAACATGTAACTTATTTTTAATTATTTCTGTTTGTAGATTTGTTTAGTGATTTTGTAGTTCTAGGGATTTTTAAAATTTAGGAAATCTTAAATGAATCAATTTGTTAACATGTTCTGAGAAAATATCATTACCTGTAAGCTTTGACCTGGCCCCACCAAATGGAAAGATCACACTCCACCACTGAGAAGGTAGTCTGACTGAACTGTATTATATAACTTCATAAAAATCCTATTTTTGACACAGTTAAGTGTGCCTCTTTATGAGTGTTCATGACTCAGTTTAAATAAAAATTATCATCACACTTCGCCAATGGTTGGTTTTGATTATCTCTTTATTGGTTTATTTGCTATATATTTTGGTTCAATTAGCAACCCTATGTGGCGAATTTAAAAGACTTTTGTTTTCAACATTTTTTTATACCCTTTAAGTCATTTATAAATGTTTTGATTCAGTGCAACTTTAATTTTAAGTACAAATACATGCTTACAATTGTAATTCATAATTATTTTATTAATTCCAAATAAAGTCCCTCAATGTTTCTTTTTGTCTAATTTAAAAAGAAAGAAGCGTACACTTTTATTAAATTTATATAAAATCAGAATTTGTGTAATAAGTTCATTTTTATTTAAGATATCTATTACAAAAATTAAGCTTGAAAATGTTATAATATTGTAATATACTCTATAGCAGGGATGTTTACTGGTTAAGTTGGTCAATCTGGACTGAACCGACTAGAGTAGTTATAGCAGGAAGTGATGGACAACATGGTCGGGTCTAAGACTTTATCTTTTGTCCTTCACTGGGCGTCGTAGCATGCGCGAGTTATGTGGTTCATATACCAGATAAAATATGTGTATGTGTGAGGACATAACAGATATAAATATTGCTTTATTCTTCACCAACTAAAAAAAACTCAATGTTTTCATTCAGACTAGACTTTAAGTGAAACCTGTAAAAAAATATTCAAAAGTTTACATTTTAAATAAAAGAAAAATTATTACAGAAGTGTTTGGGTGTATAGGGAACCAATGTGCCCCAAAAATTACTGTATTGTGTTTGTAGTGTTTTAATAGTGAGCTCTAGGTCAGTAAAATAAAAGTTTTCCATTTTGAACCAATTATAAGTCCTAACTTACTAAATCGAGTCGATTAAAATCAGATATAATGATTTTAATAATTTTCATTTTGGATCCAATGGAATATTGTTTTTTTAGCGCCGTATCTTACTAACCGTTTGGGTTATATTTGTAGGTAGTGTATGTGCATTAGCGTGGAAAACCATTTTGGAAAAACCATTTTCAGTTCACACAACCACAATTTGAACCTCGATCTTCCCGTCATTGGCAGTTTAGTCTACTGTGAAAATGCCTTAGACAATGTGGCCACTGAAGTACGTGAATGGAATATTATAAAATATTATAGATTGAAAATGTTTCAAATTGATTTTTTCCCCAAAAAATTAGATACACTCAAATATCAAATTGGATTGCATTTTTTTTTAGTTGGGCCCGGTGAAAAAATTAATTAAGTAATTAAAATATAAAAACTGTGTCTAAGTCCTGGTTCATTAAAATGAAATAAAATATTGACCACATGATGATAATATTGTTTATTATATGTTTATCATGAATTGAGGTTAGTTTTAACAGAAAGTTGAATTATTTAAAAGTTTGAAACATAAATTTGAACTTCGATTCACATACCAGAGTGTCGAAATCAGGGCTATATATTTGGATTTAAAATGTTGAAGTTAATTTAAAAGCTTAATGAACTGTAAAACCTAGATTTTTATAGTAAGTGTGTAAATCTCGCCCTTATATTCTAATTTAAATATTAGGTAAAAATTAAAAAGTTTATATTTAATTTGTAACTAAATGAATTTCTATTGAGATATCGAAAATATTTATTATTTTTTCAGATTAAAAAAGTAGATTACATTTATCTTTCAGAAACAAATATACAAAAACGTTAAAACAATTTTTCAGGATATAAATATGAATTTACTTAAATTTAACTTTATTACTACCATTATTTTATTTTCTTCTCCATTGCAGCTCAAATGGGATATAAACATTTTGAACACACTGTTGGGGTGGAAATTAGAAGAAATGTATTTGCATTTGCAATGAGGGAGGGAACTATATTTAATACACCTGGTGGGGATTCTGATCACAAACTTCCCATTATTAACATCTGCGAACCAGACTAGTTTAGCCTGCATGTCCAGCAATATGTGTTAGTTTAATTTGATAAAGTCATATATGTATTAAAAGAATTTACCTAATAACTAATATTTACAATGTAGTAAGAGTGACTGGAGAATTCAATCATCAAGTCACTCATACAGACCAATTCTCAGCTTATCAGATAATATGTACAGAAGGGCGTTAATGTTTAACAGGCACCTGATATAAGTAAAGGTTATTTATTATTAGCACCTTGGACTTCATGGTTTTAGTTAAGTCCTGCAATCATTGAATCAAAATATGCAAATAGCTTTTCCTTGAAGTTAACCCATTCCAACACTAAACATGACCTGAGTAGACTAAGAGGCCCTCCATGTTGAAATGATTATCCAGCACATTTACCTGGGGTATGCTGGAGTAGAAACAAAAACATATCGTGTATCTTCGATTTTAAAACACCATGATTGTAAGACACACCTTAATTTTTCAGTACCACCAACAGAAAAAAAACCCAAATAATCTATCTTTTATCCAAGAAATATTTGTATTACAGAATTTAATTTAATAATAACACAATACAGGCAGTAACTTATTTATCAGTAGGTGCTATCACTTCCTTCTGAATCAATTTCAGGCTGATTCTTCTGAGTCGTTGATATCTACATCTAAATCAATATCAGAGTCGACTTCATCTTCAGAGTCTGATTACTCTAAGCCAAAGTTCAAAGCGCGGGAAAAATCGAAAAGAACTGCAATTCTAAGACACCATCGATTCCAAGACGCACCCTGTTATTATAGTTGTTTAAATTGTATAAAAAGCGCGCCCTAGAATCAAAGATATACAGTATTTATTTTAACATATCGCACCCTCGCGACAAAAGTGTCACAAGTCAAAATTTGCCGATTTTACGGTAATTATGGGAACAAAACTCAAAAGAATAAGAGTTTCATCTATAAAAGTGACACAATCCAGAGTTTAATAAAATGACGCTAGAGGCAGTAGTGTCGCTTTTGTATTATACACAACCTGTGAATGCTCGGCCTAGAACAGTGACACTTCTGACTTGTGACGTGTAGGTTCAGTTTAGTTGTAGTGTTAAAGTGACACATCTCTAAAATAAAAGTGAACAAATGAAACATCTCAAAAAGTGACACTTTTTCTGATTGAGTTAAGTTATTTTTACTATGTCTTGTTATTTTATACAGTCATATTTTAAGTTGTGACGCTTTTCCTGATATTTCCCTTACTTTTAATCGGTCATATTTCGATTTGTGTCAATTTTCCTGAAAATTTAATTGTTTATATTCAATCTCATTTGAAATTATGTCACTTTTCAATAACTTTTTCGTATTTGTATAGTAAATTAATTTAAATTTGTGATATCTCATTCTTATTTTCTTGTTATATTTTTTCAATTTAAATTAGGTTCCTTTTTTTTCAGATAATGTTTTCCGCAAAAGATATGTCTCGTGGTAGATTGATGGTTGCATTATCGATGAAAGGAAATGAAATTGCTAAGACAAAAAAAATTGAAGATAAAGAGGATTTTGTTGTTGAAGGTATAGGTATATTAACCTCAGAAAAACAAGATGGACCAGAAGTTCAAAATATTAATTTTGTTGAAAGCCTTAGTGTGTTAATTTCAAAAAAAAGCAGACAAACAGGAACTTACAGAGAGTCATAATATTGTTGAAACCGAGAGTATTTTAACTTCAGAAAACGCAGAAGGACAACCCACAATCATAAAAGAATTTGTAGGAGCTGAAACATCATCCTCAAAAAAACAATGTGGCGGACAGAAAATAGGATTGAATATTGATGAGTTAAGAAAAACAAAGGATAGTGTATTAAAAGCTACTCAATTCCAGAAGCCATCCGGTAGTAATAAAATAAAATAGAGCTCTCTATGGAATCCAGAACAGACTGATAACCTGACAAAATGTAGGTTGATTAGACTTGAGGAAAGTAGTTCTTCATCTGAAGTAGACGACAGTGATAAGGATCCGGATTTTGTTTCTACCTCTAATACAGATTCTGAAACATCTTCTAATTCCGAAACTCAACCTGAACCATCTGAATCGGTTGAAATTGAACGGAGTATTGAGCCAGAGCTTATTGGGTGCGGAGAAAAGCCAAGAGGTAAAAAAAGAGTAGCGAGACAACCACTGTGGAAAAAGAATAAAATTAAATTGTTGAGAAACTCTGGCAAAAGCTATATTTCCCAGTCGAAGACTCAAAAAAGTTTTGAGGCTAGGAAATTGAGAGAACCTTGCAATGAAAAATGTAGGATAAAATGCTGCACGAAAATAAATGAAGATGACAGAAAAAAACTATTCAACAAATTTTGGGATCTAAAGGATGTTATCCGTCAGAGAGATTTCATAAATAAGTGTATGCAACAAATCAGCCCAACTTATCGATACACAAAAACAGAAAAAGGAAGGCGTCTAAATCACGCATTTTATTTTGAAATAGACGAACAACGCGTTCGGGTATGCAAACAATTTTTCAAGGCAACTTTAGACATTACAGATCGACCAATTCGTACAGTCATCAGTAAAAAGGAAATAGGCTTTGTTGCAGAAGAATTGCGAGGTAAACATAAAAATCATAAAAAAGTAAATGAAGAAATAAAAAATGACGTAAGAAAACACATAGAATCAATTCCACGCATTGAAAGCCACTATTTGCGGCAGCAAACTTCTCGCGAATATATTGATGGTGGAAAAACTTTAAGCGATTTGTATCGGGATTACAAACAAGACTGTGAAACAAGGAGAGAACCTTATGCCAATCATGTGATGTATTCACGAATACAACATTGGTTTTTTTGCACCAAAAAAAGACCAGTGTGATTTGTGCACGTCTTATTCTAATGCCAACGGAGAGGAAAAAGAACAGCTTGCTGATAAGTACCATCTGCATCAGCAAGAGAAAGAACTATCGCGTCAGGAAAAACAATCTGACAAAGATAAAATCAATGAAAGCTTTGTAGTAGCAATGTATGATTTACAAGCAGTGTTACAAGTGCCAAGAGGTGATACATCTACTTTTTATTACAAATCAAAGCTTAATTCGTTTAACTTTACAGTATGTGAAATGAAATCTCAAAAAGTGGAGTGGTTTTTTTTGGCATGAAGCACTAGGCAATAGAGGTGCTAATGAGATCGGTACCTGTGTTCTAAAGTATTTAGAAGACACTGCCAAATCAGCAAATTCCGATGAATTAGAAGTAACTTTTTACAGTGATAACTGCTGCGGACAACAAAAGAATAGGTGAGTTTTATTTAGAAATAATAGCAAGTATTTAACAATTATATTTTACAAATAATTAAAAATTATGACGGTAGCTTACAGAGTTTTAAATTTTACTTTTTTAAGATGTTAATTTTTTTTTCTGTTTCAGATATTTATTTGGAATGTATATGCATGCCGTTCTGAAATTGAAGATTAAATCAATCTCTCATAAATTTTTAATACGTGGTCACACACAAAATGAGGGTGATAACGTGCATTCTGTAATTGAGAAAGCAATAAAGAAAGCTTTGAAATCGGGACCGATTTATGAACCTTCTCAATACGTGTCCATAATAAGATCTGCTAAGAAAACAGGTAGGTTGCTTATAATGAATCTAAGTTTGACATCAGTAGAAATTTGTTTTTAGAAATGAAAAAATGTTTAATGTTTGCACCTAACAGTTACTAATGATTTATTATAGGTACACCTTACATCGTTAGAGAAATGGGATACGCAGATTTTTATGATATTAAAGACTTACACGATCGATACATTGGACCCTCTCAACAATTACTGAAACATGTAAAAATCGGAAACATAAAGGTATTGAAAGTCGAGAAGAGCAAACCTGCAACATTAATGTATAAAACTTCATATTCAGATGATAGTTTCAAAGAAGCAAATGTTGCAAAACCCAAACTACGTAGATCAAAATTTTCAATGAGTAATGAGGAATTTGAACCTAAACGCGCCTTCACAGAAAAATTGCAGTTAAGTGATAAGAAAAAAAGTGACCTTTTAGGTTTAATTCAGTGCAAAGCAATACCTACATATTATTATGATTACTACAAATCTATTTGTGAATAATACTAATATTTTTTGATACTTATAAATAATATTGTTTTTTCAATAGTAGCATACTAATATTTTCCAATAAGTACTTAAAAAAAATAATAACTTTGTAATTTTGTAGAGTTTAAGTTTGTGATGTTTGTGCAGTATATTTATTGTCTTTTTCAATGCTGCCAATACCAATATTTTCTAATACTATAATATTTTTATGTTTTTTTTACATATATTGGTTTTGATTTTTTTGTGATATAGGTACACATATTTATTATTATTATTTCAATACTACGAATACTACTATTTTCTACTAATACTAAAGAATAATAATTTTGTACCTTTATAGGGGTGAATGTTTGATGTTTGTGTATTAAAGTAATTGTTGTACTTTCGGACATTCGGCAGTGGAACTAAAATTATAAGACCTAAAGTCATAACTCCTAAACTAAATTTCTTAACTTCATAACACCTAACTTTATAAGACCTAATTTTATAAGACCTAACTTCATAGCACCTAATTTTATAACTCCTAATTTTACTAGACCTAAAAGCACTGGACCTAAAATTAATTTTTCATCGATTACTTTAAAATATCTTTAACTGTTCAAACAGGCAGTGGACCTAAAGGCACAAGACCTAATTTTATAAGACCTAATTTCACAAGACCTAACTTCACTGGACCTAATTTTATAAGACCTAACCCCACAAGACCTAATCTCACAAGCCAACAAGCACAAGACCTAACCTCACAAGACCTAAATTCATAAGACCTAAATTTATATGGCATGCCGGCATAAGTCCTAAAACTACATTCTTTTTAACACAATGATAGGAACACAGGCAAAGGCGTCAGTTTTGTCTTGTCTAATTTTCTGAGGAATGGGAGGTCGTAGTTTAAATCCTGCTGGGTGTATTTCTCTCGTCATATAAAACATACCATTATCGATAAAGTGGTTTTAATAAACACGGCCAAAACGCTTGGAATGTGGAATAATGTCAAGCTCATCTAATCTAGTTTTCCACTGACAAGGAAGTTGGGATTAGAATCTTGGCCGAGCGTACCGAGGTATTTTTCTAGAGGATTCCTCACTCTATTTTCAAGCAAATGTGGGAACATTTCCCCTAAATTATTCCTTCCTCGGTCACTTTAAAATAGTGAAATTAAATGCGGATATTTCGAACGAGAAGTAAGATAAAAATCTCTGGCAGGCAGGATTGCCTCAATGTTAATAATCTCGACTGACGTGGACAGCTTTTATTTAGGAAGTATTTGTCTATCCTTTACAGGTATGCTAGAAGTGTTTTTCCACTTATTTGTTTACTCATTCTCTCTTTACGTATTTCACCGTATTTAAAATAAAAAGATATTAAAAATGTATTGTGGAGACATAATTATTATTAACTAAAATAAAATTTAACTGTGCAATAATCGTGGCCCAAATTTTTGTCACCCGTATCATGTATTTACTAGCACGCTCAGGCTATCCACATTTTTTCACAATGGTGTAAGAAAGAGAAATGTACCATTTAGAGGATATGTACTCTCATTTGCGTGGAGGAAAACTCAGAAACCATTTATTAAAACTCACCCTCACTTGACTGGAATTTGAACCGGGTCTCGCCATCATAAAAAATTCAGTCTATTCTCTGAATCATTCGATCACCGATGTGGACTAAAGTGCAGTTATTGAGGGAACAAACCAAATATCATTATTGGATGCTTGTATTTTATCAGCTTAATATAATGGCATATGGCATTAGAAAACTTCACTTATTTGTTGAGTCAATTAATGAGTAGTTCTTATTAAAACACATATTATATACTATTATATTTTAACCGATGAAAGTCGAAAGTCTTTAGAGCCGCAACAATCACATAAATAGGTAGCCTATATAAATACTATTTATAAAATGTGAGTTTATTTTATTGAAAGCCAAAGTATGTTAACATTATTAATTACCCTAATTAATCACTTAGGAAAATTCAAAATGGCCTCCAAAATACCTTACAACGTTATGTGGAAATCAGAGCTGGCCGCCACCAAAATCAAAGATGGCCACTCCTATACCTTATAAGCATAGCTGGAGCCCATTGATCTCTATATTATAACTGGATGGACATCTGCGGCTAAAATTTTTGAGCTGTAATTTGTACAACATTGTGTAAGAGAGAAGGAAACATTCGGGTATCTCTTTCTCTCTTATACACATACAAGGCAATGTGGCATTTAAACATAATTCGCTAATTTTATTGAATTTAGGAGATATATCAATGTATGATTAGTTAAACGAAATAAATGGGTTAGTAAAAGGTTTGAAGGGCATAACTAATTTAAACACTCATGACTTGTTTCTTTAAATAAGTTGATTTAGGCTAAAATAGTAATATTTCTTACACGCCTATACGCTAAATGATCGTTTGAACGTAAGACTTCTACACAAAATTTTGTCGTTCGAACAAAATTAGCCAGGTTTTTAGCAAATATTTCATTATAGTTATCTAACATTAAATATAATATGGCTTTTGAAAGCAAAAGGCAATACACGCTAAAAGCCAACTTAATAATATTATAATATAGTAATACTTCGTATAAACCTCTAGCCTAAATGATAATTTGAATACAAAACTACTACACAAAGTTTGTCATTTAAACGAACGTAAGTAAGTTTGAAGCTACCTTTTTTCATTTTAGATATCGAACTCCAAACATAATATTGTTTCTGAAACCAATATATTAGCTAATAACCAATTTTAAACATACTGTAATCTTGGCAGAATGTAAACCACATTGGCTTTAGCTACTTATTTTAATATATCAAAGATTTTATTCTTATTTGTACAATGTCACATTTAAAATTGAATAATTGTATATCCTCTAATGTAAATGTGTCTTCAGTCAAGTAGGGTATAAACAAACTTTTATTCACGAGAGACACGTTTTGCTCAAGAACATTAAAGAAACCGTTAAATTTGTCCTCTAGCTAGCAAGCAGACGACAAACTTGGTGTCACGATTTGGTGCGTTGCAAGGGGTGTGTTAGAGAGAAATACGCCATGGATTATTATTATTATGATTACTATTATTAGCCATCTTAATTTTGTTTTACATGTCTTTCTTTACAATTTTATAAAGGAGCTACAACTTAGCTTTGTTCGAGAATATTCAGTTCATCTTGACGAATATGAAGCATACAGTTTTTCAAAGCACCGCAGGATTGTTTACGATAACTGCATTATTGATAATGTCGTAATATATCAATGACAATGTGGGTAATAAACCTATTTATATAAAAAAATAATGCTGCATTATATTACCCAGCCAAAATATTGACACTTTTGAATCACTAAGGTAGAAATGAAGAAGGTATAATGTAGAGTAATTATCACTGTATTTGCATGGAGGTGGAGTGGGAAACCATAAAGGAAAATACACCTCAGTACACATAGGTCATATGCCTGAACGAGCTGGGTTTTAAAAAGTAAACACTCAACTCCAAGAAATGACTTGTGGACTAGGGATAGAGTGAAAACCTCACTTCCGAGAAATGAATAGTGTGAAGCCACGCTTACACGAGGCCAGTTGATGGCAGGTTAGACGCGTCAATTTTCGAATTTGCCTGACAAATGGCCTCGTGTATACGCGGCTATAGTAAAGAATGAGTAAGGAAAATTTGCTCGGGACTGCACTTCTGTTTAATTTGTCCTATCTAAGCCTTTTCTTGGTAATGAGTATTCACCCACACTTCTCACTTACTCATTTTCGTTCTTGTATACCGCCTATAGCCAGGAATATCTCCTCAGCCTTCTGACACTGTAAAACCAGATCAAGACTGAAACTTTTTCGGAGGGATGGGGAAGGAGGAGGAGGAAAACTTGATAAGGAGTCAGTATCATCTGGCTTACCGGCGAAGAAGATTTGGATTCGAGTCCCGGCTGGAATCACCCACTTTACTGGAAAGGATTTTTTATCCTTTTTCTAGGAATATGCTGGTATACTTCCGCTTGAATTACTTCCTGATACTTAAATAGGGAGATTCAGATATTTCTGGGGGGAATTTTTTTTATTAAAATGGTGGACATCGACGCCGCCCCATCCCCTGGCGTTGCGACGTCCCCACCCCACCTCTTCGTCCCTTATTAATTGCATTGATTAATTAACTACTTTAATTAATCGCTTTGAACAATTCAAAATAGCCACCAAAATACCTTAAAACGTTATGTGGAAATCCAAGATGGTCGCTAAAAATCCTTACAACTTTATATGAAAATCCAGAAGGACCGCCCTATACCTTATAACGTGATGTGGAAATTCTAGATGGCCGCCACCAAAATTAAAGCTCACCACCCCTATAACTTATAAGTAGAGGGGGATACAGAACTCTAAAGCCCATCAACGCGACCTCATGATGACAAATTCCGTACGCCCAACAACGAATTTACATTCTTTCTCCAGGTGAATGCTGATGCACTTGACATATTCTGAATACCTCCTCTACACCACATCCTCAACAACCTAACTCCACAGCGGTAAATTACCCACGTTTCCTCGTAAGGTTATGATATTTCTTCCCTTTGACTTAACTTTTTCTCCCTGACACACCCATTTTTGCTGCAAAATTCCCTTTTTGATACTATTAACATTATTTTTGACAGGTATTGCCCCCTGAGCCCAAGAGCCCACAATGGTAGTTACCCTTGACGCTCTGAAACCTCCTCCAAAATGACGTCCCGACGCCTCCAACACCCGGACCTCATAACGGTAATTTACCTCAACGTCTGGACGCCCCACGAACACGACACCCGCGGCACTCCCAACAACTCGAACCCATAGCTGTAAATACCTGGCGCCCTGTTGCTCCTAGAAACTCGAGCCCATATCAATAACTTCTCATCCTGACCCCCTCTCTCCCAACCAGAGCAGGTATCGACAGGCTTTCCACCCCCTTTCCTCTAACCCCTGGCTCCATAACCTCTATTCTCTAACCCACACGACAATTTAGAGATGGCGGCACGGGATTAAAAATAGAAATAAAATCTTATTAAAATATAATTAAAGTTATATTTAACCTTATAGTGTGATGTGGAAAATCACAATGGATCCCTACCCCACCCCCTTTTTGTACTCAGCCTATGCAGGTCCCGATATGCACCCTCAACCCAAGGTTATATAGCCCTCAAGGCAAGGTAGTTGGTTCTAAAATCTAGGAGGTGATGAATTATTTTAATGTTTTTTAATGTTGTTTATTTGATGGTCACGATGGGCCTGAATATTTTTGATGATATGGAAGTTATAATTTATTACACCTAGCCTTATAAGACCTAACGGCACAAGACCTAAATGATACAAGAACTAAACCCCATAAGACCTAAATTTATAAGACCTAATTTTATAGGACCTAACTTCATAGCACCTAATTTTATAACTCCTAACTTTACTAGACCTAAAAGCACTGGACCTAAAATTCATTTTTCATCGATTACTTTAAAATATCTTTAACTGTTCAAACAGGCAGTGGACCTAAAGGCACAAGACCTAATTTTATAAGACCTAATTTCATAAGACCTAACTTCACTGGACCTAATTTTATAAGACCTAAAGTCATAGCTCCTAAACTTTAGGCCTTGTGAAATTAGGTCCACTGCATGTCATCCGTACTTTCAATACGGCCAATATTCAATTTTTCTATAGATAAAAATAATATTTTTGTACTTTTAAACAATTAAAAGTTTTGATGTTTGTTTATTATAATGTTTGTTCATTACTGCTAAATGTGTCATAAATTAAAATATCATCCCCATGATAATGTTTTCCAAAGTGACATAAGTTCAAAAAGGGGTGGAAATGATGCAATTAAGGGAATGTTAATGTCAAGCATAATTAGCTTTTCAGTAATCCATACTCTATGCCAAATATCAAACAGGAAAATTAATTCGGGTGTTAATGGCTGCTGTGTATTTAACTATAAGATTTTAAACTTGACTGTTCTGAATAAATGTAATTTTTGACATGTGACACTTTTATCGCGGGGGTACGATATAGATTTCACAGTACTCAACACCGAACATTTCACAGGTTATGGTGGGTAGGACGAGCAGCACAAATGGAAGAAAGTAGAATCGTGTTGGATAGGATGCAATGAGGTGGATTGGGTTGCGCTACCTAAAGATAGGGATAGATTACTTTTACGTACTTTTATAAGTTCAGCAAGGCACTTTCGAGTTCCTAATGCCCTAGAGTATTGCCATAGGCATTTTCTTCAGGTTCAGAATGTAATGATCTCAGACATTTGGGTGGTCAATGTCTTCTTTTTCAACAAGTCAGATAGAATATGAAATATTCATTAAGTTGAATCAAAGCTTGAGTATTTAAAAAAAAATGTTTAAATTTGAAAAAAATATTGTACCCTCCATAGTTATGTAACTTTAGGTCTTATTTACGATTATCAAAACATAAAATTGCAAACAATACTAACATATTTGTCATGAGCCGCTATAAATTAAGTTATTATCACAACATGTAATATAATTATTTTTAGAGATAGGTAAAATCCACTTTTTCTTGATTTGAATCTATATTTTATTTTTGAATATCAAATCTTGTTAGAAAGTTTACAAATACATCACACAATAGACCTTAACTGAAAAATTAAGAATTTTTTTTCAATCATGCTTTAGTTTAATCAATTCCAATCACACTTCAGAAAATACTTGTTCAAACCCAGTAAAATCAAACAACTAGACTCATTATGTTAATTAAATCAATAAAAATTAAAGTGAATTTTAGTTCTCTTAAAAATGTTTAAGAATGAGTTGAGCTTTTTAAAAATTATTAAATAAGACATACAAATTAGGACCTACTGCTATCAACTTGAATCATCATTGAAGGACTATAAATTATTTTAATAATAATGATAATGATAATGATGATAATGATAATAATAATAATAATAATGCAAAATAATAATAGTAATAATAATAATTAATTCAACAATGTCTATGCCATTATGATGAATTGTTTCCAGCCTGAGGCCGGGTCAGTTTAGTAAAATGCCTCCATCTTCCTCATCATGTCTGTATGTGTTATAATTATTTTTATTTTTATCTAATTTTAAAGTTTGTGTCATATAATATCTGGATATTATTTGTAAAATGAGCTTCTTATCATGTGAAATAAAAAATAAAGATATCACTAATGCTGATTATCAAATATTAAATTAATCTAACTTGTTAAATTATTGATGTATTCGAATGTTAAGAATAAATTCAATTTAAAACTAAAGATATATTCGACTCTAGTGATATGTTCATTATATTCTACTATGCAGGAATGTGTTTGACTACCTTTACAATTATTTCAATACTATATTTTTAAAAATATCAACAACGCTTAGTCAAAATCAATTTTAAAAGAAATAATAATTATCAAATAATTATTTGATTCTTAAAACTCAATAATGCTTACTAAGTGATCAGAATACCTGAATCAATTTTAAACAAACAAATTGATATAAAATACTTTTGTTACTAGACAAATGTATCAATGTTGAGAGTTTATGCTGAGAAGAGTAGTTAGTTATTTTAAATGGAAGCCACAAAATATCTAGCTTGAACATAGTATGAAATAAATTATAATCCTTGCTTGGATGTGGAATGTTTTGTTTTTTAGCACCAGGTCTTACTACCGCTTTGTGGTATACTAATTACACCGACGTGTTAAGGATGATGAAGGTTTAATTTAAATGAACTGCACCTGCATTTGTGCAGAGGGAGAGTGGAAAACCATTTAGGGAAATCTACCTTCAGGGTACCCACCCGGAATCAAACCCCGATCTCTCTGTCTTCAGCAGTTTAGTCTAACACAAGAGTAGAGCGTTAGAACACGCGGCCACCAAAGCAGGTGCGTAGATTGTTGAAATCAGTTGAGTGATAAGAATAAAGAAGCTTGTTTTATGTTTAATCATAATCAATTTCTTGCAAGTTATAGCAGCCGACCTTAACATTTTTTTTAGTGTGTGAAATGTGTTCCACCTTCCATTTTAAAATCTGCAATTTGTTGCAATTATTTCAAATATTGTTTGAATTTTTGTTTTGAAGACTTTAAGTGAGTTAAATATTTACAAGTTTATTCGCGAAAATAAAGTTTCATAAGCGAACATGCGTTGTAATGGTAGAGTCCAGGTCTATGAGGTGAATGATTCGACCATTGAATACAGTAAAATCTTGAACCCTCGAATCTCAAATACTTATCAATATTCAGTGGATTTGAGTGACATCTCTAATTATTTTAGACAAGCCTTAGTGGCCAAATGTTTAAACGTCAATATTGGCCAGATAAGGGCTTGAATTCCGGTTGGGTGTTTTTTCTAAATGGTTTCCACTATTTCCCTTGCACAAATGTAATAACTTCCTCTAAATTCAATCTTAATCGTTTAACATTAGCTTTATTAGTATACATTCATATAACTTTAAAAATCCAATATATATATGACCCACTATATTAGACTTGGAAACATTAATTTGTGACACCACAAAAGAGCAAAAATTGAACAAGAGTGTTTATTTAAATTTTAAATATTTTTACTAATGAAGTATAATTGTTAAATATGTAATTTTACTTTTGAATATATTTCAAAGCTGACAAGTATTTGAAGCAAAGTAGAAGTTTTCAAAGCTTCACACACGCCCATATAAGGCATCAAAAATTGATTTTAATATCATGATTTTTGATAACAATGAGTGTTAATTCTCAAATCTCTGAATGTTCCTATAATTAAACTAAATGTAGATATTCAAATTGGGTGATTTTTCGTCGTGACTGTAAATGAGTTATTTTTAATTTTATTCAAGCGCCAACATATTGTAAATGTACTCAACATGAACTTTGTGTTTCAATAATCTTAAACAGAACAAACATGAACATTTTGTTTTGGTTTTCATTTTACTAGCTACACTTTTTACTCAACATATTTTTCTAGTACGTTATAATCATCATCATCATGAACGGCTTCCAGCCACTAGAAAGTTATGTTTGGAACATAATCCTTCCCAACGTATACTTTCTCCCCACCCTCTCCTCCAAACTTCTCTGCACTCCTTTCAGCCCACCTGTCCCTTGGTTTTCACCTCGGTCTCCTGCCTCCCACTTCAACATCCAACATCTTCTTTGGTATCTCCTCCTCTTCCATTCTCCTCACATGGCTGTACCACCTTAGTCGTACTTTCTCTATCCTGTCCTGGACCACCCTTTCATTTATCATCCTACCAATCCTTGTCACTCCTATACAACTTCTCAGTAATTTTATTTCACAACCTTGAATTCTGATTCTACCTTGCTCCTTCACAACCCTCAGTAAAGTAGGATGGTGGATCACACCTGTACACTTCCTCGGCTTGGTATTGTACATTAAAATACAGTACATAAATAGGTAAGTAACATATTTATAATGTGAAGTAGGTTGCTTTGGAAAACATTGAAACCATAAATATTGAAGAATACAAATTGAATAATCGAGTCTAAAATGTAATAATCATAATGATGTTCCATGAACATTTTCTTTAATATGTTTTGTGGTGTGTTAGTTGTGAACTTTTGAGGCCTACATTTATATGTTAGGACTTTCCCTTCCATCCCATCTAGTGTTTACTAAATATAGCCTTTTGGTACCATTTTTATCTTTGTTTAGAAAGAATAAAACAGGAATCGTAGTAGCGCCAATCAAACCTTTTCTACCCCAGCATCACCCAGACGAGCCTAATTTAAACAAGAATGCAGTGTTGTTGATTTGTTCAAGGATTGTTAGTGAGTAACAAACACTCCAGAAATATATAGCTACCACTTTTGGGCACAGTAAGTTCAACAAATTTAAAAAAATATGTTTTAGTACCAATATCTTGGCTAAAAACCATTTACACTTTTTATTCTATGGGAGCAAGATTAGGATGAGTTATTATTTAATGGACCAGCATTCTTATTATAGATGGTGGAAACCTATCTCCAAATGTGCTCAGTCAGAGATTAGGATCCAAACTTCTGTGCCCAAACAAAGTACGGTATCTAGAATGGTGAACCCAAATTTTGAATAAGGGCAATGACCACCAGAGTCAGCTCCGAGTATATATTGAGAGTGTTCTCATGTTGCTGCTGTGTCAGACTGGACTTTGTGGTCGGCAGAAGTGACAAAAGGTACAGCTCGCTTGTGGCTGTGCAGTAGCGCAGCCAGTTGATCTAGAAACTGGGGTGGTGGCTGTATGTCCCTCTCCTGCATGGAGGTCCAAAGAGAGAGCGCTCCATCACAATCTCCTCTTCGATCTAAGAATAAGGAGTTTTATTTCAAAACATAACCTTGTACTTTACCTTGAGTGATTACACTATGGCCCTATCTTGTAGGCTACACCATAGTGGTACAAGTCAAGGTAAGTCTAATAACTTTCAGGGTAAATAGGCTTCATGCAGGCATTCTAACAATATTTCCAAAACTTTGATACATAAAATAACAAATCATATCATTCTTGATATTACAACAACACAATTTAGTTAAAATATATAAAAATACTGATAAATATCCAAGCAATGAAAATACATGTAACAAAAAAACAGAATTTGTTAGTTCAGTAAAAGAATGTTTATAGTCGAATTCATTAAAACTTTATGTTTATTTTCATATAGTTTGAAAGGACAGTTTGGAAAATTAACACTTGAGTATTGTTTATCGTTAGGAAAAGAGTTTTTAAAAATTATGTGGTGGTTGAGTAGTAATTTCTATAACTCCAAGTTAAAGTGAGATAGATAGGCTACGATCCTGGTACTCTGTTTTGCTGCAGCGTCAGTGGTGACTGTGTGTAAAGGTAGTCTGCATTTCAGGGGTGTTATCAGGTTATTGGTTGAGGTGAAGCGTCTGGAGGACGTGTGCACTGGGGCAAAGAGATCACCGACTCTTGACTGGGTTATGCTAACGTGACAAGTGACATAAATGACTTGTGGGTTGTAAATAGCGATGTATGAAATCTAAGCTTTGCGAGGAGTGTCCATGTGATGGTTAGCTTTGATTAACTTTTCGTTTTTAATCCATTTATTCTATTTATTCTTCCGAGGGGTTGGTTTTTCTTGTAAATATTTTAATGTTTCTTTGTTCAGTTTTTTTATCTTACTGGTTGTTTAGGCTATACGCATATGATAATTACTTTAATGGGGTGGGATGAGAAAGGAAGCAATTTAGAGATTATCTACCATCTACCTGCATTTGTGTAGTAGGAAAGTGGGAAACCATTTAGGAAAAACCCCTCAGGAAGGACTTTCGCCAGTAGACCTGACCAGCATTCAAACCCTGACCAGCAGGCCAGTCTAACACAAGAGTGACAACAACTAAAGACCATTCGGTTAATGAAGCGGGTTTCAATTGTTAATTGTTCCAAATTTATTTCAATTATAATATACTGATAACGAACACTGATATTGTAATAAAGAACTATAATTTATGGTTTATTATTTCCCTGGAAGTGTTGTCCAGGGCGTACTTTGTGCGCACAGTACCACATGCAGCATAAACATGGACATTGAATGTAAGAGAGCCTTGGAAAGGAGAGGCCATGAGAATTAAGTTCGTGAGGTGCCTTTTAGACATCTCGTGGAGAAACAGGATTAGGAATGAGGTTATCCGGGGGGAGGGCGTTGTTATCCCTCATTTGCGACTTTGGGGGTGACTGGTCAATGTCTTGACGAAGTGCCGTGTCTGAGCGACGGTGTGTAAAGACACATGTTGGTAGGGGTATGAAAAGGGTAGGCGAGTGTCCTAGTGACGTTAGTAGCGGTGGGACAGAAGGATGTCCCTGTAACACTAGTCGCGGTGGAACATGAGGAAGTTTCGGCAATGTGAGTCACAGTAGAACATGAGAAAGTCCCGGTAATGTTAGTCGCAGTGGAACATGAGGAAGTTTCGGCAATGTGAGTCACAGTAGAACATGAAAAAGTCCCGGTAATGTTAGTCGCAGTGGAACATGAGGAAGTTTCGGCAATGTGAGTCACAGTAGAACATGAGAAAGTCCCGGCAACGTTAGTCGCAGTGGAACATGAGGAAGCCCTGAGGTGGGGAGGTAGGGTGATGGTGGGAAGAGAGAGGGTTAAGACAATATTGCTTCTTCGTAACATAAAACCATTTATTAACTCTTTCAAAAATGTGGCTCACCCGGGTTGGGTAGCCACTCAACAACTGACCTATGAGAGACTCCAGAATCCAGACTCATAAAGCATGCTCTATATGCACCCTTAAGGGGTGCACGGGAGCAAATTCCAACACGTACCGACCGACATCTGACATCCTCCACAGGTTCTCGAACCTTGGTTCGAATGGCCCTCGCCACCTTGGAGTAGTCCTCCACATCACACAAAATGATGGGAGGGATCATCCCCTTGGCTTTGGGAGCCGGCCCAGAACCACTAGTACCAGGCTGAGGCGAGGCACGGCTTGCGTTCTTACCCTTAGGTTTCCGCCGCTTCTCACCTTTGGTCAGCGCTGGTGCACCCTGGCCCAGGCCACCTCCGTCTTCGCTCTCATCACCAGAGCTACCGTCTAAATGGTTAGGGTTGCCCCCCGGTAACTTCCTGATGATGCCGGCCTTACCCCTTCGGCGGGGTCTTACGGTCTGAAACCCTTCAGACTCATCATCCGACCCCCGGCTCGACTCGCCTCGCATCAACGGGAGGTCTGATCCTGAAGATAGTCCCTCCACGTCCACGGACTCGCTCGAGCTGTCAACACGCGGGAAGCGTGTGACCCGGTCTTCACAATCTGAAGAGAACTCAGCCGGGCGTTTTTTACCTGCCGACACCCCTTGGCGGGAGGTGTCGGAGTTGACGCGGGCTTGTGAGGCCCTTGCGATAACGCGTGCGTCAGCGCCGCTTGCCGCGGTCTTTACCGGCGACAGATGGCTTGGCTCCCCCTGGTCAGGGCTTCCGTTGGCACCATTAGGTTTCCATCCATCGTGCTGGCGGGTGCTTTCGCCGTCCATCCCGGTTTGCGGGCTGGTGGCCCTGAAAAGGGCCTCCAGTACTTCTTGGCTGCCAGCGGCACGCTCACCTCCTGTAGCCGGAGGGGCCCCGCTGGGCACGCCCGCATCGGCATTGCTGCCGACGCTTTGCTGGGGCCCGGCGCTGGTCAACGGGCCTAGACCCGAGGACGCATCGCCGGATGCCCCGGTGGTTTCACCAGTGGCACGCAGCCCTCCTGAAGTCGGAGGGGCCCCGCTGGCTTCCCCTTGGCCATCTGCGCCCACTTCACCGGTACTTGGTGAGGTCACGCTGGCCGACGTGTTGGCCCTAGAAAGGGCCGAATCGTCACCGAGCGGTGACTCTCGCTGGGCTCGGTCAGCGGCACGCTCACCTCCGGTAGTTGGAGGGGCCCCGCTGCCTGCACCCGGTGGGCTGGTAGTGCCAGCCATGTTGGCCCTATAAAGGGCCGATGCCTTGTTGGCCCTAGAAAGGGCCGATTCGTCCCCCGAGGGAGACTCTTGCTTGCCTCGGCCAGCGGCACGCATGACTCTGGGAGTTGGAGCGGCCCCGCTGACTTCGGCCTCGCCTGCAGGCTTGTTGCCCCTCGAGAGGGCAGCTACCGCTAAAGCCTCGGCCTTCGGGCTCGTGGCAGACAACTTGCCACCCGGCACCAGCTCCTTCCTGACCTGAGGGGCCCTCAGTCCTCGCGAGCGGAAACTTTCGACCCCCCCTGCCTGGACAGACAGCACAAGCCTGCTACTGGCGGTGGTTCCCCCGACGCTCGCCGCCAGCTTCCTCCGACTCGGGGCCGGTCGCTTCCCGGGCCCGGGATTCTTCTTCGCCTCATCCGGCGGTCTTCTCCGACCCCGACGCCGACTCCTTTCTTCACCTTCGCAGTATTTAGCACTGTCCGCCCATATGATCTGTTCTCCGAACAGCCGGAGTGGGGCCGGCCTGTAGAACTTTCTTTTCCATGTGAAGAGCACTGCTGTACTCTTCTCCACGTTAATACTCGTTCTCCAGGTAGTCAGCCACCCCTCCAACTGCGTCAGGTGCGTCTGGAGTCGCCTCTCCACCAGCTGCCCTCGCCACGACTCCGCTACTAGAGCCGTGTCGTCCGCATACAGTGCTAACTTGGTGTCTGGGGATTTCGGAATGTCGTTCACATACAGACTGAAGAGCACCGGGTCCACGAGGAAACCCTGCGGCACTCCAGCCCGGATGCTTCTGACCTGGGATGTGGCGTTCCCAAAGGTAGTGGAGAAGGTCCGGTTGGATAGATAAGATTGAACAATCTTAACTAGGTAGAAGGGAAGGTTCAAGGAGAGGAGTTTGAAAAGGAGACCTTCGTGCCAAACACGGTCGAAGGCCTTTGCAACGTCGAGAAAGACAGCACCAGTCAGCCTGTTGATGTTGAAGTTCCTCGTGACCTGCTCCACGAGCCGAACAAGTTGATGAGACGTGGCGTGTCCCGCCCGAAAGCCGAACTGCTCGTCCACCAAGATGCCCGCCTCGCGAACATGTTGGGTCAGTCTCGTCAGTAGAAGTCTCTCGAACAACTTGCCCAAACAGTCGAGCAAGCTGATCGGTCGGTAAGACGAAGTTAGGGCCGGGTCCTTACCCGGTTTATGGAAGCAGAGGACGTTGGCGTGCTTCCAGAGCTCTGGGAAGTGACTCAGGAGCAGGACGGCGTTGAATAACTCCACGAGGAAGTTAATCGCCTCCAAGGGCAGCTTTCGGAGGACCGCGTTATTGATGCCGTCGCGTCCGGGGGCCTTGTTTAATCTTATAGCGGCTAACGCCCGCGACATTTCTGCCGCCTCCGTGGGCTCCGGTTCATCCAAGGGTCTGTACGAGACCGCTGCGATGACCTGATCCACGTGCCCAATGTGCACCAGGTCTGACGGGTCGTCAGTCGGTACAAATTGCGCCTCTAAGTGCTCAGCGAGAGCATCGGCCTTCTCCTGGTCGTAGTTGGCCACTCCGTTACGACCTACAATAGGCGGCCTTGGTGCGGGGACCCGCATCAAGTTCCTCGTCATGCGCCACAGGGACCTGTCCTGTACGCACAAGCTCTCAATCTTGTCCTCCCAGACACTGTTCCGGTATTCTTTGACCATCTCGCGAACCGCATGGACTTTGCGGCTCCAGTTGGCCTTATCTACCGGGTCCCTCGAGGTTTGCCAAGCCTTCCTCAGCCGATTTTTCTCCCGGACGTGCCTGAGGATAGAATCGGGCAAAGAAGCCTGTGGCGCCCTCTTAGGACGGTGCCTCGGCGTCGAAGCTTCGAGCGACCCCTTTGATGGCGGAAGTTATGAACTCCGCACCGCGATCGATTTCTGCTGCTGTTCGAAAGGTAGGAGTGGGTCCCAACACCTCTCTCAACACATTCGTGAACTTGTCCAAGTCAGTGCGCTTAAGGTCAGGTTTTTCGGGGGGGTCTATGAAGGACACCGCGCGTCCCAAGTTCACAAGAACGGGGTTGTGATCCGAGTCTAGCTCAGCTAGAGACTTCAGCACCAACCGCCTTCTGATCCCTCTGGAGACAACGAAGTCGAGGACGTCCGGGAAGCCAATGGGATTGAGAGGGAAGTGGGTAGGGGTCGGGGGACCGGAAGCCACCAAGCCGTGTAGATCTATGACGTCGCGGAGCAATCCGCCGCGAGCGCACATAATCCTAGAGCCCCATGAAGGGTGCTTAGAGTTGAAGTCACCACCGATTAAAACAGGCGTGGTACCTCGGAGCAGCACCTCCATGTCAGCCCTCGTGGCCTGGTTGAACCGGCGGTAGGGAGGGAAGTAGATGGAGATAAGACGCACTGGGCCGGTAGAGGTCACCAGTTGGATAGCCGTTGCTTCCATGTGTTGGAGGGGAGGAAGAGAGACGACGTTATGGTCAAGGCCCCTCCGGACCAGGACCGCCGTCCCACCCCTTCCCACATCCCCCGCTCGGTCACTCCGATGGCAGATGAACTCTGCCAACGAGAACCTCACTGCGGAGCGCAAGTGGGTTTCTCCCAACAGCATTACGTCGACACGATGCTTTGCCAGGAAACTTTCCAGCTCAGCCTTCTTCCCCGCGACTCCGTTTGCGTTCCAGAGTGCAACCGTGAGCTCCTTCAGCACTGGGGGTCCTCTATTCGGGTGCACTGCCATGAGAGACCAGGTAGAGGATGATGTACTCCATGACCAGGTGGCCACGGTTACTCCTCGGAGACTCCTGGACCTTCCTCAAGAGACTCGATGAAAAGTCCCAAGGATCCAGTCCCGGAATCTCCTTGAGAAGCTCAATACAAATTTTGAGCTTTGTAGCATCATCCTCAGGTGTGGGGTTTGGTGTGGGGGAGGCAGGGTTGACAGGGGTTGGGGTGGGGAGTGGTAGGAAGGGGTTGGAAGGGTGAATGGGTTTGGGGAGGGTGGTGCGGGGTGCGGGGGTGGGTAGGGAAGGGATTGGGAGAGGAGCGGTCTTGGACGGGTCCTCGACCGATAGGGATGAACCGGATGCGACCGGTTCAGGTAGAGTGGTTTTGGCAGGTGCCTCGGCCTGGGATGGAGGGGTTGGTCTCCCTGACAGCGCACTGGTGAAAGATTGCACCAGCGGCTTTGGCTTTGGAGCTGGAGTCACGGTCACCTTCCGTACCGCAACGTGCCCCGAGGGCTTCTGGCCTTCGCTAAGGCCATCCGTCCTCCCTTCGCTAACCTTGGAAGCCCGTACTGTACCTGCCGCCCGCAAGGACTTGTACGTGGGACATCCACGCCAAGCCGAGGAGTGAGCTCCTGAGCAGTGCAGGCACTTCGGAGGAGATCGTCTCTCCTCCGGGCACCCGCCCCTCTCGTGGTCACCACCACAGAACCCACACCTCGGATTAGCGCGGCAATCCCTCTGCACATGCCCAAACCGGAAGCAGTTCTTGCACTGCACCGGGCCTCCGGGAGACTTGTACTTCTCTACCTTGACGCGGAGCCCTCAATGGACTGATATGGAGTACAGCCTTGCGGTTTGCTCCCCGGGAGTCAGAGAGACAACGAAGTTCGGCAACCGTTGCCTTTCTCCGGTCCTCTGGTCCCGTTTCCACTGGGAGAGCATCTTGGAGACAGATTTCACGGGGAAACCCATCTCCGCCAGCTCTTCCTGGATGTCGTCAGGGCTTGTCTGAGTCAGGAGTCCCTTCACCACGACCCTGACCAGTCGCTCCCGACCCAGCTCGTAGGACCAATGCTGGATCCCCAAGCTCGGCAAGAACGTCTGGAGGGCGCGGTAATCTTCCTCCGACCCGCACTGGAGGCGCACTCGATCCCCCGGCTGCCTGACTGCCTCCACAGGCTCTAGAACCTTGGAGTAGTCCTTCACATCACATAAGATGATTGGAGGGATCTTCCCCTTGGCTTTGGGAGCCAACCCAGAACCACTAGTACCAGGCTGAGGCGAGGCACGGCTTGCGTTCTTACCCTTAGGTTTCCGCCGCTTCTCACCTTTAGTCAGCGCTGGCGCACCCTGGCCCAGGCCACCTCCGTCTTCGCTCTCATCACCAGAGCTACCGCCTAAATGGTTAGGGTTGCCCCCCGGTAGCTTCCTGGTGTTGCCGGCCTTACCCCTTCGGCGGGGTCTTACGGTATGAAACCCTTCAGACTCATCATCCGACCCCTGGCTCGACTCGCCTCGCATCAACGGGAGGTCTGATCCTGAAGATAGTCCCTCCACGTCCACGGACTCGCTCGAGCTGTCAAAACGCGGGAAGCGTGTGACCCGGTCTTCAGAGTCTGAAGAGAATTCAGCCGGGCGCTTCTTGCCTGCCTCCACACCTTGGCGGGAGGTGTCGGAGTTGACGCGGGCTTGTGAGGCCCTTGCGTTAACGCGTGCGTCAGCGCCGCTTGCCACGGTCTTTACCGGCGACAGATGGCTTGGCTCCCCCTGGTCAGGGCTTCCGTTGGCACCGTTAGGTTTCCACCCATCGTGCTGGCGGGAGCTTTCGCCGTCCATCCCGGTATGCGGGCTGGTGGCCCTGAAAAGGGCCGCCAGTACTTCTTGGCTGCCAGCACCACGCTCACCTCCTGTAGCCGCAGGGGCCCCGCTGGGCACGCCCGCATCGGCATTGCTGCCGACGCTTTGCTGGGGGCCGGCGCTGGGCAACGGGCCTAAACCCGAGGACGCATCGCCGGATGCCCCGGTGGTTCCACCATTGGCACGCAGCCCTCCTGAAGTTGGAGGGGCCCCGCTGGCTTCCCCTTGGCCATCTGCGCCCACCTCACCGGTACTGGGTGAGGTCACGCTGGCCGACGTGTTAGCCCTAGAAAGGGCCGACGTGTTGGCCCTAGAAAGGGCCGAATCGTCACCGAGCGGTGACTCTCGCTGGGCTCGGTCAGCGGCACGCTAACCTCCGGTAGTTGGAGGGGCCCCGCTGCCTGCACCCGGTGGGCTGGCCACGCCAGCCCTGTTGGCCCTGGAGAGGGCCGAAGCCTTGTTGGCCCTAGAAAGGGCCGATTCGTCTTCCGAAAGAGACTCCCGCTGGCCTCGGATGGCGGCACGCGCGACTCCGGGAGTTGGAGCGGCCCCGCCGGCTTCGGCCTCGCCTGCAGGCTTGTTGCCCCTTGAGAGGGCAGCTGCCGCTAAAGCCTCGGCCTTTGGGCTCGTGGCGGACCACTTGCCACCCGGCACCAGCTCCTTCCTGACCGGAGGGGCCTTCAGTCCCCGCGAGCGGAAACCCTCCACCCCCCTGCCTGGACGGGCAGCACAAGCCTGCTACTGGCGGCGGTTCCCCCGACGCTCGCCGCCAGCTTCCTTCGACTCGGGGCCGGTCGCTTCCCGGGCCCGGGATTCTTCTTCTTCGCCTCATCCGGCGGTCTTCTCCCGACCCCGACGCCGACTGCTTTCTTCACCTTCGCAGAGGGCTCCATCGCAGACGTTGAAATCAGCAAACCGCTACAGACGCTCGAACAAGCCAGGAACACGTAAGGGAGGAAGGACGATACCTTGCACTCCCGGGAGTTCTCCAGACTCCCAGACTCCTAAAGCATGCTCTAATGCACACTGAAGGGGTGCACGGGAGCAAATTCCAACACGTACCGACCAATTGGTCACACCATGTGGTTTTCGGGAAATTCTCAGACGGATTGTCGCATTTCGCGAAGTTAACTGAAACAAACAAAAGAATATTATTAATTAATATTATTAGATAAAAGAAAAATTTTGGGAACCGACTAAGAGATTTTTAGAGTTACGTGCGGAGACACTTCTCTATGGGGGGCTGTGTGAGAGCCTCCCAGACCACGTTTGTCACTTCTCGCTTATCCGAGCAGGGCTTTGGGACGTCGGTGGCAACCCCCAGGGTCGATGACGTAATTCCCAAGCCCCTGGATAAGAGGATTGGTGGCACCGGGGAGTCTGGCGTAGAAGGACTGCGCCAGCTTCCGGAAGTGGTCCTTGATGGTCGGCATATCCAGGTCTCGGTGCAGATTCACATTCCGAACGTACCAAGGTGCGTCCACAATGATCCTCAGACACCTACTCTGGAATGCTTGCATCCTCCTCATATACGTGTCCGCCAGGTGGCCCCAAGCGGGACACGCATAGTCGAGGATCGGTCTGAGCAGCTGCTTGTACAGTGTCAGACCGTTCCTTGTGGACAGGGCGCTACGCCTGTTAAGCAGTGGGCCTAGGATTCCCAGCCTTTGCTTCGCCTTGGTCAGTCTCTCTGTGCAGTGAAGTCGCCAGGTCAGCTTGGTGTCCAGCGTAAGTCCCAAGTACTTAACACTGTCCGCCTATCTGATCTGTTCTCCGAACAGCCGGAGTGGGGCCGGCCTGTAGAACTTTCTTTTCCATGTGAAGAGCACTGCTGTACTCTTCTCCACGTTAATACTCGTTCTCCAGGTAGTCAGCCACCCCTCCAGCTGCGTCAGGTGCGTCTGGAGTCGCCTCTCCACCAGCTGCCCTCGCCACGACTCCGCTACTAGAGCCGTGTCGTCCGCATACAGTGCTAACTTGGTGTCTGGAGATTTCGGAATGTCGTTCACATACAGAATGAAGAGCACCGGGCCCACGAGGGAACCCTGTGGCACTCCAGCCCGGATGCTTCTGACCTGGGATGTGGCGTTCCCGAAGGTAGTGGAGAAGGTCCGGTTGGATAGATAAGATTGAACAATCTTAACTAAGTAGAAGGGAAGGTTCAAGGAGAAGAGTTTGAAAAGGAGACCTTCGTGCCAAACACGGTCGAAGGCCTTTGCCACGTCGAGAAAGACAGCACCAGTCAGCCTGTTGATGTTGAAGTTCCTCGTAACCTGCTCCACGAGCCGGACAAGTTGATGAGACGTAGCGTGTCCCGCCCGAAAGCCGAACTGCTCGTCCACAAAATGCCCGCCTCGAGAACATGTCGGATCAGTCTCGTCAGTAGTAGTCTCTCGAACAACTTGCCCAAACACTGGAGCAAGCTGATCGGTCGGTAAGACGAAGTTAGGGCCGGGTCCTTACCCGGTTTATGAAAGCAGAGGACGTTGGCGTGCTTCCAGAGCTCTGGGAAGTGACTCAGGAGCAGGACGGCGTTGAATAACTCCACGAGGAAGTTAATCGCCTCCAAGGGCAGCTTTCGGAGGACCGCGTTATTGATGCCGTCGCGTCCGGGGGCCTTGTTTAATCTTAGAGCGGCTAACGCCCGCGACATTTCTGCCGCCTCCGTGGGCTCCGGTTCATCCAAGGGTCTGTACGAGACCGCTGCGATGACCTGAACCACGTGCCCAATGTGCACTGGGTCTGACGGGTTATCAGTCGGTACAAATTGCGCCTCTAAGTGCTCAGCGAGAGCATCGGCCTTCTCCTGGTCGGAGTTGGCCACCCCGTTACGACTTACAATAGGCGGCCTTGGTGCGGGGACCCGCATCAAGTTCCTCGTCATGCGCCACAGGAACCTGTCCTGTACGCACAAGCTCTCAATCTTGTCCTCCCAGACACTGTTTCGTTATTCTTTGACCATCTCGCGAACCGCATGGACTTTGCGGCTCCAGTTGGCCTTGTCTACTGGGTCCCTCGAGGTTTGCCAAGCCTTCCTCAGCCGATTTTTCTCCCGGACGTGCCTGAGGATAGAATCGGGCAAAGAAGCCTGTGGCGCCCTCTTAGGACGGTGCCTCGGCGTCGAAGCTTCGAGCGACCCCTTGATGGCGGAAGTTATGAACTCCGCACCGCGATCGATTTCTGCTGCTGTTCGAAAGGTAGGAGTGGGTCCCAACCTCTCTCTCAACACATTCGTGAACTTGTCCCAGTCAGTGCGCTTAAGGTCAGGTTTTTCGGGGGGGTCTATGAAGGACACCGCGCGTCCCAAGTTCACAAGAACGGGGTTGTGATCCGAGTCTAGCTCAGCTAGAGACTTCAGCACCAACCGCCTTCTGATCCCTCTGGAGACAACGAAGTCGAGGACGTCCGGGAAGCCAATGGGATTGAGAGGGAAGTGGGTAGAGGTCGGGGGACCGGAAGCCACCAAGCCGTGTAGATCTATGACGTCGCGGAGCAATTCGCCGCGAGCGCACATAATCCTAGAGCCCCATGACGGGTGCTTAGCGTTGAAGTCACCACCGATTAAAACAGGCGTGGTACCTCGATGCAGCACCTCCATGTCAGCCCTCGTGGCCTGGTTGAACCGGCGGTAGGGAGGGAAGTAGATGGAGATAAGATGCACTGGGCCGGTAGAGGTCACCAGTTGGATAGCCGTTGCTTCCATATGTGTGAGGGGAGGAAGAGAGACGACGTGATGGTCAAGGCCCCTCCGGACCAGGACCGCCGTCCCACCCCTTCCCACATCCCCCGCTCGGTCACTCCGATGGCAGATGATCTCTGCCAACGAGAACCTCACTGTGGAGCGCAAGTGGGTTTCTCCCAACAGCATTACGTCGACACGATGCTTTGCCAGGAAACTTTCCAGCTCAGCCTTCTTCCCCGCGACTCCGTTTGCGTTCCAGAGTGCGACCGTGAGCTCCTTCAGCACTGGGGGTCATCTATTCGGGTGCACTGCCATGAGAGACCAGGTAGAGGATGATGTGTTCCATGACCAGGTGGCCACGGTTACTCCTCGGAGACTCCTGGACCTTCCTCAAGAGACTCGATGAAAAGTCCCAAGGATCCAGTCCCGGAATCTCCTTGAGAAGCTCAATACAAATTTTGAGCTTTGTAGCATCGTCCTCAGGTGTGGGGTTGGGTGTGGGGGTGGAAGGGTTGACAGGGGTTGGAGTGGGGAGTGGTAGGAAGGGGTTGGAAGGGTGAAGGGGTTTGGGGAGGGTGGTGCGGGGTGCGGGGGTGGGTAGGGAAGGGATTGGGAGAGGAGCGGTCTTGGACGGGTCCTCGACCGATAGGGATGAACCGGATGCGACCGGTTCAGGTAGAGTGGCTTTGGCAGGTGCCTCGGCCCGGGATGGGGGGGTTGGTCTACCCGACAGCGCACTGGTGAAAGATTGCACCAGCGGCTTTGGCTTTGGAGCTGGAGTCACGGTCACCTTCCGTACCGCAACGTGCCCCGAGGGCTTCTGGCCTTCGCTAAGGCCATCCGTCCTCCCTTCGCTAACCTTGGAAGCCCGTACTGTCCCTGCCGCCCGCAAGGACTTGTACGTGGGACATCCACGCCAAGCCGAGGAGTGAGCTCCTGAGCAGTGCAGGCACTTCGGAGGAGATCGTCTCTCCTCCGGGCACCCGCCCCTCTCGTGGTCACCACCACAGAACCCACACCTAGGATTAGCGCGGCAATCCCTCCGCACATGCCCAAACCGGAAGCAGTTCTTGCACTGCACCGGGCCTCCGGGAGACTTGTACTTCTCCACCTTGACGCGGAGCCCGCACAGGACTGATATGGAGTACAGCCTTGCGGTTTGCTCCCCGGGAGTCAGAGAGACAACGAAGTTCGGCAACCGTTGCCTTTCTCCGGTCCTCTGGTCCCGTTTCCACTGGGAGAGCATCTGGGAGACAGATTTCACGGCTGCCTGACTGCCTCCACAGGCTCTCGAACCTTGGTTCGAATGGCCCTCACCACCTTGGAGTAGTCCTCCACATCACACAAGATGATGGGAGGGATCATCCCCTTGGCTTTGGGAGCCGGCCCAGAACCACTAGTACCAGGCTGAGGCGAGGCACGGCTTGCGTTCTTACCCTTAGGTTTCCGCCGCTTCTCCCCTTTAGTCACCGCTGGCGCACCCTGGCCCAGGCCACCTCCGTCTTCGCTCTCATCACCAGAGCTACCGCCTAAATGGTTAGGGTTGCCCCCCGGTAGCTTCCTGGTGTTGCCGGCCTTCCCCCTTCGGCGGGGTCTTACGGTCTGAAACCCTTCAGACTCATCATCCGACCCCTGGCTCGACTCGCCTCGCATCAACGGGAGGTCTGATCCTGAAGATAGTCCCTCCACGTCCACGGACTCGCTCGAGCTGTCAACACGCGGGAAGCGTGTGACCCGGTCTTCAGAATCTGAAGAGAACTCAGCTGGGCGTTTTTTACCTGCCGACACCCCTTGGCGGGAGGTGTTGGAGTTGACGCGGGCTTGTGAGGCCCTTGCGATAACGCGTGCGTCACCACCGCTTGCCGCGGTCTTTACCGGCGACTGAAGTTCTCCAGACTCATTATGCATGCTCTAATGCACCCTGAAGGGGTGCACGGGAGCAAATTCCAACACGTACCGACCAATTGGTCACACCGTGTGGTTTTCGGATAATTAGCTGACGGGTTGTCGCATTTCGCGAAGTTAACTGAAACTAACAAAAAGCATATTATAATTAATATTATTAGGGAAAAGAAAATTTTGTGAACCGACTAAGAGGTTTTTAGAGTTACGTGCGGAGACACTACTCTATGGGGGGCTGTGTGAGAGCCTCCCAAACCACGTTTGTCACTTCTCGCTTATCCGAGCAGGGCTTTGGGACGTCGGTGGCACCCCCATGGTCGATGACGTAATTCCCAAGCCCCTGGATAAGAGGATTGGTGGCACCGGGGAGTCTGGCGTAGAAGGACTGCGCCAGCTTCCGGAAGTGGTCCTTGATGGTCGGCATATCCAGGTCTCGGTGCAGATTCACATTCCGAACGTACCAAGGTGCGTCCACAATGATCCTCAGACACCTACTCTGGAATGCTTGCATCCTCCTCATATACGTGTCCGCCAGGTGGCCCCAAGCGGGACACGCATAGTCGAGGATCGGTCTGAGCAGCTGCTTGTACAGTGTCAGACCGTTCCTTGTGGACAGGGCGCTACGCCTGTTAAGCAGTGGGCCTAGGATTCCCAGCCTTTGCTTCGCCTTGGTCAGTCTCTCTGTGCAGTGAAGTCGCCAGGTCAGCTTGGTGTCCAGCGTAAGTCCTAAGTACTTAGCACTATCCGCCCATCTGATCTGTTCTCCGAACAGCCGGAGTGGGGCCGGCCTGTAGAACTTTCTTTTCCATGTGAAGAGCACTGCTGTACTCTTCTCTTTTTTTTTTTTATTTTTTTAAAAATTATATATTTTTTTTATTTTATTTAGACCCGCGTCTTACTACCCGTTCGGGTTATACGCTTAAGTACTAAATACGCTAATGGATTAGGAATTGGGAAGGTTGAATTTAAAGGAAGTGTACCCGTATTTGCGTGGAGGGAGAGTTGAAAACCATTTAGGAAAAATCACCCCCAGTTCACCCGATCGAGATTCGAACCTCGATCTCCCCGTCCTCAGCAGTCGAGCTCAACACGACTAGCACGTTAGCCAACTACGCCACCGAGGCGGGTAACTGAAGTTCTCCAGACTCCAGACTCATTATGCATGCTCTAATGCACCCTGAAGGGGTGCACGGGAGCAAATTCCAACACGTACCGACCAATTGGTCACACCGTGTGGTTTTCGGGAAATTCTCAGACGGATTGTCGCATTTCGCGAAGTTAACTGAAACAAACAAAAAGCATATTATTAATTAATATTTTTAGGGAAAAAGAAAAATTTTGGGAACCGACTAAGAGGTTTTTAGAGTTACGTGCGGAGACACTACTCTATGGGGGGCTGTGTGAGAGCCTCCCAAACCACGTTTGTCACTTCTCGCTTATCCGAGCAGGGCTTTGGGACGTCGGTGGCACCCCCCAGGGTCGATGACGTAATTTCCAAGCCCCTGGATAAGAGGATTGGTGGCACCGGGGAGTCTGGCGTAGAAGGACTGCGCCAGCTTCCGGAAGTGGTCCTTGATGGTCGGCATATCCAGGTCTCGGTGCAGATTCACATTCCGAACGTACCAAGGTGCGTCCACAATGATCCTCAGACACCTACTCTGGAATGCTTGCATCCTCCTCATATACGTGTCCGCCAGGTGGCCCCAAGCGGGACACGCATAGTCGAGGATCGGTCTGAGCAGCTGCTTGTACAGTGTCAGACCGTTCCTTGTTGACAGGGCGCTACGCCTGTTAAGCAATGGGCCTAGGATTCCCAGCCTTTGCTTCGCCTTGGTCAGTCTCTCTGTGCAGTGAAGTCGCCAGGTCAGCTTGGTGTCCAGCGTAAGTCCTAAGTACTTAGCACTGTCCACCCATCTGATCTGTTCTCCGAACAGCCGGAGTGGGGCCGGCCTGTAGAACTTTCTTTTCCATGTGAAGAGCACTGCTGTACTCTTCTCCACGTTAATACTTGTTCTCCAGGTAGTCAGCCACCCCTCCAACTGCGTCAGGTGCGTCTGGAGTCGCCTCTCCACCAGCTGCCCTCGCCACGACTCCGCTACTAGAGCCGTGTCGTCCGCATACAGTGCTAACTTGGTGTCTGGGGATTTCGGAATGTCGTTCACATACAGACTGAAGAGCACCGGGCCCACGAGGGAACCCTGCGGCACTCCAGCCCGGATGCTTCTGACCTGGGATGTGGCGTTCCCAAAGGTAGTGGAGAAGGTCCGGTTGGATAGATAAGATTGAACAATCTTAACTAGGTAGAAGGGAAGGTTCAAGGAGAGGAGTTTGAAAAGGAGACCTTCGTGCCAAACACGGTCGAAGGCCTTTGCCACGTCGAGAAAGACAGCACCAGTCAGCCTGTTGATGTTGAAGTTCCTCGTAACCTGCTCCACGAGCCGGACAAGTTGATGAGACGTAGCGTGTCCCGCCAATGAAGTTCTCAATGACGCTGAGTACGGTGGGGAACTCGTCACGGACGGCTCAGAGAACATGAAGTGTGGAGCAGCCCAGGCAGTAGAGAGGGTGGTTGGCGCGGTCGGTGCAAATGCGAAGAAAAGGCGCAAGGGCCAAACAGTGAGGCACAACAGAGTGAGGATACAGTGAGTACATGAGATGGTATGGGCGTGAAATGAGTATGGAAAAGGATAGAATACCAAAGAGAATGATGGAAATGATGAATACAGGAGGAACAAGACCACAAAGGAGACCAAGAAAGTGATTGGAGGAGCAGATAATAGAAATCGTGCTAGTGAGAAAAGAAGAATGGCAGAGGGAAAGATTAGATGGAGGCCTTTTACTAAAGTGATCCAGCCACAAGCTGATGTTTATGAACCTATGGTTTAGAAAGGTATTTATGTCCAAAACTCTTTATTTTATTATAATACTTAAAACAGTTCACATTTTCCCAAATATATATCTTTTAAAATTGTAACGTTCGAAAATTTGTGCTGCTGCTTAATAGTGGCATTTTAACTAAATATTTTAGCACCGTGTCTTACTACCCGTTCGGGTTATACTCTTAAGTACTAATTACTCTAATGAATTAGGAATTGGAAGGGTTGAATTTTAGAGGAAGTGAACCCGCATTTTCGTGGAGGGAGAGTGGAAAACCATTTAGGAAAAACCACCCCCAGTTCACCCGACCGAGATTCGAACCTCGATCTCCCCATCCTCGGCGGTCGAGCTCAACACGACTAGCACGTTAGCCAACTACACCACCGAGGCGGGTTTTTAACTAAATTGTGTTGTTATAATAGCAAAAATTTCTAATAGTGCTTTATAAGAAAAAACAAATGTTTTCTTAAAAAAATATCTAAAATCAAATTTTATGTTTTGAAATACTAATAAAGTGAAATCTTCCTTAACCGACACCTATGAATAGCAAAAACTTCTTTATAGCGGACAGTTTAAATTTCCCCGAGAAAATAACATGGCCTCTTATGGTAAAACAACTTCCCAATAACGAAAACAAACCGTGCTAGAGATGCAGATGCTTGACAATCTCTCGAAACCAGACAAAAATTGAAAACACCAGTTCATATATTTTACTGTAGGAATGTCATTGTCTCGAGTGAAGGGTGAGCAGGCCTGCCTTCCACCGCTAGTCAAAGTTACTAAAAGAGCCTACACAGAAATTACTATATTTTAATGTTATAGCTTCCCCCCCTTCCGAGTCATTAGCAGGGGTTGTTCAAAATGTTTAGTCTGTACTCATACGCTCTTAGTGAGTAAACTTGTGATTCTTCTAAGTTGTAATTTTACTAAAGTGGTACGTTTTGTCGGTTCTTAAAAGGTCTCAAAAACGTAAGCGTTTAACTTTGAAAGACAAAATGTAAGTTGTGAAAGAGAGTGAGGAATAAAAGTTAGTTGTTCGTGATTCGGCTACTAAATTTGATGTGGGGAAAACCCAAATGAGTGACATTCTGAAGGATAAAAAATCAAAATTTTAAAATCTTGAGACAAAATTGAAAACCAATTAAGTAAAAGAGGATTTCTGAAAACTCAAGGGCAAGCTGTTGATAATGTGACATTTGAATGGTTCTGTCGTACTAGAGCCAATAACATTCCTTTGTCTAGGACATTAATTTGTCAAAAGGCATTGTAAATTACTAAAGAGTTGGGTTTAAATGACTTCAAGGTTTATTCTGGTTGGGTGTTTAAGTTTCCAAATAGACATAATTAGATAATTACATTTATTTTCTTTACTTTCCTCATATAGGTCGTTTACAGTATGCTAGACACAATATTGTTTTATTAGTCATCCTGCATACAATACTACACAGCGCAGTAATTATGTATATTGTGTTAGTTAATATCCAAGTATATAGGCCCATATAGGTCAAACTGTGTTCAAGTGGTATGATTTTTAAACATTTTAAATTTATTTTTCCAAATACCGACACTTCCTAGGGCGATTGGCCCTTTTCATTTGGCGTGGAAACGAAGAGCCATGGGAACAAATAGTTATAATCAAGAATTTTTATTGTTTTGCAATTTTATTTTCAGAAAGGGTTTGTTCAAGAATAGAAACATGTTGATTAGGTTATACTTTTTAAATACACACCTTCTCTATAATTTTAATAGTGATAAAATATCAATAAAATTGACATTATTCAATAAAAAACTGGTGGCTGCATAGCAAAAAAAAATTAATAATAATAACACCTAATAAAATGGATACATTATCTTAGAAGAGGTGTTGAAAATATAACTATACAAATTTCCCTCGTTCTCGAGAGAACTGATATTTCCAAATGTATGATTTGTCCGCAAGACCTGTTCAGTAGCTAGCGCCTTCTACTGTTTTCATGATCCATCTGTTCTTGTTGGCGCGGAAGGATACTTTGGTCGGTTGTGAAGCCATGACACGCTTTTCACCCTCCCACTCACCATCCCAAAAAATAGGTTTTAGACTTGCACTCAAAATTACAAGATTTCATTGTACCATGTTTGTTTTGTTTACAATGTCCAAGGATCTGACTAATCTGAATATTTATAAGTATTTAAGAGAGTTTACATTAATTATATAACACAGACAGTGAAATAGTAGAGTTAACAAATGTGAAGGGTGAGTTGGCTCTGCAGATACAGTTGGCAGACATAGCTCCAAGCAAAGGGATCTGGGTTATGTTCCATGTAGTACTACAAAAATGTGTTTCTATCATATTAGTTTGATAGCAAAATTCCTGACCCTAAGATTGACAGACCTGTATCTGTGGTCACATGGTCTCCCACGTCACTCTTGTGTTAGACTTGGGTGCTGATGACAGGAAGATTAGGGTTTACTGAGGGAAGATTGGGGTCCAAATCATATTCGGGTGTACCGAGTTTTTCTACTATACCTCCACCCAAATGAAGGTATATTTCCTCTGAAATTAAACCTTCACCATTATTCCAAATCCCCTATCAGAATTAATGTATGGGTATGACCCAAACAAGTGCATCAAGTTAAGATGCAACCTGTTTCACAAAATAGCTTAGAATTGCCCAGGCGGGCAACGTCGCAACGTCGTCTGACCAGAGCAAAGTGTTGCAGGTTACCATTAAGAGACGTCGCAGCTGCTTTTCCTGGCCGGTCTCTGCAAGGGCCACGATAAGCGCGATATGTGTGCTTGGTATCTTATGGACCTGCTGGCCAGCCTTTATGGTCTCCTGGAGCAAGGCCTGCCCCGTGGGGCCCTTTTCAGCTTCCACTACCAGTCGGCAGAGAAGCTCATGTTGTAGCGGGGTACATCCATGTCCCACTGCAGAGCGTTTGAACTCTGACACAGCCCCAGGCAGGTCATCACTGTAACACATCACAAAGGTAATGTTCTGGGCTAGTATATCAGTGGACAGGGATTCTTTACCTCCTCAAAACAAACCTATTTTGATTTGTACATCAGGGAGAAGGTAAAGAACAGTCATAAGAACAAGGAAAATATCAACAATACTACTTACACTAATAAAATACAAATAGGAAAATATGCAAATAAATGAAAATATTATATATATTTATATCTATAATGTTTTCATTTATTTGCATATTTTCTTATTTATATAGAGGTATTTTGTACTGTCGTTTTCTGGTGTTGTGACTATGAGCCTGTCTTACTTTATATGTTTCTGAATAGTAATCCTGAATTATTATTTTATAGCTATACATGTTTTTTACTGTCAATTGTTTCCACTCCTTATTCATGACTTTGGTACTATTGTTGTTTTCACTCATTATTTTAAGAACTTTAATTTGAATATTTTCTAATTGATTTAGATATAGATCACTTGTCTTTCCCCAGGAAGTAATGCCATAGCCTAGATGTGATTCGATTAGCGTGTGATACACTATTTTTATGATATAAAATGTAATATATTGTTTTAGTATACATATATTAACCTCTTAGCTTCCTAATCATTATATCTATATGAGTATTCCATTTTATATGAGAATCAATCATTAGCCCAAGATAGTTATATGTCTCAACTTGCATAAATGTTAAACAATTACACGGTTTATATTATGTAAACAATCTAAGTAATTAACTTTTATATCTAACTAGCGGACCCGACAGACGTTGTCCTGCCCGAACGCTGGCTTTTTGTTTGGGTGGCATAATTGATTTCGATAATAAAACAAATACAATGTGATCATCACAATTACAAATTCACAATGAGCTCCAATTAGTGAGTTACACAAATATTACAAATTCAGTATTTGTCAAGACAACATACAAAATAAAACATCTTTTCATTTTTGGCATTTCGCCCACAACTTCACAAATATCAGCTGTATCGAAAAACAAACATAACTATGAATTATTCTCAGAAGTTCGATTATTCATGAACTTTTCAGAAGGTTTTAACGGTCAATTATTGATGAACTTATGATTTTTTTTAACGGTCAATTATTAATAATATATTCATTATTATAAATATTGGATGGTGGTGGTGTTGGGGGGTGAAATTTTGAGTTTACATGTTCAGATATGCAAAAAAATCTAAAGAAATCCCCCCCACCCCCAAAAATCTTAGAACTTGATTGCAGTGCCACCTACCGGGTCCAATTGTAAATCTAAGCCATCCACGGACCCACTCAAACACACACACAAAATTTCATCAAAATCGGTCCAGCTGTTTAGGAGGAGTTCAGTGACATACACACGTACAGAAGAATGATATATATTAAGATTTATACTAATTTAGTATACTATATATATATTATACTAATCGTGGTGGTGGTGGTAATGGTGGTGGTGGTAATGGTGGTGGTGGTAATGGTAGTGGTAGTGGTAGTGGTAGTGGTAGTTGTGGTGGTAGTTGTGGTAGTGGTGGTAGTGGTGGTGGTAGTGGTAGTGGTGGTAGTGGTGGTGGTGGTAGTGGTGGTAGTGGTGGTGGTAGTTGTGGTAGTGGTGGTGGTGGTAGTGGTGGTAATGGTGGTGGTGGTAATGGTAGTAGTGGTAGTTGTGGTGGTGGTAGTGGTAGTGGTAGTGGTGGTGGTAGTGGTGGTGGTGGTAGTGGTGGTGGTGGTAGTGGTGGTGGTAGTGGTGGTAGTGGTGGTGGTGGTAGTGGTAGTGGTGGTGGTGGTAGTGTGGTGGTGGTAGTGGTAGTGGTGGTGGTAGTGGTGGTAGTGGTGGGTGGTAGTGGTAGTGGTGGTGGTAGTGGTGGTGGTGGTAGTGGTGGTGGTGGTAGTGGTGGTGGTAGTGGTGGTGGTGGTAGTGGTGGTGGTAGTGGTGGTAGTGGTGGTGGTGGTAGTGGTGGTGGTAGTGGTGGAAGTGGTGGTAGTGGTGGTGGTGGTAGTGGTGGTGGTAGTGGTGGTAGTGGTGGTGGTAGTGGTGGTGGTGGTGGTAGTGGTGGTAGTGGTAGTGGTGGTAGTGGTGGTGGTGGTGGTGGTAGTGGTGGTGGTAGTTGTGGTAGTGGTGGTGGTGGTAGTGGTGGTGGTAGTGGTGGTAGTGGTGGTTGGTTGGTAGTGGTAGTGTGTGGTAGTGGTGGTGGTGGTAGTGGTGGTGGTAGTGGTGGTAGTGTGGTGGTGGTGGTAGTGGTGGTGGTGGTATGGTGGTGGTAGTGGTGGTGGTGGTAGTGGTGGTGGTGGTAGTGGTAGTGGTGGTGGTGTGGTGGTGGTAGTGGTGGTGGTAGTGGTGGTGGTGGTAGTGGTGTGGTGGTAGTGGTGGTGGTGGTAGTGGTGGTGGTGGTAGTGGTGGTAGTGTGGTGGTAGTGTGTGGTGGTGTGTGTGGTGGTGTTGTGGTGGTAGTGTGGTAGTGGTGTGTGGTGGTAGTGTTGGTGGTGTAGTGTGTGGTAGGTGGTGTGTGTGGTGTATGGTGGTGTGGTGGTAGTGTGTAGTGTGGTGGTGGTAGTTGTGGTGGTAGTTGTGGGGGTATGTTGTGTGGGTAGTGTGGGTGGTAGTGTGGTGGTAGTTGTGGTGGTAGTTGGGGATGGTGGTAGTGGTAGTGGTAGTGGGTGAGTGGTAGTGTGGTGGTGGTAGTGTGTGTAGTAGTATGTAGTAGTAGTAGTAGTAGTGTATTAGTGGTAGTAGTAGTAGTAGTAGTAGTAGTAGTAGTAGTAGTAGTAGTAGTAGTAACAGTAATAGTAGCAGTAGCAGGGCCACTGGGGCCAGAACCCAACAACATTTTTTTAACATAAAAAAATCTTTCTTTTATTTTATAGAATATTTTGGAAAAAACATTAATAAGAATTGGAACACCATTCGCTATATGCAGTGAATTATTGGAATAGTTATACAGTATTCCAGTTAAGATTATTTATTCCTCCCTCCAAAATTAAAACATTATATATATATATATATATATATATATATATATATATATATATATATATATAAAGGATAAGACACACTCAGTTCACATTTTATACCGCTACCACTGGACAAATAGTTGATGACTGCCTCTTGAATAAAGTCAATCGTTACTGCCTTAACTCTCGACCTAGGCTTCATTCTAAAGGAAATCATCAGGAGGGAGTGAGAAATGTGTGAAGCAACCAAAAAATACGAACAAGAGAAAAAGGAGACTTATGAACATGTAAAAGGAGAGAATAAAATGAAGGACAAAAACACAAAAAAAAAAAATTATCTTCTATATGGAACCAAATGTCACTAAAAGCGTGCAAGGAGGTTTACAGATATATTATAAACTTAAGGTCCTTGGCCCTGTCGAGTACAAGTCTAAAACCTATTTTGTGGGATGGTGGGTGGGAGGGTTAAAGGCGTGTCATGGCTTCACAACCACCCAAAGTATCCTTTTGCACCAACAAGAACAGATGGATCATGGAAACAATAGATGGCGCTAGCTACCGGACAGGTCTTGCGGAAAAATCATACGTTTGGAAATATCAGTTTTCTAGAGAACAAGTGAATTTTTTATAGTAATGTTTTAACACCTCTTTTAATATAATGTATCGATGTTTATTAATTGTTATATTTTCTTTTTTGTTATGAAGCTGGTAGTTTTCTATTGAAAAATGTCAATTTTATCACTGTTAAAATTATAGAGGAGGTGTGTGTATATAAAAAGTATAACTTAAGCAACATGCTTCTATTCTTGAACAAACTGTTTTCAAAAAGAAAATTGCAAAACAATAAAATTATTTGAAGATGACTATTTGTTCCCATGGCTCTGCATTACCATGCCAAATGAAAAGGGCTAATCGCCTCAACAGTTAAAACCATCCTTGTCTGTCATGGTGTAGAAGGTAGCTCACAACAAAAAACATTGAAGTTGGATAGTATTTAGTGTACACTACTAATACACATCCAGCAGAATGAATGAGCGACAGAGGAAGAAACACCAGTGAACACGTCCATAACCTGCATGGCCCGGCGGGACACACCTCGTCTGGTGGAGCCTGGCTATGATGCGGTCATCAATCACACACATTACACATTTAAATATACACCTATTCTCCTAGTGTTAGCTATCTACAGGAAGAATAGGATAATAATTAATATCTTTGGGTAACAGTTGCGCTAGAGGGGGTACATGAGATAGTGGAGGAAGCAAGAGTGAGATAGTATGGTCATGTTTACGAGAATGTTGGAGTACATGAGATAGTAGAGGTTCAACCAAGATTTAAGGTGGTATTGTCATGTAATGAGGAAAAATAATATAAAATAAATAAATAGTATAAATTGTAAAGATATTGATTTTTCCGTCTTTATTAATATTTAAAATCATATTTTAAAGAAAATATTTTCATTTGCCTTCTTTTCGGTTACTTTAAATTAAATTCATCTTTTCTAAACAACAGCCATGTTTCTATTTTTCTTTCTTTTAGCTGCACGTGTTCAAAGCATTATTTATTTATGGGTTGTATTACGCAGTATTTAAGAGCAGGTGCATAGTTAAGTCATGCCTATTTTTAGTTTTCGCGCTCAGATAAAATAACACCATTGGTAGTTGGAAAGAAATCAAGTAGTGACCTAGGTTTGCCAGAACAAAACTACGGGGAATACAGACCCAAGCCTTGAAAGAAGGCAAAGTTTTGTACTCATCTTCCCCGCTGTATCTTCATGTGAAACAGACGTGTTTTCTAACTTGTCTTCCCCGCTGTATCTTCATGCGGAACAGACGTGTTTTCTAACTTGTCTTCCCGCTGTAACTTCATGTGAAACAGACGTGTTTTCTAACTTGTCTTCCTCGCTGTATCGTCATGTGGAACAGACGTGTTTTGAACTATCGTTATAAAATATTTATTATCAGCATGTTCTAGTGTTAAATGGTCTAACAAACAATACGTATTTATTTAAATAAATTGCAACAAGTGAACAAGTATTTTTCTTAAAGTAGTACCTACCAATGCAGTTCAATATGACATAGCTAAAAGACGACCGCCGAGAGCTTTCCAGACAACGCCCTTACGTAAGATAAGAAACGAGGATGGCAAACGGCTTGTAACAAAAGAAAAGGAGCCCAACCTGTGGTTCGTTACAAAATGTAGATAAACAAAGCATAAGTAAATGCACCAACACATATTTACATACATTTCAATATTTTGATATGTTTATTCCATCTTCCTCAGTTACTACTACTACTACTTAGTGAGGAAGATGCAATTAACATATCAACCCAATCAAGCAATTATGTGAATGTAATATTGAAGTGTGTGTATCCAAATTGACCCGAGAATAGTTCACCCCCAAATATAGGCCGCACCCCAAATTTGCAAACTTTTTCAGAGAAAAATCGATATTTACAGTAGAAATAAAATCATGCTTGTGTTACTGGGAATGACGAAATGTACATTTCCAATATGACTAAGTAGATATTCGTGCTGTTTACGGAGACTAATCACATAGTGTTGATATGCCACTAGCTTCTCTGCATAATCAGAGGGTAACTGTTAAGCTAAAGATGTTCTTCGTCTAAGTTCCAGATCAGTTTGACTCATAAATCTTTGGCACCACCCAATACTTGCATTAAATTCCCTTTGAGGAACTTTGAACTAGGGCGCAATTTCTCGTACCTTCTGTCGAGTGACCTCGCAGGTGATAGGTTATCTATTTTATCTATTTTCTTTTACAAAAGAAAGAACAGGCACATCAATTTCAGGATGCCGCCATGCTTGGGCCATTGGAAAACTGGGCCATTGGAAAACTTTACGTATTAATATAGCATTCCGAAATAATTGTCCTTTTAACCTTAAGCTATGTATAATCTTCTCATCAACATCATATTTTTTGTCTATTTTCCTATTGCTTGTAGTTTATACATATATAGCTACTACAATTTTAAAATTTGCGTCACAGCTTTGTATTATTCCTTAGGCTTTTACTCGCCTTTTTCTCAATATGATCAGCCATTAACACTTCCAAACGAACAATAATACACACGCTAAATTATCTCACCATAGAATAGCAGCCATGACCAACAAAACTCCAATACATTTTTATAAGATATCAAATATTCATTTTGTCATCAAAACTAGTAAAAATATATGCCTGTAGAATGCATTGAATAAATTAATCTTGAAGGTTTTGGTAGCCATCTTAACGTTGGCACAAATGAATATAAAGCCAAGGTTAATATATTTTTAAATAATATTGACAAGTTTAAGAAGCATATTGCACCATCCGTTGTGACATTTGCTTGCGCCTAACTCTAGAAAATTTCCTCTCCAAGAGTTTAATTGAATATTGTCTCCAACTTTCTCATCGGTTGGCATAATCAAGTGATTATGGATAAGGAATGTGTAGACGTGATTTACATTTCTAAGGACCATTAAGGACTTAAGGACTATAAGGATGCAGAGCTTACTGACTTTGTAGATGGGGATAAACACAAATTTAAATTTGAAAAAAAAAATCAAGGATTTGAGTCTCAAATCTGACACTTTTCCGAATCCTGAAATCTTAAATATCCTTTAGGATTTGAGGTATTAGAGGATTTCAGGGACCCACCTTCGGTTTTATTTATATTTTTTGTTCTTTCAAATAGTCATGAAAAGGCCTATGATCCAGTAATCCTTAAGTATCATTATAAGTTTATAACTCTTTTAACTAACTATAGAGTAGCAAGGAATAAGAGCACACATTGGGTAGGTGTGATGCTTCACCAGTTTTTTGTGTACTTTTGTGGCAGTTGGCCGAACTGTACCACTTCTTGGTAGCGTGTAATGGTGGCCATGTGAGAGCAACACATCATCATCCTGGTTTGAACCATGTTATTTGAAGTTTCAACCTGTAAACTGGTTTTGACGTTGACTGAAGGTGGCAGCACCATACAGCCGTTGAATTTAACTGTGTCATCATGGGGTAACAGTTATTTAATGTGCACTCCTACCCCAAATGTTTAAGAAAAATATTTAGTATTCATTTAACTTTGTTTTGTCTATTCATTCTATGCAAAAGTGTTGAAATATTAATGTGTATGCGAGAGTAGTTCTTTGTTTTTGTAAAAAAAAAAAAGTTAAAAGTTAATTTTCTGTGTGGTTATATTTCTTTTTATATGCTAAATGACTTTCTATTTTTGTATATGTTAAATACGAAAATGTATTTTTTCAGCCAAAAACTGCCTAAAAAAAGGCCTAGAACCCCATAGAGTTATAGAGTTATAGAGTTATAGAGTTGGGTACTAAGAATTAACAGTATCTTTATTTTAAACATCACTCTCGCGAGTAAGTATAATATTCGTCATGGCAGCCGACTTTATATTGTTTGTAATGTGTTCTTTTTTCTGTTTTAAAAAAGCAGTAATTTGTTTTATTTCGAGTTTATTTGTAATTTTGGTTTTGATTTTATGTTTTTGAAGAGTTTTAATGTGTTCATTAAAATATTTACAAGATCGTTCATGAGATGAAAGTTTTATAAGTGAGCATATGCCGAAACGATGAAGTCCAAGTTTCCCATAGAGGCAGGAGGGTATGGTAGTAGACACGTAAGATTTTCCACACCTAACAAATATATATATTTTTTTAAATAATGATTTTATTTATGCAAATCTCTTTTTTTTTCCGACAAAATAAAGATTACGGATTAAGTTGTGCTTTTCAAGTAGGCCTAACTAAGTAATTTTTTAATTCAAAATATGCTTTGTTTATGAGGTGAAAGATTCAACCATCGAATCCAGTAAAATATCGAATCCTCGAATTTCGAATACTTGTCAGGATTCGGTGGATTCGAGGATTCGAAGATTCGAGTGACCCATCTCTACTCTATATGCAGTTGCATGTGCGCATTGTATGGGCTCTCGCTAGACATTATCTTATTGAGAAATTTATTTCAATTCCATTTTTAATGCTTATAAAAGTTTATGTTCATAATTTAAAATGAAAAATAAAATGGTTTAATTAATATTTTTAGTAAACTATATGAAAGAGTAAATGTTTTTTTATTTAAATGTGGTAAGTTTGGTAAAATATTTATTGAATTTAAAAGCCAATAATGATCAAAACTTGTTTTTTAGAGAGGTTAACCAACATAATTCTATAACTAAATAGTAACTAAACTAGTGCTAGTTTTGTAGTTTAACATATTAATTAGTACAATTTTTTAAATATCTTAAGTTTGAAGACATTCAATATAATATATTTTCGATGTTAAATTTTTAATTTAAATGAAATTATGCTTTTAGAAAGGGACCAGATAAAAATACTAAAACATAATTATTATTTAATTATTTAGTAATCTATTTAGCTATTTTTATTCTCACTGCTTTGTCATGGCGATGAAAATATACAACTTCAATCAAGGACAATTCAAAATGGATAATAATATTAAATAAATTTACCAGTCAAAAGTAGTTCTAAAGTTTTATTACATTATTAATGTGAAAATATATAAATTTATTTTAACGATTTGTTTAGTTTACGAATGATTCATGAGTGGAACTGCCAATATTATCTAAATTAAATAGCCTATAATTACCAATGTGTTTTAAAAATTGATAGGAAGCTTGAAAATGACGAGCCTACAAAACTTTCGATCTCGATCTTGAACTTAAATGAGGAGGGAGCCCATCTCGAAGCTTGAAATCAAAGTACTCGCAGAGACCTAATTTTGGGTCTTTATATATTATTATTGTGACATCCTTGTGGTTAAACATAATTAGTAAATACATAATGTTTGTATGAAGGAATGTGTGGATAATATTACCTGTTAAGGTGTGGTCGTATAAGAGGCCCCAACATGATGTTAATGACAGTGCAATACCCCTGCTGCACCAGAAGACTCAGCATGTCCCTAGTACTACCTGCGCCCATTGATCTCTATAATATAACTGGATGGACATACACATGCACATTCCAAGGACAAAGGCGTGACGCTCATGTGTATCGTCTGCTACACTGAGGGGGGGGACAGATTTAACGATTTCTTTCAATGTTCTTATGTGAAAACATGTCTCTGATGAATAAAAGTGTTATTGTTTGAAAATAATGAAGTATTATGCCACACTTTACTGAAGAAACATTTACATTAAAGGATATACAATCCAGTTTTACAGGTAATACTGTACAAATACGAATTAAATCTTTAATATATTTAAATATGTAGTTATCATCTATGTTGTTTACAGTCTGCCAACACTACACTTATATTTAAAGTTGTTTATTAGCTTGTATATTGGATTCTGAAACCATATTATATTGAAAGATCTATAAATATAATGAATAAGGTATCTTAAAACTTGATTACATTTGTTTGAATTACAGACTTTGTATAGTTGCCATACATTCAAACAATCACATAGGTTATAGGCTTGTGGAAAGTATTATTATAATACCTGTTTTTTTTAAGTTGAAAGTTTGATAACTATAATGAAACAAGTTAGCTAAAAACTGTATTACATTTGTTTGAATGACACACTTTGTGTAGAAGTCTTACGTTCAAATGATCATTTAGGTTATTGGCTTGTAGGAAGTACAGTATTTACTAAACCCTGATTTTAGTAATAATCCCAATCAGAAAGGCCTTATTTCGTACCAGAATACTATCAAATATATAATATTTTGGTAGGATAAACGGCAATTTAGAACGGAAGTAGAAATTTCCTTCTGGAAGGTCTTTTACACTAACTAAATACTACTATAGGGTAGGAATCTGGTACGAGATAAAGCCTTACAAGCTAGCTTCCTTCAAAAATCATCGTATATATTAGGCTACATCAACTTATTTAAAGAAAAAATGAACCAGTTTTGAACTTTTATATGCTCTTCAAAGCTTTAAATAACATATTTATATAATTTAACCATTCACACATTGATGTATCTCATATACTCAATCAAATTAATGAATGATGTCAAATTGCCACATTGCCTTGTATGTGTGTAAGAGAGAAAGAGATACCCGAAAGTTTCTTTCTCTCTTACACAGTAGTATGCAGACGACAGCTCGAAAATTTCAGCCACAGATGTCCATCCAGTTATATTATAGAGATCAATGCCTGCGCCCTCCTCGCTCTCAGACACGGCAGTCAACAATCTAAGGCAGTTACGAGAGATGGACACCATAGATCCCTTCCCTCTGATGTTTACTGGGTATTTGTTCAGTAGAGAGACGGCATCTAGTCGTAACAAAATGTACGATACGTGAGTATTTATCAGGGATATGTGGAGGCAACTTTTTAAATGCAAAATTAATTTGAAACAAAGCTCAAAGCATGAGAACCAAATCTGAGATAAGGTTTTTGATGTCACATTACTCTACTTTTAATTTTTAAATTATTCATTAGGTGCATATAGGTACAGATTTTACTTTACATCCATTACTGTTTCCATCCTGTGGCTTAGGACAGTTTTTAATTTAAGACATATATATTCTACTACCGGCTAGCTGGGCCTATTGTAGCTTCATATGTCTTACTTGAGACTAGGACAGGCACAACATCCAGTCCTCGGCCATTAATTCATCACTGTGAAAGGGTTAACCCAAATTTTACCTATGATACAGTTTTCAACCATGCCAGGAATCAAACCCGGGACTCTTAGCTCAATAGAGAGACACACTTCTGACAGAGCCAAGGCGTCGGATCATATAGGTATAGAGTACAGAGTAAATATACAAAGACATAACATTTTATAATTGTGTGTAAAATACATAATATAATATGTAATAAGTAAATATGGTAGAATTACTGGGAATTAAAGCACAATAAGAGTAAAAACACGAATATATATTTACACCAGGAAGTATTAGATTAGTAGTAGTAATAGTAGTATTAGTAGAAGTGAACCAACCACTTAAGTATGATAAATACTACTTCCTGAATAAAGTAAAATGGCACCAATTGGCTGTATTAAATTAAATATTGAAGAAAGGGACTGATGAACCCCAAAAATGGTAAAGTTATGTGATTTGTTGTGTTTTTAATTGTGAGCTTTGAGGCCTACAATTGTCTAGTAAGTGTGTAGGCTCAACTTTCTATCTTCTTTTCAGTGTATAGATGATTTACAACTACTTCATGAGGAAGATGAAATTAAAGCATCAAAATGTTGAAATGAGATGTTTGTAAATACGTGTTAGTATTTTAACTTTTATTTGTGCTTAATTTTTTTACAATTATATCATATTTATTTAATTACATATTACATTTTGATTGAAGCACTTTAAGTTTATTTCATAAATGTGAATACACGTGAATTATTTATCTATGTTTACCAAAAAAGGATCATATGTTGAAATATGTCATAAGATGCATGGATTATTTTGAATTTGGAATTTGGAAGTTTTTACTAAAGAAAAGTTTATGCACATGATTTAATTTACTTTATGCAGCATGTATTTACTACCTAGCCAAGTTACGCACATATTTACACTAATGGTATAGGGATGTGAAAGTAATAATTTGGAGGAAATGTACAAATGTTTGCATGGAGGAAGAGTATAAAACTATTTAGGAAAAACCAATTTAATTATATACCGACATAATTTGAACCCCGACCTTTAATTACCAGTAAGCCAATGAGTTTGGCATTTAAAGCACTTTCTCACACGCGAGGTTGATATTTTACATCTTTTAAATTATATTTATAGTTTTAGTACTATATGTTCATTTTTTATGTTACCATTTGTCTACCCTGTCATTCTTTTGACATTTCCCCTATTTTTCAATATCGTCTATTGGTTTATTCTTTCAAGAAGTTACCTGTCTCTCATAAAAAGCTATAAAAATGAATTATCGCCTAATGTATAGTAATACAGAGTAGAAATACTGTACAATAATGTAAAGTGATAATGAAGGAAGCCAACCTGAAAGGATAGTCAAGTTAGGCTTAGATAAGAACAAACACACTTCTCTATTCATTTATTCTTATATTCTTCACACTTGCAACTTCACATTTACAAATTGTTTTTAAATTATTTGGAAATATTCCTTTTTTTTTATAAAGAGACACATATATACATAAAACACAGAGACAGACTATATACTTGAAGAATTTGAAAATATCTTAAAACCAACCAAAAGCTTGTCATAAAAAAGTTATGATAGAACTAAACTTGTGTCAAAGAAGAAGCAGTAACAACCTATTTGCTCAGATTTCGAGCTTCGTGCCAATCTTATCATTTGTGCTCGGGATCGAGATCCAAAGTTTTGTAGGCTCGTCATTCTCGAGCTTCCATTTGATGTACGTACAAATCAATTTTTTAAAGCAAAGATAAGCATAGGCTATTTAATTTAGATGATAAGCGCAGTTTCAATTATAAATCAATTGGTAACTCAATAAATTGTTGAATTAATATCAAAATTCACATTAATAGTGTAATAGAGTTCTAAAACTACTTTCGACCAGTAAGATTATTTAATATTTTTGTCCATTTTGAATTATCCTCAAATTAAGTTGCAAAGTCCAACTACTTCACTACGATATTAAAAATTCAGCCATTCCCAATAATCAAAACAGATTTTAAAACAAATAATAAATTATCAAAGTGTTACGTATTTAAGTCTTAAAACTTTACCTACATTGTTAGCGCTTGTTAAGTAAGACGTGATGAGAAAACTATAAGCGATTTTAAACAAACAATCGATAATACGTAGAGTTTACTAGACAATTTTAGCAATACCAAACTTGAGTTTTAATTCATGAAACTCCATATAATATCTAACTTTTGAATAATATAAAGTAAATTATTATCTTTGATTATATTTTCTTAGATCATTGGTTTTGAAATAAAAATAAAGATGCTTGTTTAATAAACACTAATTTTTTACGCTTGGCTGTCATGGCGGCTGACTTTTACGGTAATTCATAGCAGACGTGTTTATCCGTTAGATTTTTTGTAACATGTGAAATATATTTATCTTCTCTTTATAAAAGCAACGGTTTGTTGTATATTTGTCCTTTGATTTCTTCTTATAACTCTTTACTTTATATTATTTTACTTTCTGTATATAGCGTGTTAATGGTTGAGTCCAATGTTGGTATTTAGGGGGAGTAGGGTACGTATGAGACTCGGATTTTCATCAACGATTATCATTTGTCATAATAAAAATTAGCTTATCATTGTTTTTATGAACTTTTATGAACAAAGTTAACCTTCTTGTGCAAAAGCAATATTTGAGACAAAAAATAAATTCCTTGGCAATTCTTCAACCGTAATTAGATTTTAGGTCAACATAGGTGTTTAGTTTTGTAAATAAAAAACCATTTGTTAACATTACAAAATAAGTCTACCATAATTATTATTTTCTTCATTCTTGATAAAATAAATACCACTTTATAAAAATCTATCCAGAACCAATGGAAAACTTGAGGTCGTCTTGGATTCGGGTAAATATGGTATTCATCTTTTATATTGAAGTTAAAAGCTAATTTAGCAATAACAAAATATACCTCAAAAAGTGAAAATGTTTGCTTTAAAAAGTTACATATTAATTATATATTCACATATAATGTTTGTTTCCTGTATTAGTATTTTATTTTAATGGTTCCTTTCACATAAGGGTATAAAAATTCCCTTTTTAGTTCGAGGCGAGTTAAAATCAAATATATGAAATATTCTGAAAGCCAAATCGAATTATGAATATTTTTGTCAGTGGTTTTCATCATCAAGGCACAATTTCTCGCCACTGTCAGGTTCTTGGCAAAGCTTTGTAATTTTCAAAATAAGAATTTTTTTCTAAGTGAAGGGGAAGCTTGATCAATAATGATCAGTATTATTCAGTATTGTCCAGCGGCTTGTGTTTTAACTGTGTTCCTCGTTTCATCGTAAACTCACTTATTTATTTTTGTAGAATTGGATCAAATCATCCACTATTTTAAAAATCTGAATCTACAATTTATATTCAAATCCCGAATTTCTAATACTAATCTGAATCTTAAAAAAAAAATGAACATAAGATGAAATTTAAATATAATAGAATAACAGAAAATACAAATAGTAACTAAATGTTAATATTATTTCTTATAATCCATTCATTATAATATTTCTACACACAGTTAAGTGTTAAATTACTGGTCTGGGGTCTGGTTGTTAAGTTCAGCCTTATTATTGGTTCTGAACCACCAATAGGCAGTACTAGAGCTTTAAAACAAATTTGACTAGAAATGTTGAGCCTTTTCTTAAGGATTTGAGCCTTGACTCTGAAATGCTGTCGAATCCTAGAATCTCAAATATCCTTAAGCATTTGAAGGCCTAGCTTTAGTTTTTTTTGTTTCCGGTTTTAACTGTTCCTATCCCTACCCTGGTCCTTCTTCTATAGACTGGGTAGCAAAATGATCTAATTATCAAAATGTTTAGTTTACGTTGCCCCAAATTACCTTTCAGTTTCCCTTTGGTGACTAACAAAGTAGCAAAGTCCACAACTTTGAAATGATCAAGGGTAAAACTGGGAGCAGATGTAGTAAGCTCCTTAAAATATGCCTCTGCTTCTTCCAGGTTGCCAAACCGAACATGGGCATCAAACATACAGGCAATCATTCCTGCGGAAAATTCATGGCCCGCCGCCTCAAACTCCTGACAACAGTTGGTGATAGGAACTTACAAACAAATAACACAAATAAACACAACAACTAGGGGGTCTGTTAGTATTAAAAAATAATTTCAAATCGAGAAGGGTCAACTATTTGATTCAACCATGAAAATACAAAGGACAAATACCAAAGTTCAAATATTTATATGATCCTTTATCTTTGCTAATCCTTGGGTTTTCCAGTGCGAGCCAGTCTGGTGAACATTGAAACTGATTAATAATAATAATGTGTGACGTTTCGGCTGTAGTTTTAAATTTCTTAACGTATCTCAAGCCTGAAAACTAAAGCTGTGCGAGACTCAAAAATATCTCAAGTGAGACAAGAAAATCATATCTCACTCGATCTCATCTTGAAAGTTAAATCTCGAAAAATTCAAGAAATTTGAAAAAAATTAAAAAAAGCAAATAACTGCTCTAAGAAATTTACGAACCAAACAAAGAATTTATTATTTTTAATAATACTGTAAAGACCTTAAAACTCAAAACAGGCCACATTTTCCCCCCCAAAACAGCTTTCATTAAGTTTCAAATATTGTATTTCAAAATCAAAATTTGACATTATAAACTATTACACTACAAACTTAAATCATAAATGGTATAGATTGCAACAATCACTTTTTTATTAATTGCATTTAAAATAATTATGAGTTATATCTTAAGTGTTTGAATCAACAATAAGATGATCCAAGGCAATCTCAAGCTCTAAGTGTCAAAAAGAACAACACTCTAAAAAGTATAAACTATATATTTACTTTAGTAAATATAATATTAAATTTTGTACTTTCAAAGGAATTTTTATCATCTCCTTCTCAAATCTCGATATTTTTTTTCATATTCTCGTCTCGATTTAAAAAACTGGTTCTCACGCATCCCTATTGAAAACATTAATTTCAGTTTAAACCCAAAGTTGAGCAAGAACTTGGAAAAGCGAAGGATAGAGCTATGTTCCATGCTACGTTCTTTATGTAAGGTAGAGGGGAAAAGGGGAGGGTTGGCCTCTTTGTGAATGCAGGATAGAAAGTCTGCACACTTGAGAGAGAGAAAGAAAGAAAGAGGGGGTCAGGGGTCTCAAAACTAACACAAGGATCTTCAAACTTAGCCGTGATTACTTCACTTACTAATCTTGATTATCTCATCAACGTTTGAATAATTTTGTTCATCTTTTGTGACTTACTATAAGTTTATTTTAAAACTAAGTCAATACTGAATATTTTGTCACTTTTTTTTTCTTTCACTACAGATAACTTTTGAGTTTTTATTTCTATTTATAATAAATACGTAGCAGACTTACCTTTGTTGATTACACTATGGCCCCATCTTATAAGCTATACCATAGTGCAAACAAGCAAGGTATCAGTCTTACCTTACGGATTACCATATGGCTAGGAAGGCGCGTTTTGTCTATCCAAGGACTGAACGTGTTATATACTCACTTGTTTGATAGCCAGAGCTCTCTCCAGGTTGCCATGGCGACAATGAAGCTGCAGAAGTCTTCGCAACACACCACGCGTGTTTAAACCCTTGGACTTGAGCTCCACCAGATGGCACTCCAGTTCTTCTATATTCATGTCTCTCTGCCATGATTGGAAAAAAACATGACAAAGGCCATAAAGATATATTTCTTAAAACTATTGTTTGCCCATGCCTTAAATGTTGGCGTATATGAATGAACAATAAGTTTAGTGATGACAGTAAATTGATTTACTGATAATATAGTCAACTTATTTTATAAGCAAGAGCTCCTAAAAACTGAGGTTAGCAAATTTGTGTAAGACAGAATTATTCACACATAAATCAATAATAGGAGTGTTCTTTATATATACAATAATACAATATACAGCATCGAATATTTTGTAGTGATATGATGTCCTGCCCAAATTATATATTAGATTACATTAAACCATGTCAAAAAAAATTGATAAAGTTTAAAATATTAAGAGATTAGCATGTTTCTACATACAAGCCAAATAATGAATAACTTCTTTAAAAAGTTAATTAATTAAATGTTTAACTATTTGACTCTAATTCAAAGTAGGTTATTAATGAGAGGTTTAGGGTATCCTCTCTCAGTAAAAGATTCTTGGAGGTTTTGAAGACTTTCTGGATCGGAGGAGATGTGGTGAGCCCGTTTGGCAAGACTGTATGGGTTAGATATTTTAGTGTTGAATGAGTGGCAGCTATCGAGATGCAGGTATAGGTGTCTATTAGTGGTTTTTAGATGTACCAAAGTTTTGAAGTGGCCATCTGACAGCATATTGTCCACATCAAGAAATGTCGCCTGGTCATGGGATTGATTTGAGGTGAACTTCAGAGCCAAAAAGGAGTTTAGGTTATTTAAAAATAGAATAGGGTTAGATTGTCTTGGCCAGCTGTCCATACCATGAATAATGTCATGGATGAAGCAAAGCGGTTTGTTGATTTGACGATCAAGAAATATTTTTTCCAGTTTGCCCAAGAGCAGATTGGCATACGAAGGTGCCATCCTTGTACCCATCGCTGTGCCTTTAGTTTGAATGAAGTTGTGATCCATGAATTGAAAGTTGTTCTTTTCTAGTATAAATTTAGTGAAATCCAGAAAAATTGATGTGGTAGGTGTGGTATTGATCGGACGCTTGTTGAGAAAATGTTCGAGTACAGCCAGGCCATGAACATGAGGATTGTTGGTATACAATGACACAACGTCGATGGTGTCAAGTATAGTACTTTGAGGCTAAGGTTGTGGAAGGCTATTGAGTTTTTGAAGGAGATAGTTGGTGTCTTTGATATGGGATGGTAGTCCGACCATTTGTTACCGAACTACCATCCCACATCAAAGACACCAACTAAACAACCAGCAACAAAATAATGATTACGGATTAAGTTGTGCTTTTCAAGTAGGGCTAACTAAGTAATTTTTGAATTCATAATATTATTCTTTGTTTATGAGGTGAAAGATTTGACTATCGAATCCAGTAAAACACTGAGTCCTCGAATCTTGAATACTTGTTAGGATTCGATGGACTCGAGGATTCAAAGATTCGAGTGTCCCAGCTCTATCAGTTACACATTGTTTTGAATTTTAGGATATATTCCTTGTTAATATAAAAATACAAATATAAAGCACAAAGAAAGATATTACATGTAACTACATGCTTGAAGAATTTTAAATATAACTGAAAACTTGCAGTGTTGCCAAATTGATGCAACAGAGTGGAGACTTAAATAGATAGATAACTTGCTGAGAAATTAAAAATACCCATGAGACTAAAAAAGATTGAAATAATAAATAAGTAATTTTTTTATCTCAGATTTAAACCCGGGGGTAGTCTGGATTTGGTTAGCCATTTATGTGCAAGTTCCCATTACCTGAGTTGAGAGATGTGGCTGTCGGGAATGCTCCGAGTACTCTGGGGGTGTAGCAGGAGTCAAAGTTCTTACTGTGGGTGTTAGCTTGGGAAGGAACTGATTTATCTAGATCCTTGTGGTTGGTATCGAAATAGTGATTGTTCATACGTATTCTCAGAGGTCCTGTTGTGAGTCCATTGTATTCAGCCTCACAAAAACTACAGTGAAGTTGGTGGTGTTGCAGTCATGCTAGCCTTGAATGGTATATTGCTTCTTGGTGTTCTTACCATTGGAGGTTACTATTGGTGCGCAGATCTTGAAGGTGTTACAGTGTTGTTTCCTTATGATCCTTATGCTGTGTTAATTGAGGTGAAATTTTGTTGGGTTCAAGAAATTTTGGGTGTACTAGAAGGTTGTGAAGGTTAGATGGCATTTTGAAAGAGATACTTGGTCGAGAGCTGAGAAGGTTTTGTGTCTAAGTGGAAGAAATTAGAAAGTTGTAGGGATTCTTATGAATAGTGTTGATTCTTTGTGGTCCCAGATGATATTTGGTGGTAAAAGGGATGTCATCAGAAATTTGTCTGTGATTTTAGAGGGCTCTGGATATTTGAGTATCACCAAGAGTTTTTCCTGAAGAGCCAAGGAAAGTTTATTGCAATACTGAGTGAGTGTTGAACATGTGTTTGGTCCTAGCGGCCAGGCTGTAAGGGAGAGACTTGTTAGTGTAAGAAGGGTGGTTACTGCGATAGTGGAGGTATTGTGGGGGGTTTGTAGGTTTTATGTTAATTATCGTACGAATATTATTGTCCTCGTTAAAGACATCAAGATCTAAATATTCTTCCGGAAAGTTGTTTAGTATCTCTCTCGAATGTGTCCAAATCATAAGAATATTGTCAATGTACCGAGATCATACTATTCTGAGTCTGGAACTTAGGAAACGTTATTCCAGTCGTTCAATGAAGTGATTGACATGGGAGGAGGCCGTGCGAGTACCCAGACCAGTGTCCTTGATTATCAGATAATGTTTAAAGGAAACACAAACTCTTATTTTCCAAAATTATTCTGGCTCATTCAAGCAGGAAAGAAGTGGTGGGTGTGGGATTTTGTGGTGAAAATTATTTCAATAAACCTATTTAAATACAGAGTTGAAAGATTAAATGTCCCAGAAAATGTTTAAATTTCAGGCTGTATCCGAATAGTCAAGTACACGACTTGCTGCAGACTTGATGACTTTACACTTTACACGCATTGACATTGAAGACTGCAACAGACTATTCGAACGCCAAAATATCCTTTTAACACCCTTGAGCCTGCAGTGCTGCTTCCTACCAATTATCTTAGAAACCATTTTAAACGCCATCTATCAGGACGAATTAGCGTAGGCCACTTACAGATTTGTGACTTATTTTCACAGAACATGACAAATTAGCCAAATTATTCAACACAACACAATACAACACTACAAAGCAACCAGTATATTTAACGTACGTTATCAAAGATCACATATCTCTACAAGCTATCTCTCTAGCAGACGAAAAATTAAACAATTGCCGATCTAACACCGCATCGACGGCGTGTCAAGGGTAACTCGCTGTTGCCTTTGGCTCAAGGGCGTGTGAGGGGTGCATCAACACACCTCGTAACTATTCGGACGGATCTGCACTTGACCACGTGATTGCTAATGCAACTATCAAGTGAACGTCAAGGGTCAACGGCACGTGAAGTAGACTATTCGGATACAGCCTAAGTTGTGTATAACCTAGTCCTTACTCCTTAGAAAGTTAAAGTTGACCAATTTCTACACAGTTACGGTTAAGGACTCTGTATCCAGAGCAATAAGATTTTTTAGCATAGATTTCTGAGGACTACGGACAGAGTCTGTGTTGGGGCCTTTTCATAGACCAATATTTTTCTTCTAGAATCACTTACTCTATTATATAGGCCCTATCATTTGGATTCAAAAGTTATTTGAAGTTTACCTACTTTGGTTTATTTAAATGTTGAGAATCAACATTTAATTACATTAACAAAAGTAATTAAATCAATTTTCACTGGTATTAATGCAATGTATTTTCGTTAATTTATTTTTGTCACCGTTTTAATTTATAAATTGGCCGATACATAATAATAATAATATTTAGCACCGCGTCTTACTACCCGTTCGGGTTATACGCTTAAGTACTAATTACTCTAATGGATTAGGAATTGGGAGGGTTGAATTTTAGAGGAAGTGAACCAGCATTTGCGTGGAGGGAGAGTGGAAAACCATTTAGGAAAAACCACCCCCAGTTCACCCAACCGAGATTCGAACCTCGATCTCCCCGTCCTCGGCGGTCGAGCTCAACACGACTAGCGCGTTAGCCAACTACGCCACCGAGGCGGGTTTGGCCGATACAAAATACGATAATGGACCCTACCCTCCACCTAGCAATTGTAAAGATGGGATCGAATGTGCATTCAGCCGTTTAGTCCCTAGACCAAAACATTAGTCTTTAAAATGCTCAATGCAAATTGTAAATTTAGTAAGAATAGTTTCACTGCCCAATTTTTCAAGTTTTGGGTTACGGATAAGTTTTTTCCTGATGGAGAATTTTGTTTCATCTTTATTGGAAATCTACATATAATATATATTCTGTTTGGACATCCAGTAATACAACACTTATATTTATAGTACACCATGATAAAATGAACACTTAACATATTTTATTATTAACAAAATATCATCACTATTAAAACATTATTTACAATTATAAAGAAGAAAACGGCATGACAGTTGACTGTTGCAAAGTTTGAATCGATCGTCAAATCACAGCTCGATATTTGCCTACATTAGCGATTACCATGGTTATAAAAATAACTAAAATAAGGTCGAAGTATTTCCTCTAAGAAATATCCGATCGCGAGTTCAACTGTGCACGGGTTTCATGTTTACTTTTCTTTGTGCTTGTTTATATATTATACATTTCTAGTTTCGTCATAGTAGTTTTTATTTGTTATAAATGGTATCTAAAGAGCCTTGTAATTCATATACAACTCCAGTCGCAAAGTAAAGTAAACAATATGTTAGGCTAGAAGTAAAAATGGACATTTTTGGGGAGCTTGGAGACTAACTCCTAGACTTTGCATTGATTCTTATGGGAAAACTTTACTTTTATAACGTTATTTTCTATAAAATTACGTTTTCCATGAACATAGCCTAATTTTATAGCAGGTCTTAGTGTATGCATCAAGTTTTTACATTCGTAGAATGTGTTATGTTTCACTTGTTGAAATATATCGATATTGTTTTATTCAATTATTATTTTCAAAACTGCACGTGTCCGTTTAACTTAATTCAAGTGTAATTGAAAAAAATCATATATAATATATATATATATATATATATAAAAATGTACGCATCCTTTCATTTAGAGATTCCTTATTATCACGTGGGATTAACCTAAATATTATAATTTAAATTTAACCCTTTTTTATTTTTGAATAAATTAAGTTAGACAAGAGACATTTTGAAAATAAAAACAATGGACGAGGAGTATTTGGTTAAAAAATTATATCCAAACCTATTTTTTGCGAAGAAAGTAACTTTAATTTCCAAATATAATAATAAACTAATAATTGCTATATTAGAAAATGGCATGAACATAAAAAAATTTTTGTCAAATAAAAAAATCAGTGAAAAATATTAGAAAATAAATTGTTGTATTGTAACATGCTAAGTTCATTTATCACGTACATACATAGTAAACAATATTTTAAAAAAGGTACTACATACAAGAATAAATGAAACTGAAACATTTAGAAGGTTATTAACTCACCGTGTAATTGTGTACTTGAATACCGCCCGGTTCGCGTGGGTCCTGCGTGGCTGAACGACCGAATAGAACAAGTAGACACTACAGCCACGCCTCGTCAATTAGGACGACTCAACAGAACTGAAAGCCCACGCCGTGATTCCTTGGACGACGGACAACTCAAGTAGTTTTGGGTTGTTCTTCTTGGTTCGAGGACACCCCCTCTTTTCCCTTCCGATTCTTAGACGTCAGATTCATTTAGTATATAATGCATCGCCTCTCACTCTATTTTTGTATTCAATGCCAACAATTCATCGTACCAGCATCCAATTGTGTATCGGATCTCAACTGCGGAATACGTTTGCCGCTCTTTCTGGTTATATTCCTAAATTTTTTTGGCGTGATTCTCTTTTTTTTTATTCAAGAATACGAAATGGGTGATAAACGAAAAAAGGTTGTAGTGACTATGGAGGAGAAACTACGCGCTATAAAGCGACTGGACTCTGGGTTAACGGCAAAAACTATTGCTTCAGAGCTTGGAGTTGACTGGAAGAAAAATCAATCAGAAATTAAAAAGTGGTGTGCTGTTCAAGCCAATGGAAGTGGAATGAAAGTAAAAAAAAATCTAAACGGTAAGTAGGCCTATAAAGAAGTTGAGGATGCTTTATTGTTGTGGCATGAACACTTAAGAGGAAAAGGCTTGCTTGTTACTGAGCCGATATTGCAGGAAAAAACATTGAAATTCAAGCGACTAATAGAAGGAGAAGAGTCAGAGTTTAATACCAGTGATGGATGGTTAGATCGCTGGAAAAAAGATTCACTATTTGTCAGATTACCATAAGTGGGGAGGCTTTATCTGCTGAAAAAGCTTATCATTATTATTATTATTATTATTATTATTATTAATTATTTTTATTGTTATTATTATTAATTATTATTGTTATTATTATTATTAATATTATCATCACCGCGTCTTACTAAAATGTTTGGGTTCGCACTTACGCTAATGTGTAATGATAGGGTGATTCTGAGATGAAATGGAGGACCTAGAGATTTACGTGGGATCCGAAACACGGTGGAGGTCTGGAATTCCACACTTTCACAAGTTGTGATTAATATAAGTCTTGTCAGAGGTGAAAGAAGGGTTTGGCAATCAGATAAATTCGAACCTGGACCGAGGATTGAACCCCGCACCCCTGTACATTGTCTGTACCTTTGTTCAAAGATTATATTTTTATGCTTATTGAATAGGAGGGAATTTCTGGGGAGCAGTTGTACAACTGCGATGAGGCTGGTTTAAATTATAAGATGCTCCCTACAAAAACTCTTGCATCTAAGAACGAAGCTGCTGCACTAGGATACAAGAAATACAAGGAACAAGTTACCATCTTGGTTTGCAGAAATGCAACCAGCATCCATAAGCTTAGGTTGACTTTAAAAGCAAAACCAAAGAAACCTAGAGCTTTTAAAAGACTGAAAAATCAGGAATCACTACCCATATAATACACACATCAAAAGAAAGCATGGGTGGATTCAGAAATCTTTAAAGTCTGGTTCCAAAGTGAATTCGTAACAACTGTATAAAAATATTTGAAAGCAAAGTTGGAGACAATAAAATTTATCTTAAAATGTGTACAATAATTCTATTCTGGAACATAATTTTTCTCTAATAAATTTTTAAAACATACAGTACATAACAAACATTTATAAAGTAGCGGCCTGTACTAGGAGGTCAGAAAATATGAATAACAGCAGGTTTTGGTATAAAACGTGTGTTTTTATTGGTATGGGGGGGCAGGAAGTGATTATTTATAAAGCCCTGGCCTATCTGGCTTTGTTGCTATCCGGCCTGACCTTCCACTCGATTTGGCTGGATATTTGGATGTCTACTGTGATATGTTCATGTAATATACTATGTTATTTATTTTAATTCAAGTTCAAAACATTCTAAATATTTAATAAACGCTACTTAATTTATTTTGGTGCCATTAAATAAAATTAGGGAGTTTGTCTGAGAATCTTTAGATTGGCAGTAATGTTATTGAACGCATTTCTGTCTTTTACATAACTTATGCCACAACTTAAGGGATTCTCTTACACACGCCCTTCCATTTTAAAATTAATATGTTATGGTCAAATGTACAAAATGCCTTTGCTATGTCTATGAATAATCCTGTACAGATTTCGACCTTGTCATTATTTCTGTTGCCAATAAGATAGGTAGAATAATGCACCCTTTTCCCCAAATCTAGCTCCAAGCCCATATTGATTTTTGTAAATAAAAATTCTATCTTATTTAGAAATTAAATTATTTTATTTTGATTTTTTGTTAATACTTTTAATATTATTATAGTAAGGAAATAGATGCATAATTTGCAAACATCTTTGTGTCATCACTCTAATATTATATTGATATGTAATATTTTGGTGATTTTAAATTTTGAAGGCACTTCACCCTTGAGTAACGATTTTTTAATAATACTAATTACTAACTAACGATAAACTAAAAGCGGTTCTTAAAGTTTCAGCCTCTGTATATTCCACCCAAATTCACATATTGATAAATAAATCCTCCGAATCAATATAGACTAATGGATTGTTATTTATTTATTGGTAGCAAAAATAGAAATTTCCCGCAGTTAATTAAAGAGGTTTGTATAAACGAGTGATATTGTCCTCTATTGTCGGTTTCACCATTGATTATAAATGCCATATTACTGTAACCTGCCCCCACTTCTATTGTAGAAATAACACACAGTGGCAGGTACAAGAGAGTTATAAATATTTATTTTTCAAAAGTACAATATACCTCATTGAGGGAGAGGGGCACAAGTAAATAATTGTGCCGTGGTTAAGCCACATACAGACATTTAATTTTAACGGCGAGCAGCCCCTTTGTAAACAATCATGAAAAATACTCAGGACGTAATGTCCAGGTACCCTCACCATAATAATGTTTTCCCTACACAAGATTCATGGGCCCAAACGGTCCCCGGGCCGAGGATAATAGCCACGAAATGTTTATAGCAAGACAATACTAACATATTACAACCTTTGAAAATATGCAGCTATACAAACTGGCAGCCCTAACTGGCTCGCGGCCCCTAAGTTGACTAGCATTGACGTCTACAAGAAATAACAATGTGTAAGATCCCTTACTTTGACATCACTTTGTAACCTCCCACTATGTCATCACGTTGTAACACTTCTGACAGAACTGGGTAAGGTTACTAGTTTTGTCTGGGTGCCCGGTAGCCAACCCTTCTACGCGCTACCGGGGCACCGTAGGGACTTACATGGTCAGGATGGGCCCCGAGCGGTAGGGGTTGCAATGGATGGTCGTGGGGAGTGAAACTCGCAAGTAGTCCAAGAAATTATATTTATTAAGATAGTAAGAGACTAAACTACTACATGGGAATCTATTAAATATCCCGTGACGAGGGAGCCGGCGCGATACGGTCTCGCAACCCTCCTGCAGACCCGCGATCGACCCTCCATGGGGTGAACTCCACCGATCACATTAATATTATCACTACTCAGTCGTACACGCGACCGACACACATGCACACCGCATGGCGTCCGACATTCAACCCCCTCCGTTGGTTCTCACACAACTCGCTGATCTCCATATTTCACCCGCCAGGAAGGTCCATCGGTCACTCCTCTCACTCGTCAACAGGATGCAAACTATATGAGCTATTTGCTATTCTCAACAGGATGGTAACCCAACACTCTTGACTTCCAAGGAAATGTACAAGTTCAGGTTAACATCCTGCCAGAACAACCTTAAAATAATTATGCTGTTACATTACACCCCCCTCCGAAAAATAAGTGGAACATTTATGAGACACTTATTTGTCTTAGGTGGTTATTACCCTTAACACTAGTTACTAGATAAGTCTGGCAAGGTAACAACAATAGATTGTGCCTGCGTAGGTATTGGGGTTACAATGCTAGGAGCAGGCATACTAAAACATTTAACCAATGACCCTTTAAAATTAAAGACTACTACAGCTACAATAACAAGCAATACCAAAGGTGTTATAGTTGAGCCTAACATTATAGACAAGGACCTAGGGTTTCCATTGAAACTATGGGCCCTAATTTTGTCTACTACTTGATTAAAGTCCACTGGATTAATCGATTGTTTGACAAAGGCATCAATCTCGTTTATTAGTTCACTAGAAAAAGTAACGTTTTTAGAATATTTAAATTTGATTCAAAATTTAAGTTCCCTAGATCCGGAATATATATTAGGGCAATTTATTATGAAAATACAATGTACCATGAACTGAAGCTAATACCTTGAAATCTCTACTAATCATGTCACAGTTACTAGCATTTAATATGACATAAACACTCGGAGTTAAAAGTTCACTACTTAACTTCTTGTTAGAACTATTTTCTATGGATTGTATTAGATTAATAAGATCTAATCTAACATTTTACATACATTCACTTACCCTAAGCAATAAATTGATTAAATCAATGTGAGAGTTAATTACGTGTATAGACCTTAATAGTCCATCTACACCCTTGCTGAGCTCACTATAATGACATTGAAATATGAGAGGTATTCCTTAGCAAGCTGTTGTATGAATTTTGAATTTTTTTTTTTTTAACTTTATATTCCAAATTTTTCATTACTAAAATATGCCTATTCATATTAGAAACAACATCATCAACATCTTGGTCCAAAACTTCAAGTTTTTTGATTAATTTCATAGAACTCATCAGAATCTAAAGTGCCAAAACAGTTTTGTTTACCAAGTTCAACAGTTTATTGTTTTCTACATTTAATTCCATCAAATCAAAATTTACTACTACTTTAAAACTGCTATCAGTTAAAAATATCATTCCTATCCTTTCAAACATGACTCCATTAGGTAATTCACTAATTTTCGTTGCTTCACTTAATGCACTGTGAAATACACAAAAATAAAACACTAAAGCGAACATTTTACGTGCGCTTTCTGAGGTTGTACGAATGGGAGGAGTGCTCCGGTGACGTAGGGGGGTTGGTGTCCTTCTTCCTCCTGGAAGGCTGGCTCTCTCGCGTGACTGGTCGTGGTCGGCTGGCATCGAACCTCGAACCGCTGCTAAGGCCACCTGACCTACTGGTGTCCTTGGCAACCAGTGGCGTCTTTCTTGGACGACCTCTCGGCCGCACCTCAGCGTCGTCGTCACAAGGTACAGGGAACAACTTACCCAAATATGGCTTAACCCTATTTGTGTGAACAATAATAGTGCGAAAGGGTAGTTGCACCTTAAGGGTTACCGGTGACAACACTTCTAACACCAAATAGGGTCCCTTATACTGAAGTTGGAATTTTTTTATCTGACCACGTTTTAAAACTGGATTAGAAAGATACACTAAGTCACCAACTCGGTATTTGGACACTACACTCTTCTTATTATACTGAGCTGCCTGTTGTTGGAACGCTTGATGATTTCTTTTCTTGACAATTTTTCACACACTTTGCAGTTTCTCAGCAAGGTCGCTCACGTGTTCGTTTGAGTTCAGCGGAAGCGTCACAGAATCAAACGGAGTCATCATTGGTCGCCCATAAACAATTTCATACGGAGTCATTTTTGTACTTGAATGTAGTTTGGTGTTATAAGCTGTAACGACATAAGGTAAAAACACGTCCCAGTTGTCATGTCGACTATTTACAAAATGACTCAGCATTTTAGAAATCGTTTGGTGTACTCGTTCAACGCGGCCATTTCCCTCCGGATGTGCTGGTGTAGTTCTAAGTTTAGTGACATTGAGCAATTTGCAAACTTGCACCATTATTTCTGACATGAAGTTCGAACCCTGGTCACTAATAATAAATAAGGGTGTCCCGAACTTCAACACCCACTGAAAAATAAACACCTTCGCTATGGTCTCTGCACTCTGATCCGGTATAGGTATCATCACTAAGTATCTAGAAAAATGGTCAATCATCGTTAAAATATACTTGTTGTTGTCTCTGGTTTTTGGTAAGGGACCGACTATATCTAAACCTATCCGTTCAAACGGAGTGTTTGTTTCGGGTAGTTCTTGAAGTGGTGCTTTTGTTTTTCCATATTTGTTTCTCTGATTGCATGAGACGCATCGTTGGACGTAGTTATCTACATCGTGACGTCGATTCGGCCACCAGTATTTTCGTGCCACCCTGTAGTTTGTCGTTCTCTTACCGCTGTGACTGGACAAAACTGAGTCATGACATTCTTTTAGTACGTCATCACGTTTCGACTCAGGTACCACGATGCGCTTCCCGTACTTGGTTTCTCGAAAGAGTAAGCCATTAACCTCCTGGAAACTTGGGTTGTTTCTCCAAATTTGACAATCGGTATCTTGAGATTGCTGCTCTATTAGGTCCTCTGGGGTACTGAGTTCGATGGTTCTTATTTTTCTACTTAGTCCATCAGCATTTCCATGGAATTTTCCTGGTCGATGACACACCGTGTATACATATTCACTAAGACGTAAACTCCATCTCATTAAACGACCGCTAGGGTCTTTGAGACCCAATAACCACTTAAGAGCGGCATGATCCGTAATTATCGTAAAGGGTTTGCCCAGTAGATAGCAACGGAATTTATTGACACTCCACACGACTCCTAGAAGTTCTTTTTCCGTGGTGCTATAATTAATTTCTGCTTGGTTCAGTTGGCGAGATGCGAAAGCAACAGGGTGTTCTTTACCCTCAACCTCTTGAGATAACACGCAACCAAGTGCATAGTTGCTAGCATCTGTAGACAAGATAAATGGTTTTTCAAAATCAGGGAAAATTAATACTGGAGACGAAGTCAATGCATTTTTTAAAGCTTCCATAGCATCACTGCAGTCTGGGGTCCACTCGAACGTTACTCCCTTTCTTAGTAGTTTAGTTAGGGGCTGCGCTTTACTCGCATAGTTTTCAATGAATCTACGATAAAAGTTTGACAACCCTAAAAATGATTGAAGTTCTTTGACGTTATTCGGAATGGGGTAGTTTCGGACGGCTTCGACTAACTGGGGATCACATTTTAGTCCTTCATGACTTATGTAATGACCTAGGTAATGTACCTGAGAGGCCGCGAAGTGGCATTTATCAATATTTAAGGATAAATTGGCCTGGTGCAACCGATTCAAAACTGCCCGCAGTCTTTCAGCATGTTCTACCATGTCCTTGCTAAATATTATTATGTCATCTAGGTAAACCAGTGTTTGAGTAGGTGTTAACCCATACAATATACCATCCATCAGTCTTTGGAACGTAGCCGGGGCATTTCTAAGACCAAAAGGCATTCTAACACATTTGTACACCCCTGTTGTAGTTATAAAAGACGATTTTGCTTGGTCGTCGGGATGAACACATAGTTGTGTGTAGCCGCTAGTCATGTCCAGGCACGAAAAGACTTTACATTTAGACATGTTTTCAATTGTTTCCACTAAATTTGGTAGCGGATGAAGGTCTGGGGTAGTTACTGCATTTAAACGTCTATAGTCAACACAAAATCGGAATTCAGGTTGTCCTGTTGTAGACTTCTTTTTTACAAGCACTATAGGCGAGCTCCATGGTGGATCATGTATTTCCCTGGGTTTGATAAATCCGGCCTTTAACTGGTTCTCAACCATGTCTTGAACTAAGGCCCTTTGGTGATAAGGTACTCTGTATGGTTTCTGTGAAATAGGCTTCGCATCTCCGATATGTATTCGATGGTGTACTAATTGGGTAGCAGTTAACTTCTCTCTTTCCCTAAAGATATCCTTAAACTCTCGTAAAATAGGCATCAAAATGTTTTTATCTTCCTCTGACAAATGATCTAGTTTTTTATTCAGTGCAGCTTCGAATTTAGGGGTTGCAGTCTCCTTAACCTCACAAGCTCGTACAACTTTATTTTGACCCTTACCCTGAGGTAATACAAGGTCCGTGGCATACAAACTTCCACATGAGTTTTTTTCACTACAGATGACGTCATCTTTGTTTACATAACAAACGCTAGCAATTACCGCCCCTCGTGGCATTTGGACAGCCACAGGGCTCATATTGACAACACTTATAGGGACTCTGACCCTGTTTCCCGCCTTTATGGCAACACTAACACTTCTAGCCACATAACAGTGTTTATCTTCCAGTGTATCACTTTGTATAACTGATTCTACTAAAAGTAACTTTTCGTCCATGACTTCGGGGAGTTTAACTTCAGCTTGAATTATCTTTCTTGCGCCCGGGGGCATTTCTTCAGTGTGCATTAAACGTACTAGAACCGGAACCATTTCCACAGCGCAGGATGAGGTAGCTAATCTCATATTTACAACTGCATTAGTTCGTTGGGGCCCTATTTCGGCTCTTGTTCCTAAATCATAAGATTTATGATGAAGGTTCAACTTCCGTTTTTCTACGTTAATAGACGCCTGGTTTTTCAACAAGAAATCTAATCCAAGTATGCCTTCATAACGATGACAGCTGGCATTTACAACCTGTACATTTACTACATAAACATCGTGGTTTAAATTGATAGTCACAGATTTTTCTCCCAAATTTGAAATTCTTCGTCCTCCTAGACCTGCAATTTCATACTTCGGTTTGGAAATACCCCTATTTCCCACAACCTTTTGCCACATTACTGAAACTTGAGCTCCTGTATCGACTAACAACCTGCATGGTTTTCCCTCATAGTTTGCAAGAACTATAAGCTCTTCTACACTAGTCTCTTCACTGTCAGCGGAAGTTACAGGGACGAATTTTATTTGGACTGGGGGTCGTGGCTTAGCCCAATCCCTTGATCGTTTGGGGGAGGTTTCTTCCCTTCAAACCTGTTCCTACAAAATTTGGATATATGTCCCTTGGCCTGACAATGGAAACAAACTAACTTGTTGATTGAACAAGTTTTAGCTAAATGACCGTATCTCCTACATTTATGACATTTAACCTCATTGTAGTTCGTAAAAACTCGTTTTTCCGTTCGTCTGTCTTCAACAGGTCGACGGTCCACTTCTACTATGTCAACTGCGGATTCTATTGCGTCTTGGAATGATTTGGGCTTTGAAAGTCGTGTCAATCTACCTAAGTCTCCAGACAAGCCATTTAGAAACGCATCTAACGCTCTCTGGTCCGCCTCAAACTTTATTGCGGCATTACCCTCTTCACTATCCCCTAAATCATACGTATTGACGTTGATTTTTCTTATTCTATCCGCGAATTGCTCTACAGTTTCATCTGAACGTAACTTGCTTCGGTCAGCTGTTCTCGGTAATACCTGGTAGTATTCTTCCTCTTGAAACGCTTCACAAGCTCTTGTTTCAGGGCTTCATAAGTCGTAGCTTCCCTACATTCACTATGCGACAAGGTAAAATCCTGTGCTTCCCCTGAAACCCTTAATTTGGCTACTGCTAATTTTTCACTATCAGTCCATCCACATAGCTCTGCCGATTGCTCTAACTTTGTGAAAAAAGTGTTCACACTATCCTCTGCTCTGCCTTGAAATACTGGTATGCTAGGAATAAGAGAGAAATTCCTAACATACATGGTGGCTGTTACTGATTCACTTCCCTGACTCGTATTAGCAGTATGGTTCATACGATCTTGCCTTAAAGTTTCGTTTTCTACTTTTAAATCACGAATTTGTGTCATTAAAAGATCTATGGCTGTTTGTAAGTCGACGTCTCGACCCTCTACTCTTACTGGGGGGGTAGCCATGATAACAATTTTGCAATGAAATATTTTAAATTTTGGAATATTTGTCCGAATATAAAAATGAAACTTCAGAATTTTAAATACATCTTAAAATAATAATTGAACACACAAATAGGCCAAACAATATCAAAGCAATACAACTCCCTACCTTGTTGTTGCTGTTGTCGTTGGGGATGACGTTTTTGAATGACGTTTGTGACTGACAGTTGTGACGTCACTACTCTCCATCCCAGCTGGCTAAGATTTCCGACTCATCTTTTTCCTCGATAGCAGCTGCTACACGCACACGCGCGTTTATCACTCCGTTCGTGACTTGCGGTACAAAGTTTTATCAGTTCATATCGCCTTTCTTCCACCTCTAGCATAATCAAGCTAGCAGCACGCGTAGTAGAACATCTAATCAGATAGCTCACTTGACATCAGTTTTATAATATTTTAGTTATGTCCCGACAGGCTATCACTTACACATCGCTTATTCCTTTTGATAACACTTTATCACTCAGTCTTCACTTTGGACGCACTTTGCTAAGTCCCGATCCCACTTCTGACACCAGTTTGTAAGATCCCTTACTTTGACATCACTTTGTAACCTCCCACTATGTCATCACGTTGTAACACTTCTGACAGAACTGGGTAAGGTTACTAGTTTTGTCTGGGTGCCCGGTAGCCAACCCTTCTACGCGCTACCGGGGCACCGTAGGGACTTACATGGTCAGGATGGGCCCCGAGCGGTAGGGGTTGCAATGGATGGTCGTGGGGAGTGAAACTCGCAAGTAGTCCAAGAAATTATATTTATTAAGATAGTAAGAGACTAAACTACTACATGGGAATCTATTAAATATCCCGTGACGAGGGAGCCGGCGCGATACGGTCTCGCAACCCTCCTGCAGACCCGCGATCGACCCTCCATGGGGTGAACTCCACCGATCACATTAATATTATCACTACTCAGTCGTACACGCGACCGACACACATGCACACCGCATGGCGTCCAACATTCAACAACCTCCTTTGGTTCTCACACAACTCGCTGATCTCGATATTTCACCCGCCAGGAAGGTCCATCGGTCACTCCGTCTCGCTCGTCAACAGGATGCAAGCTATATGAGCTATTTGCTATTCTCAACAGGATGGTAACCCTACACTCTTGACTTCCAAGGAAATGTACAAGTTCAGGTTAACATCCTGCCAGAACAACCTTAAAATAATTATGCTGTTACAAATGTAATATACTCTAACATTAATAACAATCTTGATACACAAAATAGGTAGCCCTAGCTGGCTCGCGGCCCCTTGGTTAACTAGCATAAACATTTACAAGAAATAACAATATAGAATAATCTGACTTTAACAACAATCTTGCTATAGAAAACTGCTAGCCCTAACTGGCCCGCGGCCCCTTGGTTAACTAGCGTAAACATCTACAGGAAATAACAATATAAAATAATCTAACTTTAATAACAATCTGGATATACAAAATAGGTAGCCCTAGCTGGCTCGCGGCCCCTTGGTTAACTAGCGTAAACATCTACAAGAAATAACAATATTAAATAATCTGACAACACTCTCGTTATACAAGATTGCTAGCCCTAACTGGCTCGCGGCCCCTAAGTTTACTAGCATAAGTATTTACAAGATGTAACAATCCGACCTACTTCCCGTGAAGCGGGCAACATATGATCCAGGGTAACCAGAGCGGTCCCCTCTAAGTTGATAAAGCCATATCGGCAAAATAAATAATCGCGATAAATCGCTGAGCCAAAGAATATACATGAAAGGTAATATTAGTCCGAGACGTATAATTTTGAAACATAAATAGTTATAGCCAAACGGGAATTTTGAAATAGTAAAGCGAGCCTACGTAATAGTAAGGCTCTTACCTCCTAAAGTCCATAGTGCAAATGCGTCCTCATTCACTAGACTCTGTCCATTATATACACACGATGGTTAAGTGCTCTCAGAGCGCACAAAAGGGGGGGGGGGCATCTAGAACATCCCAGAAGCCCAAGGAATAATAGCCATACGTCGAACACGCTTCGAGAAGGCTTTCCAAAATGCGCACCGCGCATGCTCGGCGAGATTCACTTGTTTGGAGCAAGAGAGAGAGGGGGGTGTCGGCTGGCCCGACGAGCGGCGAGGCAGGAACGCTGGCTTAGTTGAATGGTGTCAGTGCTGGAAAGTGTTTCTTAGGAATTGGAGTCCCGTCGTATCGCGTCAACAAGGGCAGGTTTTGGTGAGTGTACCCATTTCCTTCACGTATGGTTGTAACTAGGTTACATTACGATAGCTATTTTGCATTTTAACTGAACACAAAAATTGCTAATTTATTTCATAATTTGTATAGTAAATTACTTACTCTCTGTTAACTAATTTTGATCTTGCTTGGATAGGTCTAGAAAATTGTCCCTTTTTATCCCTAGAGTTCGTCACTTTATAATATATATGCTATATTGAAATTAAGATTTCAGACCATTGATCTCATTAATATAACTGGATGGACATACACATACACATTGCCAAGGACAAAAGCGTGACGTTCAAGTTTATCGTCTGCTACACTATGGGGGGACAGATTTAATGGTTTCTTTCAATGTTCTTATGCGAACACATGTTTCTGATGAATAAAAGTGTTATTGTTTGAAAATAGTGAAGTGTTATACTTCACTTTCCTGAAGAAATATTTGCATTAAAGAATATACAATTCATTTTCACAGGAAATACTGTATAAATAAGAATAAAATCTTGAACATATTTAAATATGTTGTTAACATCAATGTTGTTTACAGTCTGCCAAGACTACACTTATATTTAAAGTTGGTTATTAGCTTGTATATTGGTTTCATAAACTATATTATATTGAAAGTTCGATAAATATAATGAATAAGGTATCGTTGAGGTTAATTGTCGCTCAACAATTAATTTATTCATTGTTTTGTTGGTAGACATGTAACGCAAAAATTTTGTTTTCCATTGTTTTAAAATTCTTTGAGGACAACTTGAAATTATTTTTGTTATCATTTTTAAGTTCAAGTAAAATATCTGAGAGAATGTCAGAGAGACAATATTTAATGACGTGTCGAATATTTGTTATCTAACGGCATCTACATATAAAAGTTTTTAATTTGTTCAATAAACTTTATAAAATTAAACAACCTGTGTCTTTGCTGTCTCAAACTTAATAGGTTATGGGCCCTGGACATTGCTGGAGGACAACGTAGACAAAAGCAAAGACAAGGAAAAGCAAATTTGCAAGCCGAAAAGCAACAAGTCGAAGCCGCAAGACGTGAGCAGTAAGCCGTAAGTAGTAAGCCATAAGCAGCAAGCCATCACACGTCGACAGCAAGCAACAAGTCGTGAGATTTTTCGAGCGACATGTCAAATTATGTTTTATATTTTACTTATTATAAATAGAACAATATTATAACGTCAAGTCAAACTGTATTGAAAAATTTTGAAAGACTTAATTCACGTCTAGTCAAGTTAAATTAATTACATTGATAAATTTATATTAAAATCAGTCAGTATGGACACTGTAAGATCTCACTTAGAAACTTTAAGTGAAGATGCTCAAGGAAAAGTCAATTTCGTATCTTGGAAATTTAAATTAATTCTATCATTAAAGTCAAAAGGTTTATATAATATTGTAAGTGGTCTCACTGTAAAGCCAGCAGGTGGCGTTAATGATGAGCAAGATATAGAGTGGGTAAACAAGGACCTTGAGGCTCAGACTTTAATAGGCTTAAATGTTAGTAGTAATATTGCGATCAAAATTGCAAATTGTACAACGTCAAGACAAATGTTAGAGAAATTGACAAGTTTGTATGGTACTGTGACAGATGTCACTGTAGGTCTGCAGAGAAAATTTTTCAGCTTCACTTATGATGAAAACAAGTCAGCCGTGGAAAATTGTATGGAGGTTGTGCAGATTGCCGATGAACTAGCAAGTGAGAATGACCCGATGAGATCTAACTGGATTATCACCAGGATTATCAGCGTACTACCTCAGAAGCTGGCACATTTTAGGACAGCCTGGGATACCGTTACAGGAGTAGATAGAACTGTCGAGAGATTGATTGAACGCTTGAGGATCGAGGATGAGAGAATCAGTTCTGGTGAAAATGCACCGGATCTAACCTCACATAGTGCTCTAGTATCGAAACATCATAAGAAGTCAAATCAGCAACTGGCAAACAAGCAAGAGAAGTCCAAAGTGACTTGCTATAAATGTGAAAAACAAGGACACGTTATTAAATATTGCAGAGGTAAGCCATGTGCGAAATATATTGAGCATTGCAAGAAACTTATTCGTGCAATACATGTGGAACAAAAGGACATTTCGCAAAAGATTGTCCACAGAGCGATCAGAAGAAAGCAACATCAAGCAGCAACAGACCAGCCTTGTTGACAATTGGTTTGTCAAGTGCAGAGATGGAACACGCCAAGCAGAAACAATATAAACGTAACGTCTGGATTCAGGACTGTGGTGCATCGCAGCATATGACTTCACATAGAGAGTGGTTTTCACACCTGACACATCTTGAAGAACCTGTTACCATTGTTATTGGAGATGCAACTGAATTGGAGGGTGTTGCCATCGGAGATATTGATGTTGAGGCGTATGATGGAAACAACTGGAACCCAGTGAGTCTGAAAGATGTACTTTATGTTCATAAGCTGGAATACAATCTTTTCTCAGTAGGACAGATCTTGGACAAAGGGTACATTCAAATGGCAGACAAAAGGACTTCTAGAATTGCTACTTCAGATGGTCAACACACGAAAGTTATTGCAGAAAGAGAAGGAAATTTGTACAAGATGATGCTACGGAAGGAAGGACAAGCAATATGTATGATTGCAGACTCTATCAGGATCTGGCACGAACGACTAGCTCACCAGAACGTGAAGTACGTTCGAAACGTTTTGACAAGAACAACATCAAGTATGTGGATGACTGGCAAGATTATACATGTGAAGGCTGCATCTATGGCAAACAGCACAGAGTCTCACATCCAATCAACACGAAAGTATCCAAAGAACCTCTGGACTTAATCCATGTGGATCTTGGTGAAATGGAAGTTACGTCGATTGGAGGAGCCAAATATTTTCTGTTATTCAAGGATGACTTTTCACATTTTAGAACGGTCTATTTCTTGAAGTCAAAGAATGAAACAGCCACAAAACTGGATATCTTTATGAAGCTGGTGGAAAATCAGTTTGACAGGAAAGTCAAAGCTTTGAGATCAGACAACGGATTGGAAATCAAGAACAAAGAAACAAGGAAACTGCTTGAGGAACTTGGAGTTTTTTCACACCTTTACTAATCCATATACGCCAGAACAGAATGGTAGGATCGAGAGGGAGATGAGAACCGTAGTGGAAGCTGCACGTTCAGTTATTCACGCAAATGATTTGAGTAAGACGCTTTGGGCAGAAGCTGTAAATTACGCAGTCTTTACGATCAATCAGACTGGAACGAGTTCAGTACCTGGCAAGAGTCCTGCAGAGCTTTGGTTTGGTCGTAAGATGGATGTGAGCAAGATGAGGATCTTCGGAAGTGAATGTTTTGTACTGAAGTCAAAAAGAAACAAACTAGACAAGAAGTCAGAGAAAGGAATATTCGTAGGATACGATGCAGATTCAACAGGATACAGAGTATATATACCAAACAGTCGTCGAGTAATTAGTACGGATAATGTTACTTTTGATGAAGCCAAGATGAGAAGCCAAAAGCAGACAGAAGTTGAATCAAGCTTCAAGAAGGAAACAACAAAGCAAGATGAAGAAGATGATAGAAAAGAGGAATCAGAAGAATCAGACCATGATTATACGACCAGTAATGCAGAAGAAACACAAGAAGAACAGATTGAAGAGTCAAACGAAGATATTGATGAACAATCAACATCGTCTAAACAAGAAAAGAGAGTATTGAGAAATCGCAAGACACTGAAGAAACCTGCAAGGTTCTCTGATTATGTGATGAGTTACATCAGAGGAGATGCAAATGCAATGATTGGTGAAGTTCAGGACATACCAGTGGATGAGGCATTGAAAGACACAAACTGGTACAATGCAATGAAAGAAGAATATGACTCGCTGATCAGGATGAAGACTTGGGAACTTGTGAAGTGCCCACCGTATGCTAGACCACTCACCTGTCGCTGGGTTTTGAGAGAGAAGACGAATGGAAAATTCAAAGCTCGACTGGTGGCACGTGGATTTGAACAAGAGAAAGGAATTGATTATACTGATACCTTTAGTCCTGTGGCTCGTCACACATCAATTAGATTGCTGTTGAGTCATGCAGCAGCTGAGAAGATGAAAGTAGTGACCTTCGATGTTAAAACGGCATTTCTTCATGGTGACCTGGAGGAGGAGCTATATATGCATCAACCAAAAGGCTTTGAAGACGGATCTGAAAAAGTGTGCAGACTACGGAAAAGTCTGTATGGTCTGAAGCAAGCACCTATAAAATGGAATGAGAAGATTTCCTCACACTTGGAGAAGATTGGATTCACTAGTACAGATGACGATCCTTGTATATATTATAATGAGAGCAGGACAATCATGATCTCACTATTTGTCGATGATGGTCTAGTTATAGGCAAGAGAGAAGACGCTATTTTCGAAGTCTTGAAGAAGATCAACGAACAATTTGAGATCATGTACGAGAAGAAGATCCAAGACAAGATATCCTACCTTGGCACGGAATTGAAAATCCTGAAAACTGATGAACCAACTACCTTGTACGTTGATAATAAGTCAGAAATTACTATGCTGCATAACTCACATGAAGGCAAGACAACCAAGGGTAAAAAGCACATAGAAATATCGAGAAAATTCATTCAACAGAATATAGGTAAGACTGTACTTCCTGAGCATGTTCAAACCAAAAGTCAGCTTGCAGATATTCTGACTAAACCACTTGCTAAAAGCTCATTTGTAAAACTTCGTAGAGCGATAATTAAGGAGGAGTGTTGAGGTTAATTGTTGCTCAACAATTAATTTATTCATTGTTTTGTTGGTAGACATGTAACGCAAAAATTTTGTTTTCCATTGTTTTAAAATTCTTTGAGGACAACTTGAAATTATTTTTGTTATCATTTTTAAGTTCAAGTAAAATATCTGAGAGAACGTCAGAGAGACAATATTTAATGACGTGTCGAATATTTGTTATCTAACGGCATCGACATATAAAAGTTTTTAATTTGTTCAATAAACTTTATAAAATTAAACAACCTGTGTCTTTGCTGTCTCAAACTTAATAGGTATCTTAAAACTTGATTACATTTGTTTGAATGACAAACTTTGTATAGTTGCCATACATTCAAACTATCACTTAGGTTATAGGCTTGTAGAAATTATAATTATATTAATTTATTTTAAAAAAAGTTGGTTCATATCTTGAATATTGCTTTCAGAAACCAAATTTTGCTGAAAGTTCTATAACTATAATAAAACAAGTTAGATAAAAACTGTATTACATTTGTTTGAATTACATACTTTGTGTAGAAGTTTTACGTTCAAATGATAATTTAGGTTATAGGCGTGTATAGAGTACGGTATCTACTAAAGCCTGATTTTAGTAATAATCCCAATCTGTAAGGCTTTATTTCGTACCAGAATACTATCATATATATATTATTTTGGTAGGATAAACGGTCATTTAAAACGGAAGGTGAAATTTCCTCTGGAAGATTGTTTATCATACCTAACCACAATTATAGGGTAGGATTCTGGTACGAGATAAAGCCTTACAAGCGAGCTTCCTTCAAAAATAATCGTATATATAAGTCTACATCAACTTATCTAAAGAAAAAACTAACCAGTTTCGAACTTTGTTATTTCATAGAAGCGTTTACTAACATATTTATTTCATTTAATTAATCACACATTGCTGTATATTATGTAGTCAATCAAATTAATGAACGATGTCAAAATTCCACATTGCCTTGCATAGGTGTAAGAGAGAAAGAGATACCCGAAGGCTTCCTTCTCTCCAAGACAATGGTATTCAGACGACAGCTCGAAAAATTCAGCCACAAGTGTCCATCCAGTTATACTATAGAGATCAATTCTTTATAGCCCGTTTCACTCTTACTCTGCAGTACAGGTCTTATGGAGCGCGCAGTTACCAGATCTCACCCACTAGAAACAATTGGACAACTTTTACATTCAAACTTTATACACGCTATGAAGTTTGAGCTGTCAAGAATTGTGTATTATTCTGTTTATTAACATATTAATGTCAATTTGATATACACCGTACACTGTCACCTACAATGAATAGGTTGGAGATCGAATCCTTTCAAAGATGGTCTTCCAAAGTACATAGGCTTATAAAATAATATTCCCTGTTTGCATGTGAATGTGTGTGCACTTTTATAAACAATTAGGCCTACCTAATTCATCTTTACTATAGTAAAAGCTAAAACTCAATAATCAAAATAATAACAAATTAATATACAATAGTTTTATAAATTAAAATACTGGTCATTATAAAGGAGGGAGGATTCTAAAATTTATTCAAGCCTTCTATGTAACGTAAATAACATATTAGTTTAAACCTAAAAAATACCTTTATGCTTCATCGCTGTCCCCGCACAAGGGCGTGACTCCATCAATTGTGAAGTAGTATTTAGTGGATGGTCCAGGTAGCTCAAAGTTTTGAGAGTGAGTAGGTGGACTTTTGGGTTAAGGAGATGACACAGGGGACGATGAGGATGATGAAGTTAATCTTATTAAAAACTGCTCCTCGTCATCCTGCAGCTCATCTGCTTTCCACATGTCATTTTCAATTTTTTTGACGTGATTTACATAATTGAACCAGTTTTCTATAGAAACCTTTTCATACGCTGCAGCTATTAAAGGCCTCATATCTTTAACCTTAAAACTAGTATTGTTCATTTTAATAAATGTTTTTACCTGAGCCCACACCATCTCTATAGGGTTAAGTTCACAGTGATACGGAGGCAAACGAATGACTTGTCGATCCACCGCCTTCGCCATCTCATCCACTTTGTATTTTTCAAATTTTTGTTTGTGTTGCGAAACCAAATACAGCATTTCCCGTTTCAACATTTCGTCATCAACATCAATGTTCTTATGGATAAGCCACTCAGCTATTTGAGCTTTACGCCATGATGTGGTCGGGATCGCTTCACACCTTCTGCTGTGATAGGCTGCATTATCGATTACGATAACAGCTCCTTCAGGTGTATTAAGAAGTAATTGTTCTGAAAACCACTTTTCATAAACGTCACCATCCATTTCGTCATGAGCATCTGCCTTGTTTTTCTTGCACAAAAACGTGAGTTCAGCACCTTCAACAAAGCCATTGTCATTTCCAGCATGAACCATCGCAAAGCGTGGTCCGCGAGCCCGTGGTGGCTTCAGTCCCGTGCTTAACCCCTCAAGAAATGCTTGCCGAGAACTCTGAATGGTTGTATCTTTCCACTCCTTGGAAACGCTATATCCAACATTTACCCATGATTCATCTGTATAAATAATAGGCCTACCTTCAGCTCTGAACTTCTTAATATCCTTCAAATACTTATGACGCCACCTAATAATGTCATCCCTTTCAATGAAAGCACTCTTGTTACCCCTTCGTTCATACTTGAAACCCATCTCCTGCAAAAATCTGTATAAGGTAGCTCGTAAGAAATTGGGCAATGTGTCGTCTGCGTTTACCCTCGCTAAAATAATACTTAAAGTAGGGGGCAAGTTGTCGAAAAACATGGAATGGACAAGACGACGAACACCACTTTGTACAATAGCATCGTATGTGCTCGTTCTTAAATTTTTTTGTTTCCCTTTTCTCTTTTGTTTTCTTTTTGAAGGAGTCCGCAAAGGACCACATTTTTGTTCCTCTCTTAATGCGTAAATAGTTCTTTCAGAACATTTCGTGGCTTTACATGTTTCCCTAACCGCTTTGGTGACATTCATTGTCTTAGTAAAATAATTGAAAACGTTCATTACTATTTGACGTTCTTTGCTTCTCAGTATACCTATGCTATGCAATTTTCTTTTTACTGTTTCCATGATAAATAATTTAAAAAACTAACACTAAACACTATGAATCAATAGTCAATAATATATAAAATGATAATCCCATATAAAGTAAAATATATTATAACTAAAAATATAAGGAATAATTAAAATATAATATGATCAAACGTTTGATCCAAATAACAATTAAACCACCAAACACTCTTAGCACTCTGTACGCCAAAATAATGACCGTAACCCGTAACACAAGACTAATGGATCACAACTGGAGAGAGGCTTCTTGGATGTATTTCAAACAGCTGTGCTTTGCTTTTCCAAGAGGACTGTCATCAGTAGGATTCATTGGTGTGAAGTCAGCAGGGTTATATTTATGTTTACAAGGAGTGCTACGCCTGAAGACTGTGCTTTGACTTTCAGCATTTTACACTGATTTAAATCAATAATATAACAGAGTAAAGTGGCTGAGAGTATGTGCACGAGTATTTTCCTGAAACTATGGAAAATAACTGGTTAAAATCAACCTCAGATAATTATTTTGTATTAGGTGGATGTACTTTTCAAATAAGTTTATTATATCAACACACGACTTACAAACTACCCTTATACTAATAAAACACAACATCCAGTCCCATAGCCGACAATTTACCAAAGATAAATCTCAGACCAGACCTCTGTCTCAGTTGGCTCACGCTCTAACGACTGTGCTAAAATGTTTAATTAACGCCAGTGAACTCGACCAGGATTCGAACCCGGGCCTGATTAGAAACTGTGGCAAAATGTAAATGCTAGTGTAAAATCTTAGACCTCTGTGGGTAGTTGGTTTCTTAATTCAAAAGCATAGTTTAGTATAATTTGGAGCTACATATATAATGTATTCTCAAATTTTTAACATTGCCTTGGCAAGTACTATAGAACCTTGTTTATTAAACTATAATTACAAACTAAGATGAGTATAGTGAATGTTTAAGTGGCGGAACCTTGTATTTTGTGAAACAAATATTATCAATTATGATGTGGATGGGATGAACTAACGCTTCAGTTTTCAACGCTACAACTGTATAACATTACGCTGCTCTTTAAGACCGGACAGAGCTTAAAGTCTTCAACTTCAAAACGCTACCACGCATAAATGGGGTGTGCTATTGGCCCATAGTTTTTTTCAAAAATAAATATGATCTTTTCTTATAATTTCTTAAACATAATGTACCCAAGCAAAATCAAAAGAAAAAAAGTTTCCAACAAGACAACTTTTTCATGTTTTACTTTTAATATTTCAGGAGGTATAATACGTTTTAATTTTTTTTAAGCATTGTATTAAAGATATTCCTTTCAGAGTTTGCAGACGTTGTTCATAACTATTATAACAGCCACCATAAAATTACTAGCTTTTCCACACAATTGTAACTAGACTTATGACGTGATACATTTGGAACCTCATAAAACTTTGACACAATGCATATTTTCGTATTTTGAAAAAAATAGTGATTTAAAAACATCTATGGTGGTTTAAATTGATTTCACAAGATGCATAAATGTATGTTCATTAATATGCTATGCTTATTTCATAGAAATAACGACGTTAAAATGTAAGATACAAAATGGCAACTCCGCTTGGTAGAAAAAAGACAGCACTAGCGGAGAGATCAATGGGTTGGAAAGAGATGGTAATAGTCCATAAGAGCCTGTACTGCAATTTGAGAGTGAAACGGCCTATAGACTAGGAAATAATCTAATTGATATACTTACATCATAATAAAATACATAACAAAATACAAAACAAATCTATTTGCCATTTTATTTAGAAAATAAAATTACTAGGGTAAATTATGTACTTGAATACCCTCACTGAACAGATTGCTTTATCTTTGTACAAATTTTAAGAGATTAAAATTATTGTAATAATAAATGGGTATTAAGTTTAAACGGATTCACCACGACTGCACACGGAATTATAGACCTACTAGTATTGACATAAATTGTAATTAGCAGCACCTGAGAGGAAAATGTTCTGTCAACATTTTAACTTTGACTGAATGAATGTTCCAGATTAATATCTATATGTGCTATCTGTGATATGTGTACAAAATGGAGACTTGTGATATTTCTATTGTGAAGGAGGAAATTGTTGAACTTATCAAGACAGATCCTCAGAATGAAGATAAATTTGATATGTGTGGACAATCAGGAATTAAAACTGAGGTGAGATATCAAATCTTAGACCTCTGAGGGAGTGGATGTAAATGACAGCTAGGGCCAGTATTTTTGGTGGATTTTATATATAAAAAAAACTTTTTTCGCTAAAATAAATAAAATAGTGCTTCATTAGATTAGTTTATAGTTTAGTTTTCTACATACAATATAAATTCTTGTTTTTGAATATTTGTCATTATCAAAACAACAAATCGTTTGAATATTTATGGTGACGCAACTTAAGAACCATACATTTTAGGTGTTTTTTTCTCTATTAAACCCAAAAATTACAAAATTCTTATTATTATTATCCTAAAAAAAATGCAGGGAAACCATTGATACCAAATTCAAGATTACGAAACTTTGCTTAATGAATATTTAAAAACTATCACCCAAATGACAAAGGACAATTTATATCATTGAAAAATATGTCAAATGTCACTAGCGAAGCGTTACTTGAATATTATGGAGCCGATTATGGCGCGATAATCTTCTGCATCGATCACAATTTCCTTTTCACAACAGATGAAATTTTGAAAATGGTTGATCTTTTCTGACCCGACCTTAAACACACTTGCACATTCACTAACGATTTTACCTCCAACAAACTCACTAAAGGATGCATTAGGACTGAATTAAAACATAACAAAAATTAGAAAGAGAACACACACACACGGAACTCATTCAACTAAAAGTCAAATATTAAAGTAAAATAATATATATTTTAACGTTAAATATTGTGCAAATATAAGATTAAGGCTACTTTCCAACCCAGCTTAACTTAACTTACCTCTAATATTGCTACTGTCCCATTTCATAATAAATTAGTATCTCAATTAATATTCAGAAAATAAACAATTTCACTTACATAGTATGTGATAACTTAATATCGTATGGGATCATGGAACAAACATGTGTTGTTAGTAAAGTCTGTTCAGCGTAGAAATTGTTTTCTGAAAGTCCTTCTTCCCTACCAGAAAGCTATTATATAGTAGAATATTGGCAGGAAAAAAGACCTTTCAGAGAGTAATTCCTACCGTGAATGGATTATATGTTTACGTTTGTACTTTGGTTTTACTGAGTTTTTTAAAAAATGTTGTGACAGAATAATCTCAAATAACTATAGTAGCTGTATTGGACCTTTGAATTTGCCATTTTCTTGTGGGTGTACGCATCATTCCTTATTTTAAAAAAAAGATCAAACAGTGGGAATAGGACCTGTAAAATAAAATGGATAAAATTGTTTGCTTTGTTTCATTGCTCTCTCTCTCTCTCTATATATATATATTTATATTATATATATATATATATATATATATATATAATAGATCTAATAGTGTATATATATACTATTATTTTTACTACTATTACACACTTAAAAAGTCCACAAATTGAACAATACCAATATTTATAATATTTATAATTTTGAATAGCTTATAAACAATGAAAACAAAAGAAACATACATACATAAATACAGACCAACTTGTAGATTGAATTATGATCATTTGCGTTTTATAGAGTTACTTTTTATTATAAACATTTCATTGTTTACTGAGAAATATTATTAAAATTTTAATTCATCAATACATTAAAATTTATGTTAAGCTAGGTAAGTAACTTATTGATGAATATAAATTATGAAGGGTTAATTAAGTTAGGTTTTGTGACTTAATCTATATTTTACACATAGGCGTGGCCCTTGTAAGATGTTTAGTTTGGATGGACACTTGCATCATCAATTTCATCAGTGGTCTAAATGTTCACGATTTCTTCAAACAAGATTAAAAGACAAGTTGTATAAAAAACAATATTTATTCTTTGGGATAGAGATTTAGGTATATCACTTGATTTAGAAATCAGATTCATGCCAAACAGGATTTATTAAGTAACATGGCCGACCAATTTTCTGTTTCTTATATTTATTTTTTAGAACCACGTCTTACTATATTTTCAGGTTATACACATATGTACAGTGCTCAAATTGGGCCGTAACGCCGTTCCGGTTGATACGAAAAGATATTACGATCGTTCTGGTTGATACAACAAAATCTTAAAGCGTTCTGCCTGCACACTAGAATGCTACTTATTCTACGTGCCTGTATACTGTATTTTTTACTACACTGGGTTTTCCAAGAATTTGCTTCACAATAGAGACGACGATTCCTATAACAAAACAATGACTTGAACAAAAAAATGTTTACAGTTGTTAATCTTTCACCTCCCATTTTGTATCTTCTATTGTGGCCTATGGGAATTATTTTTGGAAGGGGCTTTTGCTGTTTCTGTTCGTAGGTAGAAGATTTCTACCTTCAGTTTAACATTGTCTTTCATTGTTTAAATACTGTACACACCTATTCGAAGTTTTTAACTCTGTGCCACAAGTTAACCAGCAAAAAAGACATACATTTCGTAAGTACATATTGTTTCTTTTTATAAATTATGTTTCGCTTAACATTTTATTTATCTACTCAAGCTATCTACAATATCTCCTTGCCGCGTGATTTTTATAACTAAACATATTTTCTTCAAAATATTTATTGCATTGAATGAAATGAGAAAATGAGAAATGGTGTCCATTTTTCGGTGGCAAAATCTTTATAAATGCCAATCGTATTTAAGGTCATTTGACCATCAAAATTTTATTGTATTATTTTAAGAAGTGTATAAATATAAGCTATAAATATTGATTCAATGATTTCAAATCATTACAGTTCTTGAGTTATAAGTAGTCAAACTTACTATTTTATCCATTTTACGTACTAATTTTAAGGTAAAGTAGTTAATGTATGGGGATTAAATTTATTCTAGCTAGAAGTGTATGCAATGAAGTACTTACAATATTTTAAATAAAATTAGTTTTATTTTATAAGCTATTAAATAGTTGTAAAATTACATAGTTTTTGATCTTATATAAGTACTTTTCGTTTTATACCCCGATACTTTGATTTTATATCATTTTTTAGTACATAATGTAGTTATTTCAAATTTGTTTGGTGTATTAGTCTAACTCTACTCTTTTATTTTATTAATTACACCGCGTTGATCAATGCAAATGTAAATTTTCTATGTCAATTTCCTGAAACATCTTGCTTTGTTTGTACCTACCAATAACACAGACTAGCTGACCAAGGAAGGGTCGGGCTACCCCGGTCTCCGACTAATGACTCACCCCACGTCTTACTACCTGAGTGAAGAGCTGTGACATTTATTTTGTCTCTTTTTCCTTCCTCTAGTAATTTGGCTCTTGGATAGTATTTTTACTGTGTTAGTTTTATTCTTCAACTCAAAGTGTCAAAGGAACTCATTTCTTGGTACATCAAAACGCGTAATGATTTTAAACCTATTGTTTGTCTGAATATTACAATTAACTTCATGAATGAATAAAAATATAGTAGTTTGACTTTTATTACTGTTGTAAATTGAACATCAAACAGTATATAAAAATCTTAAACATCTTAAAAATCTTAAAAGTGATAAAAGTGATAAAAAAATATATCTAATGTCACATGAGTACTACACTTCTTAGGGTATTTTCTTAAAATTAGTTAAATTTTGCGTGTTTATTGAACATGGCTAAGTTCAACCCTATAAAGCAACGTGCATCAAGACCAAGAAAACGGAACAAAAAGGTGAAATCGATCAAGAATCGATATAAACTTAAAACAATGAAAGATTTAATCTACGATGTTTCCAAGTACGTAATAAACTCATAACAAACGTAGGAGATATATATGTGGCGTATATATCATTTGCTAAACATAGACATAGTAGCTCTCTACTTGTTGGAGTTGGTAAGGAACTATATCATATATTTAAATTCACCACAAAGAGTTTTGGTTTGAATTACTGCTTCCTTAAATAATTACTAACGAATATCAACACATAAGCTGCAAATAATTTTAATCATGGGAGTGTACGTATGGTTGAAAATACAATTTAATTAATTTAAATTTGTTGAAAAATGATACCTGCACACTAGAATAAAATTGATCCCAGGATCTTAGCGCGTCAATGTTCTAGCACTGAGCTATCCAAGATTCGTCCCTCGCACATGATATTATATCCACGCGCACTGACGATATAAAAGTGTAGTCAGTTTAGTCAGTTCAGACTATAACTTAGGTAAATATTTTAGTATAGGGCTTTATCAAAGGTACAACTGTAGATCACATGATTTGACGTATGAATTAGTGTACCCATTTCTAGTAACTTTTATAGATGTCAAATAATGATCTTCCTATTAACATCAGTATAAATCATACATTTAACTTATCCACTAAGAATCTTAGTTTGAATCACAGCTTCCACTCGGAACGTACTATTGTTTGTTGTTCCGGGACCTTGTTACTACTGGTTCATGATATTCTATTTTTTGTCCCAAGGCCTTGTTACCACTGGTTCATAATTGTTGTTAAATACACAAATAATATACTACAATAAAGTGATTTCAACTACAAATAATGTTTAAATTTCTCTATTCGACAGTGAAATAATATTACAATGCTCACTTTTTTCATAATGTTTATATAATTTTTCTATTACAAATATGATCTTGTATTTACATTTTTACAGATTTGTTATGTGTTCTAAAATATTTGGGTTTGTATCCTGGGGAGATAGATTAAAGTCTAATTAAAATTAAGATTTACGTATTCTTATAGGCCTACTACATAATATATAAGTTGTATACAGTAGAGAGAGGAAAATGTATATTTAACAATGAGTAGGTATTTTACGTCTTGTATATGATAGTAATTATATACAAACTAATTAAGCATGTATTATATTATATTATATCACCCATACAAACACATTTATGACCAATCAAATTTATGTGCTTCTTCATATTACAGAAAAGAAAGTGATTCAGAATATATGTATGGATTAGAAGAACTTCCATTATAACCTCCAGAACAAATTTCTAAAGCTAACAAACATTTGTGTTTGGATGGCTCCACTTCTAATCCAAATAATACTGATGATAAATACACCAATCAGTTACATACTCCTTTCATTATTAGACACCATAAGTACTCAGATCTTGAATGGAGTGATTCAGAACAGTCCGGTAGTTTTTCAAACAAACCTTCCAATATGGAAGATAATCTATCAGAAAATAATGATATTGAAAGTGAATCTGAAAGCGACTTGGTAGAACTTTATAAGGAAAATATGAAAAATGAAGATATAGGCCTATTTTCTGGTAACAGAATAATAAATTTACCATTTGGTTCAGGAAAACCCTACCCATAATTTGTTTTATAATTTTATTCCTGTTGTGGTTTTATTCGTATTTTTATTCAAATTTAATTACTATTTATTTTAATTAAGATTTAATACATGGTTAAATTATTAATTTTTTTCTACCCTGGACCACACGATCAGTATCTTCCACAATAATTTTACCACCTCTGTTTCTAAATACAAAGAACACTCGTTCAGAAGGCCGAAGGCTCCTCCTTCCACTCCAGTCTGTACAAGTCAGGGCACATAGCAACTGTGGTTTCTCTAAATACAAACTGTCGTAAGACCACCTGTGCGAGCATTCTTACAATTGTCAAGGAATGCCACCAACGTACACACAATACACCCATTTCTAAAACTAGCATTCTTGGATTGACCCAACCCCATCCATGCTAGACGAAAACAGTATTATAAACCTCGTTTAGCAACATGAAATTATTATATCAATTGGTATTGGTAGACTATTTTACATATCGATAATAATTTCTTTTTACCTATTCAAAATAAATAAATTTAAGGGTGGTTTGGTTAGAGCAAATTATAGAAAAATTTTAATAGTTAGGAAAGTGTCCTTGAAGATTGAATTCAAAATGGGAATCTGTGAATGGTTTATCATGATAAATAGGAAAAGTTTTTTATTTTTACAAATAAATAATTCTAGGGTAGTTTAAAAAAAACCTTTGAAAACTAGAATTCCGTTAGATGTATTTAAACAATTTGGCTTAGAATTTATATATAAATAGTGATTATGATGATAAACAAGATTATGTGTATGTTTTTATCAGTAGAACTTATTTAAGGGTAGTTTACTAAAAACCTATTTTTGACAATTTTCTGCAAAGCTATAATGCACAATATGTGAAAGTTTGTGCAATTGTGTGGTGACATTTATTTTAATATTTTCACCTATATTAATTATGCCTAGTACGGCTAGCTTTAAGCACAATTAAAAAAGTAAACACTTCCAAATTTAGGCATAGTATTTTTAATATATAATGTATAAATAATGTTTCGATAACCTAGTCACATTAGGAGTTAAACAAAATTGCAGCTTTGGAAAGACCTTAAAAACAAACAAAAAAACGGAATTTTAACCAATTTAAGAATAGTCGGTTATATTCTAAGATAATAATACACAATATAATATGCCTTTTGGGCTTGCATGCAATGCAGTACCAACAATATTCAGACTTGGACAATCTTTAAAAATGTATATGATTCTATCTGTATGAACAAAACTAAATAATTATCATATTTATCAGAGTCTTTCACAGTACTCGACTGCATCATACATTGAGTCCATTACCCTGAGTTGGTAGGAATGAGATGGAAAGAGTATTGGTAAAAACATATACCTTTGCGTGTAGGGAAAGTGGTAGACCAGTTAGGGAGATATCACCCTCAATACGGGATTCGAACCTTAACCCCTCTCCTCCCTCTCACCAGCCACTGGGAAACCAGACTAAATAAACATGCCATTTGAATACTTGTACGCTGATACGAGTGTCGAGTTACTAGGTTTGCAATATTCAACTATACTGATGTAGATACATTTCAATTAATATGAGAAGACACATTTTTGACTGCTATAGAGATACTATAAAAATTAATATATTCATACGTCAAGTCATGTGATCTTCAGCTACTACTTTGAATATGTATTACCATTATCATCAACTATTTCCAGCCTGTGGCGTGGTCAGTTTAATAAAATGCCACCATCTTCCTCTTTCCTTCCATTAATTGCTTCCATTCTTCTCCTCTCACTTACACACCTTCTTTCCCTAAATTTCCAAGAGACCCAGGTTCCAACCTATATAGGGTGTTGATATATACACCTAATACTATAATTGCCACCATCGGTGGTTGTGTGGCAGATTCAAACACAGAAGTTAGAGCGCCTTAAATTTGGCGCATATAGGGCGCGAGTTTGTGCATCAAATGATATTTAAATGAGATATGCTCTACATTCCCAGAAGACCCAGGTTCCACACCTTTATAGGGTGGTTATACACACATAGTACTATAATTTAAAACATCGGTGATCATTGGGAAGATTCAAACATAGAAGTTATAGCGCCTTAAATTTGGTTGTGCCAGGCGAACCAGATTCTGCACCCATATAGAAACGTTATAGCACCTTAAATCTGGCTTGTATACCGTGCGAGTTTGCGTATCCAAATTTTAACAATTCCAGTTTCTTCTCGTTTGCTGAGTCATTATTTGATTTAAAATTTGTTTTTATCCACACCTTAATTATCGATCTTTTTTATTATCTATTTTTCTTGTTTTACAATTTGTCATCAATTGTCTTTAATTAGAACGTGCCTTTTATTTACTTTATTTTACATGCTCTCTAATGGATGAATATATAACTAATGATGATTTCTGGTGTGAAAGTTTATTGTTACCACATTGAGCGTATCCTGTTTTCCCCAAGAATAAACTGTTAAGTTTTTGTGGAATTCTTCTGTCCGCTTTTTTTTTGTATAAAATGTGCAAAAGAATAGTATTGGCATGGTATTATTAACTCCTTAAAAAAATCATACAAATCCTAACATTCCTAATCAAATACATCGGCTTTCAAAATACTTTTAAAAAATAAGTGTAATTAAAAACGGAGATATAGACACATTGCATATGATAATAATAAGAGTAAAAATATGTTTTTCGCAAAAATGAATGACAAGTTCGATTAAAATGAGCGTGTGTAAAATACCGTGGCTTGTATTGTACGTTTTGTAACCCGTTACATGTAACACTTGATCATTATGTTGACAAGTTCTAGCTACAATATTGTATGGAATTAAATTAATTTAATACCATCTTCCTATAGTTAAATATCGATTATTAAATTGTAAACAACACTTTGCCTCCTTAGATTTCAATATCACATACAGTATTTTAATCTTAACTTAGTTTCATCAGTAGCTTTTCTAAAACACAAAACACTGTATATATTTGTAGATGCTACAAATCTTTATTAGTAAAATTGGTTTACAGAAAAAATAATCCCATAACATAGGTACTTAGGTTTTAGACTAGTACCTACCTACATTAGATATCGTTTTACTGTGGCAGTGTATTTTTCGTTTCAATATATATCAATTGTAATTAACAATTAATTAGATTATTATAATAAACTGCAATGTGATATTCATTTTACTGAGATTCAAACAAACTGGCATGGCTTAGCATGCAACTTATTGAAGTGTGTATGGACAAAATAATAGCTTCTACCAATGTAATAGTTTCATTCTGTAAAATATATTAAGGAATTATTGGTTATTAGTTAATACCTTTCCTGTTGTTAACATTTCCCAATTCAAGCACTGCATATGTACCAATAGCGCTAGTGAGTTAGGTGTAAGGAAGGATAGTTTTGATGAAGTGTACCTGCATTTGCTGCAGTGAAGGTGGAAAAACATTTAGGAAATAACCAATCTCAGCACATACAACTGTGATTTTAACCACGCTATCCTCGTCATATATATATAGTCTAGTCTATTGCGGGATTGATGCCTTAGACCATGCGGCCACTAAAGCAAATTCCTGTTTCTTTGGTGAGTTATTATTTTATGTAATAATCACAACAGAAAAAGTAATTTTCGTAAACATCGATTCACCATATTAGTTTGTAAATGTAAGTTTAACATAAAATATTATATTTTAGAGATCATTTTTTAATATTATCAATATCATCACAAGTCATCTATATGATTGGTAGAGCTACCAAAGACATTGTAAAAAAAAGGGCCATAAATGCCCAACATTTTGTGAATTGTTCACAAAAATAAACCAAACATAAGCTTACGTACCAAACTGATATTGTATTTAATGTAAAAAAAAATACTTTTCATATAAAATCGTTAAAAGACCTGACTACCGTTGATTAATTTATCTTTTATTTTCAATTGTTTTTTTTAATTGGGAAATAAAACAGAGAACAAAATTAAAATATGAGCACTGGATGATTCCTGGATAATATAGCTCAGTGGTAGAGCATTTTCGCACCAAGCCAAAGTTTCCGACTTCGATCCAATTGTTTAGTCATTATTTTGAACTATGAACTTTTGAACTATTTTGAAATAGATGTTAGCGAAGTGTATGTCTGTATACCATGATCGTTTCTATCTTCACATAAGGTTTATACTGTACTTCCTCTTTAGCATTGTTTGCTCCATGTAAGGAGAGCCAACTCCTCCAACTCTCTCAGTAAGGATGAGTTTGTAGAGTGAAAAGTTCCACCAAGCTATCCTGTGAGATGAGTTTACAGTTACGGTGAACTAAATGTTTCTCATAGAGCCGGGGTTTCTTGTTGAACACTGTAGAGGACTTGATGTTGATGTGTAATTGGAAAGTATATATTTGTCACTACATTAAATAAAACTAGGTCATAAATATTAGGCATAAAAACGGTGTTCTAATAGCAGCTCCCCAAGGAATGACTTGATATTTTATTTTAAATATTAATCTGACTCTAGCATTTGTACTCTGATTTATTAATTTTTTGTTTGTTTTCAAAACATGTTAACTATAAACACAATTGGTAACATATTTGTGTATTGGTACCTCCTTTGCATTATTGACATGTTTAATATCTAATTGTACACGTATTTTTTTTTATATTTGAAGGATTCCAATTTGGCGGGAGATTTTAAAGATACTATAAATTATGAAGCACAACATTTCCAAACCTCAGACGTGGAAATGAAATCTCCGTGGGATGGCTTTCTTCCAATCAAAGAACAAATTAAGGTAGTTACTGTCTATACATTACATTTTTAGTATTTAAATTATCTCTATAAAATAAACCTTTAAAACTGTACTAAGAAATAAAATAAAAATTAAACGTAGTTGGAAAACTTTTGAAAATATTCAAATACACATGGAATTTAATTATTTATATTGGAAAATACACAGCATTGTATTGTCAAACTTATATTTTAGTTAATAAATTCTTCACAAAAAACTTCTAGGATATTGAAATAATATATTTTGAAGGATTTTTTTATGAAAATTTCAAAATTCATGATTGTTAATTTGTAACATACCGGTATTAATATTCAATTAATTAAACTTGAAAACCAATAGTTAATTTTTAACATACCGTTATTAATATTTAGTCTATCAAACTTGGAACCAATAATTTTCACTGTTTTAGATTTTTTGAAGAAGAATTAGGTAATATTTAAATAAGTTGATCAGATTTCTGAAATCTTTATATATTTGTCAAAAATATCTAAAACATTCGACCTAAAACAATAAAAATAACTTTTATTCTCTTAGTTAAAATAAAATCAAAGTACGCTATTTATTTTAACAAAATTGCCAATTTGTCTTATCAAAACTATTTTTGCGAATCAAGCAGTTTCTTAACTTGAGACAATCAAGCACTCTACGCACTATAGTACTTAGATGCCAATGTACAAAATAGAAAGCGAGAAAAGAAAATGAGTAGTTTACCATGTGGGGGTCTATTGTTTATCTTATTATATCACTTCCCCTCTTCCACTGACGCTTATAAACAAGCACTCTACTATTTGCTTGGAGACATCATTGGTAGGATTTCAAAATAGAAAATTTCCTCTTTCTTATTTTAGATAGGCCTATACATAGTTTTTTAAACTACGTGATGGTAGAAATTACCTACTGACTAATTGGCTTTCTATATGTACTGGTGGGTTGCAATGTTGAGTTATGTGGTTTGCAGATAGGAATGTAGGGCAAGAGTTAGTAAGGAGTACAAGATTTACATACTAAGTCTGCCAAGTCAACAATACTTTGTACCACAAGTATTATGGCAAGTTGAATGTGTATAAGAAATGTCACTTATAGAAAAAATATTTTATTGTCTTGTAAATAGGTACATTAATAATATTGTCAGCTTCTGTTAGGGTAAATGTGGGTAGTATATTAAGGTAAATGGTCCGCATGTGTATTAAACGTTTAAATAAGTTTCTCACATGTTCCAAATGCTTGTTAAGTTAACACTTCACGCATCAACCGCTTATCGAATGATCTTCTTTTTGTAAAGGTTTTAGAACCAATACTATGGTGAGTAGTGTAGAGAACAAAAATTTTACTTTTTATAAAATTGACTATAGTGTAGTATTTACATTAATGTTTATAAGAGGAGGATTAGACCTTTATGGAGTAATTCATGGAGTTATTACCGCAACCCATTGTTCTATGGAGAGACATATGTGTATGAAAGTTAGAATTAGAAATATGTTTATCTGCTTGCTTATTTCTTCGGTTCTTTTTTCATCCTCTGCAAAGGTACATTATTTAAACTTGCAATGTCCCAAACTCACAAAAATATAAGTATTTTTAAATATTTTTTGTGAAATTCATTATTTATCCAGTTTTCCTAATTTTTTTTTCAAACCCAAAAAATTCCCTATATATTCCTGATTCTTCAGGTACACACCTACCCTGTTCGTAACAAACTTCCAGATATATCTATTCAGGGTTTAATAACTATCTCGAGTTGAATTTTTTTTCTGAATTTTCATTGCAAAGACTTTAAAATATTCCCAGAGGTAAAAACCCAGGCGAAGTCAAATCTTTGGCTTTAGGTGTACATTCAACAGGATCACTTAAACCTACACAATACCTTGGATCAGCATAGGGTGATAACAGTTCATACGGCTAAAACCTTGTAAAATGTGTAGTCTTAATTCATTATTGCAGGTACAAAGTTTTATTAGAGCTATGATTATGCTGCAATGTTTTCCTTAATAGATTTAGGTATAATTATTTAGGAGCCCCAAGTACAAACTATTTTACTTAACCCTGTATAACATCGATAGGTTTATATTTCAGAAACCTGTGATACACACACTCGCACGCACGCGCGAATGATGTAATATTTACATCATACTGATGCAATTACTTTACATAATATATCTGCGGCCCATTTTATTTGTCTTAATGATAAATGTTTATTTGTACTGTATCTGTAGGATGAGTCTGACACCTCAAATTCTGTTGATGAAATTGTGAAGACTGAACATAAGTTATATGATTCCTCTCTCGGAATTATGGACTCGAACATAGGCCACTACACCCCGGTGTACAAATCTGAGGTAACGAGCTATAATTTTATAAATTTATTTTTAGTACCACGTCTTAATACTCGTTTGGGTTATACGCTTGTGTACTAATTACGCCAATGGCTTTTAGGATTAGGAAGGTTATACTTAAAGAAAGCGTACCAGCATTGTCGTGGAAAACCATCTTCAGTACACCCGACCAAGTTTCAAACCTCGATATTCCTGTCATCGGTAGTCTAGTCTACTTCGAGATTTTTTTTTTCTAAGTTCAAACATATAGAAGCATAACTTCTTCTGGTGATACACCTATTCATTTTGTCATTCTGTTTTAGTAAATTATTGAAATCACAATTAATTGTATATAAAAATTCTTATTAAATATTTATATTTTAAGAAAACCGTTTTATTAGGTAGTACCATTTCTTTTCATTTTTAAGTTAATAAAATTTTGACTGTACCTGTAACTACAAGATAAATAATCACACACACCCAAATTGTAATTAATGACTGTACGTAAGTGTCCGTTTAGACATTTGCTGTGGTATCACTGTGGAACATTGGTGCGCTAAATCAAGGGTCAAACAGTTCTAGGTTGTATTAATGTCTCATTTGTCAACTAGTTTAAAATATTTGAAAACTCACCTCGGGGGCGTAGTTAGGTGACGCACTAGTTTCATGCTCAGCTAAACTTCCGAATACGGGGAAATTGAGGTAATAATATAGGCCAGGTGAACTGGGGTGGTATTTCCTAAATTGTTTCCACTCTCTCTTGACACAAATGTGGGTTCCCTTCCTCTAAATACAACCTTCCCGATTCCAGCCCATTAGAGTAATTAGTACTTAAGCAAGTAGCCCAAACGGGTACAAAGACGTGGTGCTATAATTTAATTGAATATATATTTATTTAATATTTGTATCATAATTTAATTATTTGCACTAATTGTTCTTGCAGATTAAACTGGAACAAGATCAATCTATTTTGTCAAGTGAAATATTACAATCAAACATACCTACACAAACAAGCTCTAATTTTAATTTGAATATTGAATGTGTTAATGTGAATAAAGAAATATCTTTTTATGCTCTACACGAGAAAGCAGAGTGCAGGAACCTTTCACTAAAAAGATTATGTTATGAATTAAAGGATAATATTACAAGAGCATATAAAACACCTTTTTTAAATTCTGATCAATCAAAATATGGTAAAGAACATCAAGGTGCATTTAATGAAAGTTTATATTATATAACACAAGCTTGCTCAGATAATCATTCATCGGGTGAGGAATTTAAAGATAATGTAGAAATCAATATGATATCAAGTAAACATCCTAAACTAGGAGGATTTTGTGTATCAACTGAAGCAACTGAGAGCAAAATTAATTTGGAAAAGTATATTAGGAAAGGAGGAAATTGTATTGCACATGGAAAGGTAAGGATATGTAAAACTAAAAATTGTTACAAGTATGCTCTGAAAGGACAAGATTGTTTTGCACTTGGAGGGAGAAGGAAATGTAAAACTGAAAATTGTACCAAGGTGGCCCAGGTAGGAGGTCAATGTATGTCACATGGAAAGGGTAGTAAATGTATAACTGAAAATTGTACCATGTTTGCTGTGAAAGGAGGACAATGTTTTGCACTTGTAGGAGGAAGAATATGTAAAACGGAAAATTGTACTAAGTTAGCTAATGGAGTAGGACACTGTATTGCACATTGTGGGAGAAGGAATTGTAAAACTGTAAATTGTACTAAGAGGGCTCAGGTAGGAGGACATTGTTTTGCACATGGAGGAGGAAAGAAATGTAAAACTGAAAATTGTGTTAAGAAGGCTCATGAAGGAGGACATTGTTTGGCACATGGAGGAGGAAGGAAATGTAAAACTGAAAATTGTATTAAGAATGCTCACGTAAGAGGACATTGTAAAGCACATGGAGGAGGAAATAAATGTAAAACTGAAAATTGTACTTATAATGCTCACATAGGAGGACATTGTAGAACACATGGAGGGGGAAATAAATGTAAAACGGAAAATTGTACTAAGAATTCTCTGGCAGGAGGACATTGTTTTGTACATGGAGGGGGAAGCAAATGTAAGACTGTTAATTGTACTAAGAAGCCTCAGGTAGGAGGACATTGTAATGCACATGGAGGGGTGAGGATATGCAAAACTACAAATTGTACTAAGAAGACTCAAGCAAGAGGTTATTGTACTAAACATGGTGGGGCAAGGAAATGTAAAACTGAAAATTGTAGTATGTATCCTATGCAAGGAGGAAACTGTTTTGCACATGGAGGGGGTAAGAAATGTAAAATTGAAAATTGTAGTAAGAATGCTCGGCAAGGAGGAAAGTGTTTTTCACATGGAGGGGGTAGTAAATGTATACATGTAGATTGTAATAAATTTGCTTTGAAAGGTGGTTATTGTTTAGCACATGGAGGCTGCAAATGTAAGACTGAAAATTGTACTAAGGGGGCTCTGGTAGGAGGACATTGTTTTGTTCATGGAGGGGGTAAAAAATGTAATACTGAAAATTGTATTAAGTCTGCTAAAGCAGGAGGACACTGTATTGCACATGGAGGGGGTATTAAATGTATAACTGAAAATTGTACTAAGGCTGCACAGTTAGGAGGACATTGTGTTACACATGGAGGGAGAAAGTTTTGTAAAACTAAAAATTGTACTAAGAGGGCTCAGGTAGGAGGACTTTGTTTGGCACATGGAGGAGGAAAGAAATGTAAAACTGAAAATTGTACTAAGAATGCTCACGCAAGAGGACATTGTAAAGCACATGGAGGGGAAAGGAACTGTAATACTGAAAATTGTACTAAGAGGGCTCTGGTAGGAGGACATTGTTTGGCACATGGAGGAGGTAGAAAATGTAAAACTGAAAATTGTATTAAGAATGCTCATGCAAGAGGACATTGTAAAGCACATGGAGGAGAAAGGAAATGTAACACTGATAATTGTATTAAGTAAGCTAAAGTAGGAGAACACTGTATTGCACATGGAGGGGGTTATAATGTATAACTGAAAATTGTAATTCCTTTATGTGCGAGGTAATAACGAATTTAATTAAATATATAAATCCGTAAATTGGGAAAATGGGTTATATCTAACATTTTTTCATATTGGTCATCCTCTACTAATCACGGAAACAAATTCGAAATGCTTGGGATTGGTATTTTCTGGTATTTTCCCGTTGTAAGACCCCAAGTCAATCACGTGGTTACTGCCAAAAATACTCCCACCATGCGCATTTTGGTCATTATCTTTTGCAATATCACACTAAATGCTGAGAAAGCAATGCGACTGGCAACCTGCAGTTTTTTTTGGAAAACGGCAGATGCGTCGTCCATCACAAATGCTATAATCAAGTGTCTGCTTTGTAACAAAATTACTTGGGAACGTGTTATCGGTCTGGTTTCTGACTCTGATCCTGACATAGGTGCTTGCTTTAGGGCCCTCAATACCCTTGCCGGAGATCACTTGCTCCACTTGCAGTGTTGAATGCATAAAGTGAATATGGCTGGAGATATCTTTATGAGTAAGATGAGAGTTAAATCTGTTGGTTACTAAAATGAAAATGGTATTCCTTAACTCACGAAAAATAAAGATGGCCTACATATCATTCTTAAAAGAGAACCATGCTGATATGAAGGCAAAACTGTCCCCGAGTTCTGTCACTACGTGGTCGAGGTGTTGGTTTCAATCGGTGGTGTATTTTAACGACTATGCTGATGAGTGGTTTTCATTTTTAATGTATACGAGCACAAAAATGCAAGTCTTGACTATTTTAGAACAGTTTGTGGACATTGTTGGCACACAAAAGTTAAAAGTGCATTTGCAGTTTGCGGCGGATATATGCGCAAAATGTGTGCAATTGATTGACAAACTAGAAGGATCTAGATATCCTTACAGCCATTTGTTGTGGGAGAAGTTGGTTAATTAGATCGTCTTTCTGAACAGTCTTGGTAACTGTGTTTTTCTACTGAACTATAAATATGATTTAGATAGTAAAGTCTAGAACATAGCCACCAGAAACTAAATTTAAAGAGAATTGAAGGAATGTTGCTATTTCATCACTTGGTAAATTGAATTCAAATCTTTTATTCTTTCTGTTTGTAGATTTGTTTAATCATCATCATCATAATCATTCAACGTTTCCACCTCTGCAGATAATCTGGCAAATCCTCTTCCATTCCCGTCGATCTCTTCAAACTTTGTGTGTTTAGTGTAATCCTAAGGATCTTTTAAAATTTAGAAAACTTAAATGAATTTAATATGTTAATACATGGCGAGGAAAAACTTGTCACTGCTAAGCTAAACCAATAAATAAATATCACTCTGCGCCACTGAAAACCAGCTTCTCTCGACGAACTGAACTCCGATTTATATTTTATAAGTAAGCGGATTTTTAGTACTTATATTAAGTGTTAATTGCAGTGCTCTAAATTTGTTAAATAACGGTATGTTTTAAAATATAAGTGCTACAAAAACAGATTTTTCAAAACCAAAATACTATTTTTACAGATAATTGATCTTAAAACAGTGTCTCTAACAGTGTTAAGACATCCTAGCGAATTTGAGTGTGACTGCTATAGGTTGACATTTTGAACAATTTGTTCGTATATTAATACCAGTAAACGATATGTGGACATTTTAAAATTAAGACTGATAGGTATTTTTTAATTAGGCGTGCAAATGAAAATAAAACATTGTAATATTACAACTAGTGTAATTTTAAAAAAGGCTAAATGATTGCGTAAACTCGCCTCCTTACTCACTCTCCCCTCACCACACGATGTACCGAGGTATTGATGGGGGAAAAAATTATTGCATAGCCAGGAAAATTTAGAGCAATCAATTATTATAACTAAAAATATGTATTTTACTAATTATTTCCTATTTCGCGCATTTTAATTATCTTCTCTACCCACCATATTACCTAAAACCATCAAATGATTAGCAGTAGTGATAGTAGTTCAAACTTCTTCAGAATATTTTAACTGCGCGCGTGCTATTATTCTAAGATACTACCGCTTTTTGGCTTCAATATCTGATCACTGGAACCAGAACTTTTACAAACTGTTTTTAAATTATGTCTTAGGGTTGGTTTGTTTTCGCCTCGCGAAGAAAGACATCGTGATTTCTTCTTATATCTTATTTTGTGGCTCCATTAACTTCCATTGCAAGAACTTGAAGCCTGATTTTTTTATTCTATTTTAGTGAGCCATGTGTGGTCAAACACACTATATTCACTGTTAGTGGTTTTCTCTGGTTGTTACGTTCCATGAATTATCATCATCATAACATGCACTGTGTCTTTTTACTTTAATTGACTTGAGAGGATCAGGTGGACGATCAGAGAGGGAGACAGATGATCAAATACTAAAAACAGGCGGGTAGAGGAGAAACTTTTTGGATGTGATTCTGTGGTACAAAGAACACTGGAGCTAAAATATCCTTAGGAGGAACTTTCTTTTGCACGACGTCATTGAAGGAAAGGTTGAGGGAAAGAGGAGTTTAGGAAGGAGGAGATTCAGATATTGGATTACTTGAAGGAAAGAAGACAATTCTGGGAACTGAAGGGTGAGTCAGAGGACAGGACGCATGAGTGATCTAAGTTTACTGACAAAATGAATGAACCTCTCGTAAGAAAGTGTTTGTTTGTTTGTGTGCGATGCCCAGCAAAATCTACGGCACGAAGAGATCTGAAATTTTTAACATAGGTGGATGGAAAACGGTCTGAATGCACCTCAAAGCCGGATTTTTAAATTTTTAATTAGCTTTTTAACTAGGCTATTTACTAAAAAAAAGTTTAAGAAAATAATATCTACCCGATATTCATTTCATTCACTTATTCTTATATTTTAAGTTAGATGTAAACATTTTTATATTATATGTACTGTATTTATTTTTTGTATTATATGTTCGGGCACCATGGGGTATGGGGGAGAGGAGGGGCTTATATAATTCGTATACCACAGTGGGTCACGGGCATCGCCATGCGGGATTTCTAGTAAATATTAAGTAAACATTCGTTACGTGAACGTTAAGTTAGTCGTGATCTCGGCATCGGAACTACAAGTTGTATAATTGTACCTTAAGCCAGATGCCTTTGTACCTTGGGCAACATATTTGATGGCCTACAATGCGAAATCCTATTTGTGTTGTTAGAAAATAAATTATAGCTTGGTGACATTTTATCAAACAGCCAAAGTTCAATATAGGCTTTGTTACATTGGCTTACAGTAAAATATTATTACATTATATAGGCCTAGTAACAAAGTAGCCTTTTTAAATTATTAATTAAATTTTAGTGATTTATCCCAACAAAAGAAGATATGGCAACCAGACCCTAAACCATTACTTAACCAATAAATGCAAACAAAATCAGAATTGGAGAAATAAAATCATACTATTGTGATTATTATGTTTTCTAAGATTTGTAGGGGAAAATTAAGATTTCGATTTAAGAAAAACACGATTTGAACCATCTCAAATTTGAGTTAGTCTAGCCTAATAATGTGAAATAAATTTGCATAAAAAGGAACCTTGTTTTAGGTACAAACTTATAAATATAGCATAGGCCTACATGCTAAGGTGTTTATTAGTAAGCTGTCTAATAGATAATTAAATAAAATACCACAATAAAACGAATAGTTAGTGTACATAATTACACGGCTTTGTACCTAGGTTTATGGCAACTATGTGTAGGCCATTCTTTGATGGATTGATAATGTAACCTTGAATATTAAAGAAAATTAAATTTTTACTTTTGTATTATCTATTAGAGATTTTAGTGATTATAATTATTAGTAAAAGAATAGTAAATTCTGCATTTCTTTCTGGCTAAAATTTTGAAGTTGGAGAGAAAAATTTACTTTTGAAGACCAAATTATGTAAAAGACTTAAAACAAAAACAAATAGGCTCTGATTTCTACCAAAACTGAATGTTAAATTGCAAACAGTTTAACCAACATAGATAAGGTTGAGAAATAAAATTTACTTATCTTTTATTAGAATTATTAGTGGTGGCCCTAGGTACAATGTGGCTCTTAGTACAAGGGTCTCCCCTAAAGTTAATGAGAATACGCGTGTTAACCTTCCAGTCACTGAAGGGGGTCCGCAAATATAATATTACTACGATAAATTGAAGGATTTGACCAATAAAATACTTAGCACAACATTTTAACAATGACATTAATATTTACGTTTTTAAAAATGTAATAAGATGATATCGCGAATAACACTATTTTTTCTCTAATTTGGCACAAGCTTTGAAATTTCAGAAAGTCTTAAGCATATATTGTTGTTCTAAATAGGCCTAAGAAAGCAATATATGGAAACAAGTAGCTGTTAACATTGTAGTAACATAGCACGTTATTGCTCCAAACCCTTCAATTGGTTAAGATGAGAACGCCCTTTTATTGACGAATTGATGTCTATTTTGAATTATGTTGGTTTGTAAGTCGAGCTATGATGCATATTTGTTTATAAATTGCAAGTAAAAACCCGTAGCAACAATAATATTAAAAATGCATATTAGGGTTTAATTATTACTCATACAGATAAACAATTTTGAATTAAAAACTCATCAATGCAAACATTTCTAAACTATATAAAGGTATGTATCAATTAATTACTAATTATATATATATTTATTTTTTTTAAACCGCAGTTGACACATAATAGATGTAAGTAATATATTAATAGACTAATTAATCAAATTGTTAAATCAGTTTATTAGCCTATGCCTATTCTTATATAAGTAAAGAATTATTATAACAGCTTCATAAGTGTCAGATTAATCGTTTTCTGAATTTCACGTAATTATTAAGAAGTTTTAATTCCCTAAGATATATAGAACATATCCATATCTAATGGTATTTAAAATGAGATTTAGTTAGTTTAGTTTCTTATTTCTAAGTTAAAGAATCTCTCTATTAAAATATAATATTTTATTGCTAGATATAATACTTTTTAATATTTTATATATTAGAGAAAAAGATTCGTATTTTATGTTTAGGGATCTCAATCTTATACCGTAATTAGGTGCGAATTTTGCTGCTCTTAGATGGTGGGCGCTTTTATTTAAAAATATGAGAAAAAAGGGGTTGGTCCTACAAATTAATAATAGAGGTCAAACATAATCCACGCAACTCTGCTAAATATTGAAAGGAGTGTCTATTTGGTGTTACAGGGTGGAGGCTAGGTATATAAATATCACAGTAACACAGACCTTATACTTAAATCATATATTCTTGTTTTCGTGGATAAATTCCAATGAAATAATAACATTCACTCTTGATGTGAAAAGCTACGTAACACAGGATGGAGAGAAGAGCGGTCCTTAGTGTCTATAAAGTGTTACAAAGTGTATTGCTTATTTGAGTTCTTGG
>JAVRXN010000006.1:39141801-39390191 GCA_033556935.1 Timema podura | reverse complement strand
TTCTTCTAGATGTGCCGGGACAGATGGAATTCCAAGTTTTATTGTTAAAGGCTGTGCCAGCATTTTCAGCCCTTTGTTAGCCTATATCTTTAACATTAGCCTGTCAAATGAAACTTTTCCTCGTACATGGAAACAATCTGTTGTCATACCTATCTATAAAAAGGGGGTAAAAACAAATGTTTGTAATTATAGACCAATTTCTCTCTTAAACACTTTCTCCAAAGTATTCGAGAAAATCATACATGAGCATACTTTTCACCACCTTAAAAATAAATTTTCAGATAATCAACATGGCTTTATAAAAAATAAATCTACTGTAACTAATTTAGTAGAATTTCTTGGGCATGTTGCCCCTCAAGTCTCTGCCCAAGGTCAGGTTGATGCTATTTATTTTGACCAAAGTAAGGCATTTGACTTATGTCAGCATAATATTATTCTCGCTAAACTTGGTAATTTTGGACTTTCTCACTCATATGTAAATTGGTTCAGCAGTTATTTGCATGAAAGATCATTCATTATTAAATTGATTCACACAGCTCAAATACATTTTTAGCACCCTGTGGCATACGATAGGGGTCTAATTTAGGTCCTCTTCTCTTTAATGTGTTTATTGATGACATTGGTAAATATTTGAACTCTTCTAGTTATTTACTCTTTGCTGATGATGTAAAATTATTTAAAACTATCAAATCAATTTCAGATTGTATAGATTTACAAAATGATGTAAATGGTATTCTACAATGGTCTTTGGAAAATGGAATGTCTATCAATAAATCTAAGACCAAATCTATATCTTTCACTAGGAAAACGAATCCTTTCTTTTTTACTTATAAATTGGGCAGTGATAACATAGTTCGCACCCTTTGTATTAATGATCTTGGTGTCCCCCTGTATAACAAACTTTATTTTCACTATCATGTTGACCATGTCATTTCCCAGTCATTGAAACTACTTGGGCTTATTAAATTTATTACTTCATCATTTAAGAAAGTTGATTGTTTTTTATGTCTGTATTATGCCCTGGTTAGATCTAAATTAGAATATGCTACTGTTGCTTGGAATTCCATTATCTTAACTGACTCTCTTAGGTTAGAAAACGTTCAAAGAAAATTTGTCGCTGCATGCTATGATAAATACTTTAGTAACCGGATTTATTATGATTATGATAGAATTCGAAACCTATTAGGGCTCCAAACTCTCTTCTCGCGTAGACTTTATTGTGATGCCCTTTTTGTTTTTAATATTTTCAATAACATAATTTCTTGCAAATTTGCCCTTGATCATGTAGGCGTTCTTATCCCTTCTCGGGCTTCTCGTAATCAAAAATTATTTTTTCTTAATAGCTCTTACAAGGTAAGCCCTATAGGTCGTTGTATCCATAGTGCCAATTCTAGATTTGTCGAATTCGACTTTTATCATAAAAGGAAAGCTAAACTCAGAGAGTTATTTAAGGATATCCCATATCAATAATTTATCTTGTAGAGGTTCTGCCTATATTATTTAATACTATTTAAGTTTACATTGTTTAAGTTTACAATATTCTGATCTATTTTTTGCATAATGTTACTGCTTTTAACCACTATTTGGTTATTTATTTTTAATGTTACTTTTTATTCTTATCATTATTAACTACTTTTTAGTCTCGTGGTTGTTGATCGGTATATGGCATTATTTGGCCATTTTTTGTCTATCATGTTTTCTTATGTAAATGTATGTTTTGTAGGGTATGTACTTATGTGCTTTTCAGTGCTGGCCTGTTATAGGTCTTACGACTGTTGGTCGGCACTATAATAAAGGAAATTGAAATTGAAATTGAAATTATTATTATTATTATTATTATTATTATTATTATTATTATTATTATTATTATTATTATTATTATTATTAATAAAATAATTTACAGTCCTTCAATGATGATTCAAGTTGATAGCAGTAGGTCCTAATTTGTATGTCTTATTTACTAATTTTTAAAAAGCTCAACTCATTCTTAAACATTTATAAGAGAACTAAAATTCACTTAATTTTTATTGATTTAATTAACATAATGAGTCTAGTTGTTTGATTTTACTGGGTTTGAACAAGTATTTTCTGAAGGGTGATCGGAATTGATTAAACTAAAGCATGATTGAAAAAAATTCTTAATTTTTCAGTTAAGGTCTATTGTGTGATGTATTTGTAAACTTTCTAACAAGATTTGATATTCAAAAATAAAATATAGATTCAAATCAAGAAAAAGTGGATTTTACCTATCTCTAAAAATAATTATATTACATGTTGTGATACTAACTTAATTTATAGCGGCTCATGACAAATATGTTAGTATTGTTTGCAATTTTATGTTTTGATAATCGTAAATAAGACCTAAAGTTACATAACTATGGAGGATACAATATTTTTTTTCAAATTTAAACATTTTTTTTAAATACTCAAGCTTTGATTCAACTTAATGAATATTTCATAGTCTATCTGACTTGTTGAAAAAGAAGACATTGACCACCCAAATGTCTGAGATCATTACATTCTGAACCTGAAGAAAATGCCTATGGCAATACTCTAGGGCATTAGGAACTCGAAAGTGCCTTGCTGAACTTATAAAAGTAAGTAAAAGTAATCTATCCCTATCTTTAGGTAGCGCAACCCAATCCACCTCATTGCATCCTATCCAACACGATTCTACTTTCTTCCATTTGTGTTGCTCGTCCTACCCACCATAACCTGTGAAATATTCTTACCTTAATAATGTTCGGTGTTGAGTACAGTGAAATCTATATGTTAAAATAAATACTGTATATCTTCGATTCTAGGGCGCGCTTTTTATACAATTTAAACAACTATAATAACAGGGTGCGTCTTGGAATCGATGGTGTCTTAGAATTGCTGTACTTTTCGATTTTTCCCGCGCTTTGCACTTTGGCTTAGAGTAATCAGACTCTGAAGATGAAGTCGACTCTGATATTGATTTAGATGTAGATATCAACGACTCAGAAGAATCAGACTGAAATTGATTCAGAAGGAAGTGATAGCACCTACTGATAAATAAGTTACTGCCTCTATTGTGTTATTATTAAATTAAATTCTGTAATACAAATATTTATTGGATAAAAGATAGATTATTTGGGTTTTTTTCTGTTGATGGTACTGAAATATTAAGGTGTGTCTTACAATCATGGTGTCTTAAAATCGAAGATACACGATATGTTTTTGTTTCTACTCCAGCATACCCCAGGTAAATGTGCTGAATAATCATTTCAACATGGAGAGCCTCTTAGTCTACTCAGGTCATGTTTAGTGTTGGAATGGGTTACCTTCAAGGAAAGCTATTTGCATATTTTGATTCAATGATTGCGGGACTTAACTAAAACCATGAAGTCCAAGGTGCTAATAATAAATAACCTTTACACATATCAGGTGCCTGTTAAACATTAACGCCCTTCTGTACATATTATCTGATAAGCTGAGAATCGGTCTGTGTGAGTGACTTGATGATTGAATTCTCCAGTCACTCTTACTACATTGTAAATATTAGTTATTAGGTAAATTCTTTTAATACATATATGACTTTATCAAATTAAACTAACACATATTGCTGGACATGCAGGCTAAACTAGTCTGGTTCGCAGATGATGGATGGGAAGTTTGTGATTAGAATCCCCACCAGGTGTACTAAATATGGTTCCCTCCCTCATTGCAAATGCAAATACATTTCTTCTATTTTCTACCCCAACAGTGTGATCAAAACGTTTATATCCCATTTGAGCTGCAATGGAGAAGAAAATAAAATAATAGTAGTAATAAAGTTAAATTTAAGTAAATTCATATTTATATCCTGAAAAATTGTTTTAACGTTTTTGTATATTTGTTTCTGAAAGAAAAATGTAATCTACTTTTTTAATCTGAAAAAATAATAAATATTTTCGATATCTCAATAGAAATTCATTTAGTTACAAATTAAATATAAACTTTTTAATTTTTACCTAATATTTAAATTAGAATATAAGGGCGAGATTTACACACTTACTATAAAAATCTAGGTTTTACAGTTCACTAAGCTTTTAAATTAACTTCAACATTTTAAATCCAAATATATAGACCTGATTTCGACACTCTGGTATGTGAATCGAAGTTCAAATTTAAGTTTCAAACTTTTAAATAATTCAACTTTCTGTAAAAACTAACCTCAATTCATGATAAACATATAATAAACAATATTATCATCATATTGTCAATATTTTATTTCAATTTAATTAACCAGGACTTAGACACAGTTTTTATATTTTAATTACTTAATTAATTTTTTCACCGGGCCCAACTAAAAAAAAAATAATTCAATCCAATTTGATATTTGAGTGTATCTAATTTTTGGGGGAAAAAATCAATTTGAAACATTTTCAATCTATAATATTTTATAATATTCCATTCACGTACTTCAGTGGCCACATTGTCTAAGGCATTTTCACAGTAGACTAAACTGCCAATGACGGGAAGATCGAGGTTCAAATTGTGGTTGTGTGTACTGAAAATGGTTTTTCCAAAATGGTTTTCCACGCTAATGCACATACACTACCTACAAATATAACCCAAACGGTTAGTAAGATACGGCGCTAAAAAAACAATATTCCATTGGATCCAAAATGAAAATTATTAAAATCATTATATCTGAATTTAATCGACTCGATTTAGTAAGTTAGGACTTATAATTGGTTCAAAATGGAAAACTTTTATTTTACTGACCTAGAGTTCACTATTAAAACACTACAAACACATTACAGTAATTTTTGGGGCACATTGGTTCCCTATGCACCCAAACACTTCTGTAATAATTTTTTCTTTTATTTAAAATGTAAACTTTTGAATATATTTTTTGACAGAGTCTGAATGAAAACATTGAGTTTTTTTTTTTAGTTGGTGAAGAATAAAGCAATATTTATATCTGTTATGTCCTCACACATACACATATCTTATCTGGTATATGAACCACATATCTCACGCATGCTACGACGCCCAGTGAAGGACAAAAGATAAAGTCTTAGACCCGACCATGTTGTCCATCACTTCCTGCTATAACTACTCTAGTCGGTTCAGTCCAGATTGACCAACTTAACCAGTAAACATCCCTGCTATAGAGTATATTACAATATTATAACATTTTCAAGCTTAATTTTTGTAATAGATATCTTAAATAAAAATGAACTTATCACACAAATTCTGATTTTATATAAATTTAATAAAAGTGTACAACTTCTTTCTTTTTAAATTAGACAAAAATAAACATTGAGGGACTTTATTTGGTATAAGATAATATCTTAAAATATAATCACATTGATTAACAAAGGAATTTTCAGAAAAAATCACAAATTCCTAATACTCATATATTTTGAGCTTTGTAAATATATTCATTCGAGCTGGAACAGCTTCTAAATCTCAACTCAAACTCAAATTTTCTTTTATCCACACATCCCTAATACTTGGTAATTGAATGCCTTTCCCTTCACTGTTGAGATGACTTCCAACATCCATAAAATTCAAACAAATTAGGGTGTAAATGCGAGTTTCTCCTAGAATGATGCAACCTGAGACACAATCTTTGTCGTCATCCAAAAGATTTGATGGACAAAGGTATGCAGCACCTCATTTCTTCGAAAAGCTCCCATGTGGGTCCCATTGAAACGTCTATATGTAGTCTTGTGGGTGCCTAACTCCTACCTTGTTCTCCTACCTTTGGTTCCTTATCTGACACTGTCAACCAGGGGATGTTTGTTGAGCGTATGGGTGTGTGAATGTTTGGAAAAACCGCGACTTTGTTTTAAAACAATATAAGCATTGATATTGCTTTAAAAAAATGCTTGCTTTAAGAAGAAGATGTCGAGGTTGGTGCTATAACTGCTCTGAACTCTAAATTGTAGTGTCGTGCCTGCTACACTTGTCTCTGATTTGTGAGGTCAGCGTTAGAAGAATGTTGTTAGATAACAGTTCTAGAAGCTACGATGTCACAAGAAAAGGCCATGACAGGTCTGGAAGCTATGATGTCACAAGAAAAGGCCATAGAAAAGCAACAGTCTGGAAGCTATGATGTCACAAGAAAAGAGGGCTATTAAAGTATAATTAATAAAAAATTATGAATTACAATTGTAAGCATGTATTTGTACTTAAAATAAAGTGCACTGAATCAAAACATTTATAAATGACTTAAAGGGTATAAAAAAATGTTGAAAACAAAAGTCTTTTAAATTCGCCACATAGGGTTGCTAATTGAACCAAAATATATAGCAAATAAACCAATAAAGAGATAATCAAAACCAACCATTGGCGAAGTGTGATGATAATTTTTAGTTAAACTGAGTCATGAACACTCATAAGGAGGCACACTTAACTGTTTCAAAAATAGGATTTTTATGAAGTTATATAATACAGTTCAGTCAGACTACCTTCTCAGTGGTGGAGTGTGATCTTTCCATTTGGTGGGGCCAGGTCAAAGCTTACCGGTAATGATATTTTCTCAGAACATGTTAACAAATTGATTCATTTAAGATTTCCTAAATTTTAAAAATCCCTAGAACTACAAAATCACTAAACAAATCTACAAACAGAAATAATTAAAAATAAGTTACATGTTTTGGATTAAACTTGGCAAGTAATGACATTATAAAAAAGTTGGGCACATTTTTATCTCAATGACTGTTAAAGATCACAACAATATTTTAAGTACTCTATTAATCAACCTAATTTATGCCTATTTTTTTGTTACTTGTTCATTGTGTTTATGGACTGAAATTTTGACTTGCTTTGCTTGCTTGCTTTACTTGCTTGATTTGCTTGCTGCTTTGCTTGCTTGCTATGCTTGCTTGCTATGCTTGCTTGCTTGCTATGCTTGCTTGCTTGCTATGCTTGCTTGCTTGCTATGCTTGCTTGCTTTGCTTGCTTGCTATGCTTGCTTGCTTTACTTGCTTGCTATGCTTGCTTGCTTTGCTTGCTTGCTATGCTTGCTTGCTTTGCTTGCGTGCTTTGCTTGCTTGCTATGCTTGCTTGCTATGCTTGCTTGCTTTGCTTGCTTGCTTTGCTTGCTTGCTATGCTTGCTTGCTTTGCTTGCTATGCTTGCTTGCTTTGCTTGCTTGCTTTGCTTGCTTGCTTTGCTTGCTTGCTTTGCTTGCTTGCTTGCTTGCTTGCTATGCTTGCTTGCTTTGCTTGCGTGCTTTGCTTGCTTGCTATGATTGCTTGCTATGCTTGCTTGCTATGCTTGCTTGCTTTGCTTTGCTATGCTTGCTTGCTATGCTTGCTTGCTTTGCTTGCTTGCTTTGCTTGCTTGCTATGCTTGCTTGCTATGCTTGCTTGCTTTGCTTGCTGCTTTGCTTGCTTGCTTTGCTTGCTTGCTATGCTTGCTTGCTTTGCTTGCTTGCTTGCTATGCTTGCTTTTGCTTGCTTGCTTGCTTGCTTGCTATGCTTGCTTGCTTTGCTTGCTTGCTTTGCTTGCTTGCTTGCTTGCTTGCTTTGCTTGCTTGCTTGCTTGCTTTGCTTGCTTGCTTGCTTGCTTTGCTTGCTTGCTTTGCTTGCTTGCTTCTTTTGCTTGCTTGCTCTTTTCCTTGCTTGCTTTCCTTGCTTGCTTTCCTTGCTTGCTTTATTGTGTAAGTCCATTTCATCTATGTTTCTTCTGTCCTTTTTTTTGAAGATACATCCGAAAATTCTTAGTAGAAATCTTTTTGTTTTACTTTGTTTTAGTTTCATGTTCGTAAATGCTTTCTCTACCGAATTAATTTGATCTATTTGGCAAAAAGTTTGGTTATCATTCAAAGGCATGGTAACTGGAACTGTGGGTGTTACGGGGGAATTTTGTTCAACGTTCAGATCATCTTCACTTGAAATGTTCAATTTTCCATAATTAAGGTTGGTTTGCCAAAGAAATCTTATAGTTTCATTTTCTATAATCGGGTCACCAGAATTTAAAACGGAATCACTAAAACATTTTTTCAGCTGGTGTAATTTGGGCTTGTATGACATTGTTAGTTAATTTTAATAAAAATATTTGTAAAAATTGAAAGTAGGTTCTTTTAAGTAAGAATAAAAGTCGTACAATGATTTTAGTTTAGTTGCTAGTCAATAATATTGCTCTTCTCATTCATTATTAAACCTCAACAATAAAGAGTAAACATGACAATGAGTTTGTATTGTTTCCGAATACATTAAAACATATCTAGTTTATTATTTGAAAAGATCACCATATAGAAAGTCTAGTGTTCTAATCCCCGTTGGTACTAATAAATTGTTTGTTTTAAATGTATACTCCTTTCCTCTTCATCCTCCACACCAACTGATTACACTTCCTCTAATATATTTCATCCTCATCCTTATCCATTAGTGTAGATGTGTGAGTGTGTGAAACCAACATGTGGTGCAAACACACACACACACACTATCCCCTGAATTATACTGTACAGTCAAACACACGGAAATATCCGCTCCTTTGTCCAGTCGGCAATCATGGAGATATTTATTTAAAAGTTGTAAGACATTCTAAACGAAATTAATGGAAATTGCCATAGAAATTTATAAATGAAACACGAATGAAATAATATAGTCTTACATTGTCAAAAAAATTCATTTAAAAAAACCCGTTAAGTGTTATTTCACAAAAGATAAAATAATCAACTCCCCATTTTCCAGACCTCACATAGGCAAAATAAAATCAGTCCCTTAGAAATTATTACGTTTATAAAAAAATTAATTTCTATTAAAGGTTTCGTTTATTTTTAATTTCGAAATAACTAAGATGGTAAGTTAATCTTATCGTAAAGAGTTACAGGGCTATAATTAACATATAAGATATTTGCTTTTGGAAAGTAGGCCTGCCCTCCAACTCATTTTAACATAAAAAGTAGCCACATCATTCCAAAAAAATATATATATATTTTTTTTAAGTTCCTCTCAAAATGGAGTATGTAAGGCCCTACATCTTTTCCCATGAGTTTCAAATGTTAGTAGATGACGAGGTTGGTAATATTATCTCTATCACCTTTATCACGGTTAATTGTTTAATATGCTGTGTTATAATATCTTCTCGGATGTTACACTGAATTCTATTCTAAATTTTAGGTGCACCGTATGAATTAGTAACGGTTAAATTGGCAAATATTTGTGAACATGCATTGTAAAACAAAATGCAGTCTGATTTGGGTAGGAAGGAGATCTGTGGACAGTTATAAAAGTTATTAAAACAATTTTAATATATATCTGAATAGATTAATTTGATATGCTTCTGTCACTTTTCACTTGTAAATTAACCCATATAGTCTAGTCGAGTGACCAAAGCCCATGCGTTTTTTGGGGTGGATCTTTTTTATGATTTCAATTTATTTTTTACATGTTCAGGATAAAATTTAGCATAGGAGCAAGTTTTGTAATTTTGGCATTTGGCGGCCATTTTTCAAAATGCCGGCCGATATTTGCGATACGAAAATTCTTAAACAGTGTGGTTATGGTTGTATACCATTTAATATTTAGTTTGTACACTAATTTTTTATTTTTTACAGTGAGTAAATAGCACACAAGTATAAAATGGATATTCCCAGACCATCAAAACCAACAAAGAGACAAACTTTGTTGGTCACATCGCCACTAGAACCTCCCGGCAAAAAACTCATACAGAAGATGAATGTGTGATACGTGAGCAATCAATGTCCAAAAAGAATCCACTTCAACAACAAAACTAGGACACCTGGAACAACAATGCAGAGATCTCACAAGAATGAATCGGTTTGGGGACGATCTATAATGATATCCATGAAAAAATACAAGTTGACGCCCTGCCTAGGAAAATTCACCATATCTTCAATTTTGAAACAGTTTGTCACGAACTAACACATGATCAGGATACTAATAGGAAATCTATCCTCAAAGCAAATGTGAGAGAAGCTTCTGGAATTCCTACTCTCCAGACAAAAGAACCACGTACACAAAGTATCCATATTGGTACTATTCATTCGGCTCGCGTTATTTGTACTGTAACTTCGGAATGAAATACTGTTAGAAACAACCTTGGTGGAAGAACACCAGTGAAGTATCACCAATTGTAAATACTGGATGCTTGTAAAACTTTCTTGAAGGCAATCAACTATGTTGAAGATGAGCAAATCAAGAATGGACTGCAAGCTCTAATTACATTCTGTTACAACACTGGAGGGATACTGTAAGCTGCTTTGTTGGATATTTGATATCATAAAAATTGCTGGTAGACATACTGCAGACCAGTGTACAACCAGAACGCTAGAGATACCAAACAATAATGTCAGCAGCGACTAAAACGGAAAACATAAAAACAGAGGCATCCAATCAACTGTGTGATTAGATTGTAGAGTTCTTGTACCACATGCTCAGAGACTTACTATACTAATATGAGCACATTCAGAGAGACGTGATGATAACAAACGAAAAAATTAGGAACAGCTACGATGAGAATCACGCTCTTTGTTCACTTCGCCAAAAACTGGAAACACACTTTGGAAAGGATATTAGGTTTCAGTCGAGATACAGACGAGAAGAATAATCAATATTCTTTTCTCCTAAGTATAGTGGAGCATATGTTGAAAGTGCTCTGAATAGTTGGGGAACCAACACCTCCAACCTGATACAAAATGTTGATAAAATTCTACACGCTAAGAATCAAAAATTACCTGGATTACCATGGCCCTGCCAGCTGAAGAACTGCAAAGGAATTCACAACTTAATAGGTTTGCCTGCGGATCCTCGTGCTAAACTGGAAAAAGACGGCGCAGTTGTTGTGTAATGATTGCAACCTGATCTATGTTTCCTTTATAAAGGTGTGATGCATTTAATAACAGGAAAACACCAACCACTACAAGCAAGCCTATCAATGTATATACACAACTTGACTGGCAGTATGGCAACTGTCCCTAAAAAATCTAGAATTGGCACTTGGTTTGATTAAGTACTCGATGAGTTATCAGCCTTGGCATTACAGGAATGTAATAAGTCAGAACTAAATCAAATGGTATTCTGAATATTGAAAAATGACACCTGGACATGGGAAGTTTTTCTTGCAGATTTAATGATGAAAACGGAGTTTTTAATAAAGTATCTACGTTATTAATTTCAATTAATCATCTTCACATCACATCTAGGCTATGATACTACTTACTGGGGAAAGACGAGTGATTTATATCAAAATTAATTAAGAAATATTCAAATTAAAGTTCTTAAAATAATGAGTGAAAACAACAATAGTACCAAAGTCATGAATAAGGAGTGGAAACCATTGACAGTAAAAAAATGTATAACTATAAAATAATAATTCAGGATTACTATTAAGAAACAAATAAAGTAAGACAGGCTCTTAGTCACAACACCAGAAAACGACAATACAAAATACCTTTATAGGCTACATAAATAAATACGGAAAACAACACATGGAAATAATAATACCAACACTTTTTAACATGATACCGGATACCCTTTTGGGGATAGATAAAATATCAAACATTAAACGATAAATAAAAAAATGGATAATTGGCTCACTGACTTAATGAAATAATACTAGATTGACTAATATGACCAATGAGCTATGAAATGGACTCGAGACTGGTTTTTGAATATTGGATAAAATATAAAATGTAACAGATTTAAGGAACTAAATTGAGTGTTAGAATTATGTTAGTTGTAAGAATAGACTTAAAAGAATGAAATGTATTTATTACATATTTACACTATTACATGTATGTATGACATTTATAGTGAGGAACCAGCTGACAAGCACATTGTGCTTAGCTGGACCACGTTTAATGATTAAAAATATTTACTCCAGATACAATAAAAAAACTAATAATAATAAAATAATAATGATAGTAATAATATAATTTATTTATTCTTGCTATATCTTCTGTGAAATATCTAATTTTGGTCTCGCTATTTTTACTTTAGAATGCACTTTTCATTCGAAGGACTAGGCCTCAGTAGAACTAATTAACAAAAAGTCAACTGAACTTAAAGAGTCGTTGTTGATGTCTACAGCGTCTCCCATTTTGTTTCTATGATACAGACATTAAATCCTAAAACATTACTCATACCTATATATTATAATACGGAATTTAAAACAACTCAATAAAATAAAATCCAAGTAACAATCACAAAACTAAACTAATCTACATTTAAATAAACAATTAAAACACACTATGAATGCTCAGAATGTAACATGAGTCAGGGATAGCCGGCTTACTGGTCGCCTTCAGTGGCTGAGATGAAGAGTTACGCGTGCATTACTCTCCCAGCTCCCCGCAGGCCTGAATCTCCAGGTGCGCTAGGCGGAAAAAGTATCAGCTTATTTTGCCAAAAGCAACTGACTGACACATTCGCCTCGCACACAAGCTAAACTGTCACTACGCTTTAAAGAATTAAGACTATTAAAATTTCGCTCTTACATCAGTTTGTGTAAAGGGATGTTTTCTCTCCTTATTATAAACCTTTTGGTATAACTGAGCTTAACCTTGCTACCCTGACACCTCGCTACAGATTACAACAAATTCTGAATTTCGCCCTTTTGCTTAGGTGCCAGTAGGCTATTTTTAATGAAAGCTAATAATTGAAATATTGAGGATTGTAATATTAAGATCGATGCTTGATTGCTTTGATACCAGTAAGAATCGAGTTTGACAGACCTACTACTGTAATAACTTATTCAAATTATCAAGATATTTCCACATTAGGTTATCTACAACTTGAATCGTGGAGACAGTGCAAGATTTCACTAACTTTTTTACATCGAACATAATGCAGCTAACACTTATTAATAAACTTTTAGTTTTAGATGATGGATAACAAAACTAAAGTACACCTATATAACGTATTCAGTATTGTATCCATGGTTACAAAAATTGCGTACTTTACAGGTACAAAAATAAAATAGCTTGATTGCCACCAAAATCACTATTTGCAAACTACGACATGCTCTGCAAGTGGTCCACGATAAGGTGAGCCTGCACGAACCGACGTGCTCAGCTCCTTTGATTCGTGCAATTTTACCGACCGCCACCTGTGTCAAACGGCCTATGGCTCGTGGTTCGTCGAGATAGACTTGCAGAATCTAGAGCTGTGTAACTGCGCCTTTTACAGGGAAGCTCGGGCCATGGCGATTTGGGAATATTGCACGGGGCGGGTTTCTACGGTATTGAGGTTGAGATAAAGCTTAAAGGCAGCATCGGGTTTATTGCTCCTCTACAACAAAGAAGCAACGATGCCTGAGAACGTGACAGACAAGGCAATACCACGCTCACACCTCACCTTCACCAAGAGCGGGTTGATAAGGAAGGTCTTTCCTGTACCACTTGGGGCATCCAAGGAAAATACCTTCCTGCTGCCTGATTCAATGCCGCCAAGGACCTGTCGAAAGGCAGCGAGCTGATGAAGGTTCAGGGAACCTTCGTTCTTCTTCACTACCTCATACAATGCGTTCATATCGTAGTTGTCCTCGCTCAGAAAGTCCCTGTTCCTTAAGACTCCTCCAGACCGTGTTGGCTGTGAAAGACCTCCCAGGGACAATCCTGCTTCATTCAGCATCACCAGACACCTGTTGTACATCACCTAATGCGCACTGCCCTGCAACTGCCTCTCGAGCTATCGGAACGATGTTCTCTGGGAGGTTATCTATGTACTTTCCCCAAAGACTCAGAGGATCGGACAGTTGACAGACCAAACATTACTGCCAAGGGCCCTATCATCAAATCAATTAATCCAAATCCCAATTCAAAAGTCATCTAGAGTGAGAAGTACAGAAAAGTTGCAAAGAAGCAAAGAGCAGGCCAAGACAATTTTAATAACTGCTCCTAACACTTCCATGACAAAAAACACACTGCTTCCAAAAGTATTAGTGAGCAAATATACTTCTCAGTTGTGTGCGTTTTGTTATCAAAGAGTCACGTCTCTAGCTTTATGGGCTCAAACCCACCCCTTCCCAATTTGTTTTTTTTCTCGATAAACTGTCGAAGATATATTTAGTTTTTAAGAAGAGTATATATCCCCAAGTCTCACAATTTTAGTTTAAAGTGTTTCAGAGATAGTTACCCTTCAAGAAAGTTACTCTACTACCCACGTTTACACCCCTTAGGACGTGAATATCGAAAATTCGTCGAACACGCATCTAATAGATTTTGACAAAGAATACTCATGTCAAATATCTTTTTCTAACACAAGCGGTTTCGAGAAATAATATTTTTTAAACTGCCTTTTTCATCCCTTAAGGTGATGGGCCCTTTTCATTTGGTCTGGAAATGCAGAGCCATGGGAACAAACGGTTATCTTCAAGAATTTTTATTGTTTTGCAATTTTATTTTCGTAAACGGTTCAAGAATAGAATCATGTGTATTAAGTTATACTTTTTATATACACACCTATATAATTTTAACAGTGATCAGATATCAATAACTTTGACATTTTACAATAGAAAACTGCTGGATTCATCCCAATGAATAAAAAAATGTTACAATTAATAAACATTGATACATTATCTTAGAAGGGTTATTGAAAATATTAACATAAAAAAGTCACTCGTTCTTGAGAAAACTGATATTTCCAAACGAATGATTTCTCTGCAAGACCTATTCGGTAGCTAGCGCCATCTACGGTTTCCATGATCCATCTGTTCTTATTGGCGTGGAAGGATACTTTGGTCAGTTGTGAGGCCAAACAACGGCTTTCACCCTCCCGCCCACCATCCAACAAGATAGGTTTTTAGACTTGCACTCGAACGGATCTTGAGACGTTAAATTTCCAAAAATCCATTCTTAGTAGGCGCCTACGTCATTAGAGGAAAACATCTCTAAAATTTCAAGTTCATAAGTTATGCAGGTTTGGTTGTGCGTAGATGAGTCATTGAGGACACCTAGTTATATGTATACTATATGGATACATATTTTATTTATAGATGATCTGTTGATAAAAAATGCTCAAGTAATTTGACCACATACAATTAAACAAATTAATTTCTCTACAGCAACAAACCCAAAAGATATAGATATGAGAAAGTTTATGAAATATATCTTGCACTGTTTATTTATTTATAGTATAGCTGTAATTAGTATAACAAATTGTATTGTGACCGGCTTCGATGGCCACATGGTTTAAGGCGTCACTCTCGCAATTTATTATACTACCGATGACAGGGAGATTGGGGCTTAAATCCGTGTCGAGTGCACTGAGGATGGTTTTCTAAATGGTTTTCTTCTCCCGCAAGTTTTGGTAGGTACAGGTTCTTTAATTTCAACCTTTCTCAACTCATTAGCGTGATTAGTACATGTGCGTTTAGCCTGAAAAGGCAGTAAGACACTGTGTTAAAAAAAAATACAAAAAAAAAAGATACCTGAAACCTTCTTGAATAGTACCACAACCGTATACCTAACTCCAGTTTAGATCCGTCGTGTGTCAAGAATCCTCTAGCTACAGTCTTCATGATCGCCTGTTCTCTTCAACATTCAACATAACAACGTGGTGGTCAACCCACCCTCTCCACCCATTCGGGTGGTGTAAATCTTCCCCTAACAGACCAACACAACCCCGGTCCAATATTTCCTCATTTTGTTGGTCTACAGCCCCCGACGTGCTGAAGTGTGAATTATGGCCTTGTCGCCATATTTATCATCCTAACAGTATGTTTGGACTGAACATGAATGAAGCTGTGCTTTTTACAACCTGCTACTTGCTCTGCACTATTTTGTTATTTCACATGACTAGCTGCGGAGACACTCTCTTCTTAACAAACACGCACCAGTTCCCACGTGACGGGGTTAGTCTCTCGTCTGATCCACTCAGAACGCTAAGGGCGCCGTCTATTCAAGGGAAAACATACTCTCATGAGCAATTTTATCATGAAAATGGCAATTATAAGGCTTAAAAATGCCTAGAACAAATCTGGACTATCTTATGATTTTCTATTGTAAAGATACGTATATAAAAATTGAATATCTATTTATTTGCGGAAGGTTCAATCAGAAACAAGTAGTTCCCACGAATCCCTGCAGAAAGGGTTTCAATTAATGACTGAAATTCCTTATGCAAATAACACTAGTCATCAATGCAGTAACTTTAGTGGTTTTTTTAGCAACGATTACACTACCCTATCATGTTATACGCATGTGTACTAATTATTACTCTAATGCAGCGATTCTTAACCAGGGGGCTGAGAAAGGTTTTTTTAAGGGCTTAAAAATAATTTAAAATGTTATTTACTTATTACTACGGTCAATTTTCTTAAATTTTACTTTTTGGAAGAAATAATTCAATGATCATAAGTATAGTAGACCCCAAATTTTCCGGGGTTATGGAGGGGAGGGGAAGCACGGATAATAGAAATCCCGGATAATACAAATAATCCACATCTGTTTGCCACCGCCATTCAAGATTTGTTGCCCTTTGTTTCTATTTACGTATTTATTTGAAAAGGGATTTTCCACAGAGGTAAATATCAAAACGAAGCAGTGAAATTGACTCCGAATCAACTTCTGCATGCGAATAGCAAGAATAGACAAATTAGTTGAGAGTGTTCAGCAGCAGAGGTCCCATTAAATACATTTAGGTAAGTTAATCTTTGTTTTTTATTTGTTTGTTGTTATAATCAGTAAATAAAGCCACTATTTTAGAATAAATCCTAATGATTAATCTGTTAGTAAGAACTAGGGAGCCGCGAGAATATTTTAGGATATTTACGGGGCTACGAGTAATAAAAGGTTAAGAACCACTGCTCTAATATACTAGTAAAGAAGAAGGTTGAATTTATAGGAAGTGCACCCGCATTTGCGTGGAGGGAAAGTGGGAAAACTACCCTCAATGCACCCGACCGGGATACAACCCTGATATTCCCGTCATCTGCAGCCAGTATATAGGAGAGCAGTGCCTTAGACCATGGGGCCATCAAAGCGAAGCCAGGGAATTCATCCGGGATTCGAACACCGGCCTTACCACTAACGGTGACAAAGTGCAATGAGAATATAGTGCTTTAGATCGATAGACCACCACTGTAAATAGCTGGTTTCTTCCCCAGAAAGAATATTTTAATATAATAAATTGTTTCTGCAAATATATATTATTTTAAATATTTCACGTTGTCTCGGCAATTGCAAGCACAATCCTGTCTATTGATCTAAGCCAATGAGGAGGTATATTTGTTCCCATATGAATGTAAAATTGGCCAAACATTGTACGTGTAGCCAATATTATCAATTGGTGTGTGCATGGGGACCACCTCTGTGGTCTAGTGCTCTGAGTTCCCGGGTACAGATACTGAGGTCTCGGGTTCGATTCCCACCGCTTCTAAAATGTACCTATGAAGCAGTGAGCCTGGAATGGGATCAAACTTATACACTTGGAGGACAAATAAGGCGCCAATTGAATAAAGAAGTAGCAGATCCAGTTTAGAAAACTGAGATTAATGGCCTGAGGGCTCGTTTTGCTGACTATATGACATCCTCGTTCCTTAAATGTTGGCACTATCATCACTAACAGTGGTGGCTCCACGGTCTGTATAGCTTCCTTGCGGGCTCACATGATTGAGTTTTTTTTATGTGAATGGGATGAATCGACAAGATCTAGGGTGGTTTGGGGGTTCAACCCCCCCCCTCCGAAATTTTATGAACAAAATATATATGGCTTTATTAATTGTATGGTTCAAACAATATCAAAATTAATGTACAAGTACATATTAGGGGACTGTGTAACCGTAAAAACACTTAAGAGAGTTTCTAGAACTGTTTATCACTTATATATATTTTTTTCTAGACTCCGGTAATTAGGAGATGTGCCCACCAAACCCCCCCCCCCCCCCTGAAATTACTGGATGGCTACGGCCTTGTTAATCCACGTAAGCACAGTTTTTAACGTCACAACAGTCTAAGAACGATGTGCTCTTCAAGACAGGGCAACACACCCTCAAACTTCAAAACACCATCACGCACAGAAGAGAGGTGCTTTTAGCCCATAGTTTTTGTTTAAAAAGATAAATTTTAACTGTAATTATAATTTCCTTAACATAATATTAGGCCTACCTATGTAAAAGCAAAACCAAAATTATTATATAGCAAGATAAGTTTTTCAATTCTTTAATTTTTAAATATTTCAAGATTTATGTTGTAATTTTCTTTTAACCTGGTGTAAAGGATACCTTATCCATTTTAGACTTTAAAAGCATTGTTCATTAGGGTGGAATGAAAAAATGTTTTTTTTAATTCAAATGTCTAATAGCGTTATAAACTTGCCTTTTACTAATGTAATGAACTGACTAAAACATCAAAGCAATTAGAAAAGTTTTGGAGGTGCCACAAACGGATTGAAGTTCAATACATTTATGATTTTTTTCATTTTTTTGGTACATTTCTGAAGACAATAATTTTTTTAATAAAAATTTATAATGAAGATAAAAATAAATGTTTGACTATTGTTGTCAATTGACAAAAAAATCAAGTCAAACAAATAATTTTTTGAGGTGCCATGAACAGGTTGAAATTTTTACTTTTTGTGGTTTTTGCACATCTTTTACATTTTTGAAAGTTTTGGTTATTAATTTATTTTTACTTAAACATTTAACTGTGATATTCTTAGTTCCATCAATATTAGACAGAACGTGACAAGTAGTAGCATAGCTGAAGTATAGCGTGACCTTGAACAAGCTGTGACAAGCTCAGCTTAGTAGGCAGGGAGGGGTAACTCCAAGCTCCACTCCAGTCGGTGGCTTTCTGAGCTTCATCTTGTGATGTGGTACTACAATTCCAATGTGAAACAGTCTCATTTGAGTGGTTTTTTCATCTAGTTTTTCTTTTTGTGTTATAGACTATAGTCTTTTTTTATTATTAATTTAGCACTGAGTGTTACTAACCGTTCAGGTTTCACGCTGTATAGACAATAGTGTTATTTTCTTTTGTGAATATCTTGTAACAGTAAAGTAAAAATGGTAATGTCAAAAACAGTACAGACTCGGCCAATGCACTAGTGCTCCATTTTTGGCTCTCCAAAATACCTTAGTAAAATATTACTGCTGACCTATAAAGAAGTAATGAAGTGTTTCTTAATATAAGGCATGATCTAAAAACAGAAAGTGCTTATAAGGAACATACCGTAAGTGAAATATCAGAAATATTGGTAGAAAAAATTGAAAAGTTGTGGTCAAAAGCTTCTATTCTTGTCGTATCCCACACTCATATCTTGCAGATTATTAGAAAACATCATGATAGGTAGATAAATATTTTCAGATCAATAAATAGAGAGGTAACTAAATCTTTTGAATCAAATTTGATTTTGTTTAAGGATGAGAGTAAACTTCTTTTTGACATCGCTACCTACAAATGTCTACATTTTGCGCTTTGTAAATGTGAGAGAGAAAAGAAGGTTCCGAATTTATAGCAAATGATTTTAAAAGACCAAAGAACGAAAAAATTGTTATTAGTGCAGTTGATGTTGCAGTATCTGGGAATCTAGCATTAAAAAAACTCAAAGTATTGGAGAGAGAAAAAAATTATAAGGAACAAAAAATACTGAAAAAGAATGGAATAGATGGAAGATGTGTTTTAGATGAGAATGAATATGAAGAATGAAGAATACATGAAATTAGAAGCAAATGATGTTGTGGCTTCAAAATCTTATCAGATTGCAACATCAAGTTCGCAAATGCGCATGAAATTTCCTTCTGTAAATTCAGTATGTGATTGAACTGGTATTTCTAATAGAGCTGATGCAGCAATTGCAAGTTCAGTTCTTCAGGATAGTGGCCTCATTAGTGAAGAGAACAAAAGTAAAGTAATTGTTAGGATGAAGATTAGAAGAGAAAGGTCAAAGAATCGAAAAAACTGCATAGAAGGTCATAATGAAAGCACTACAACAACTAACAAAGGACTTTATTTTGATGGAAGACGAGACAAAACTTTAGTACAGGAAATATAGGGAGCAAATATCACAGGAAAACCGTTGCACGTTCTAGGATATTAAGGATAGCATTGTGTTGTTTTATAATGTTAATAACCGACCCATAGACATAACTACTGTAGGATGTGATAGAATTGTGACTGACACTGGTAAAGCACAAGCTAATAAAGATCTTCCACTAGTAAACTTTCCCCTTTATCCATGTCATACGCAAGCCGTTAAAAGGATAGTGAATTTAGTTACTGAATCATCATTGGGCGTATGTGGGGCCTCACAAGAAATAGATTTTTAAAACAAATAAGTGGTACAGCGCACCGCACAGACTTTCTCTATCTTTCTATAAACTCGTAAGATTTCTGAACGGAATAATGTACATTGTATCATCACCACTCCACATAAGAACACGCATAAAATAATATAAATTAATGATATATAATTAATGAGAAGAGAGGCGCATCTTTATCCACCTGAGAGCATTTCAGTTTAATGTCTTCCACAAGGGTCAACACTTCGTATTACAATTTCGATTTCTGGTTAAAATTTTAACATTTTATAAGGTGTTTCAGATCTTCAAGTCATCGCATTGATACTTAATTATTCATTTTTATATTTTGACCAATAAAAAATGTAAATATTGACTATTGAGTCTAAAATGGAGATAGATCATTGCTGTGCAAACATTTCTCCTAAGAGCTTTAAGGAAAAAGAACATACTTTTTTTAGATACTTATATTTAATTACTCTATGGCATTGGAGAATTATTGCGTTAAGACTTAAGTAGTATATCTTTACAACTAAATCTCACAAAATTTTATTAATATATTTGCAAATATCTCAGAAACTGTTGCTTTTATAAAAATATATGTCAAATAAAAGTTTTTTATTTCTAATAGTCCTACAATTTTGCAATGATAAGTTGTTTAGTTTCTCAAATAGTTGTGGAGATACGGAAATTAACGCTTCTGTAAAGTACCCTAAAAATCATTTTCATAGGAAAATGAAAATACCCAGTTTATTTATAATCTTAATCAACGCCTAGATACGAATTTTAATCAAAATCGTTTGACAGATTTTGAGAAAACCAATTTTTTCTCTTTTCGCCCTTCAGTAAAATACCCTTAATTTTAAGTTTTTATAGACACACAGACAGACGGCATTGCAAAGACTATTTTTAAGGGTTCGGGGGGTCATGAGACGTCGACATCCATCAACATTTTAGGTTAGTTTTTTATTACGGTCGCAATACTTAAGCTTTAATGTCCAAAAAGTTAAAAATATATATATAATTGCTTATAGATTGAAAATTATTGATTTTATAAATATATGTTTCGAATAAAATATTTGTATTATAAATATATATACATATTTGTAATGCTAAGTAATTTCATATCTCAAATAGTTTCGGAGCTATTATAAAAAATGTTAATTAACGCATCAGACCGGAGCCCTTAAAGCCATTTTGCCGAAATATTGAGGGTAGCCATTTTGTTTGTAATATTTATTAATGTTCATGAATGAAATTTAATCAAAATCGTTAGAGCCGATTTTGAGAAAATTGACTTTTTCTCTTTTTTCCCTTTTGTAAACTACCCTTAATTTTAGGGGTAGATATCCAATTCCAAAAACCCCTCGGGGCAACACTATGAAAACCCTAGATATCAAGTTTTAGCTCAATCGGTAAAATAGTTTAGGCTCTAGTTGGAGGTACAGACAGACAAACAGACAGACAGACGGAAATTCAAAAACCACTTTTTCGGATTCAGGGAGTCATGAAACGTCAAGATTCATCAAAATCTCGAGTTCGATATTTTTGACGATCACCATACTTTCTCTACCTGTAAGATAGAGAGAAAGTAAAAATAGAATCGCAAAAATTGATACCAATATTTGAAACTAAGGAACATTTCAATATAAAAGTAAAATGACAATGTTATTCTTTAAAAAAAAGGTTAATGAAATTTCTTCTTATTCTGTTAAATATTTTTAATATAATATACTTATATACAGTGACAAATGTTATTCAGTAGTGAATGTATGATGCTTTTATAGCACATATATATCCACAAGTAAAATATTTATATCTGTTTTGGATAGTATAATTGTATTCATTGAAATTTCATAAAAAATCACCAAAATATGATATATTAACAAATATATTGCACTCAAATAAATATCTTCTTGGAAAACTTTCAACGGTTTAAATGAAAAATATGCTTTTATATTTGTCATCGATATTATTTAAAGTGTTTAAAATAAAAATTATAGTCCAAAACAATTTTTGAAAATTTGGGTTTTTTTACTTAAAAGTTCATTTTTTAAGGACCGTGCGGCACCTCAAAACATTTTCATAGAGCTTAAAAATTTTGCAGTATTAAAACTGATCCTAAAAGGCAACTTTTGCACCCTATTAGAAAGCTTAGTTTAAAAAAAAAGTGTTTTAGACCCTGTGTTCATTCCACCCTATTGTGCAACTCTCGTGTGAACCTATGTGGCTGAAAGGACAGTGAGTATTGCTAATATAAATAACTTTTTATCTCTGTGATATTAATATATTTTTACATTTCATTGTTATTAATACACACTCAAGCAAATGTCTAACTGCACAATACTAATATAATCTAGTTCGATAATTTATAATAATTGTTAGTAGGCCTATATGGACTATAGTTAAAACAAAACTCACTATGTTGACATATTTAAAACATTGACTAACTTTGTGTTGGATCGCCTAGTTTGCATTACGCCTACAATGTTGACTCATTGTGATGACGTCATCGTCTCGAATGTAACAACTTGTTTATTTGGTAAATCTTATTTTAAATTTACTAACACATGAAAGGTTCAGTTGAGTTTGCATAGGTAGGAACCATAGAAATTATATAGATAATTAATGAAGGTTTGAAAGCTATATTTTTTATCCAAATAAATATTTTCAATAGTAGTTTACAGCGTAGATTTAAGATATGGTTTTATTTTAAACCTGAGTGTGGCGTTTTCAATTAGTTCAGTTGTAATGAAAATGTGTGTCCTATAACGTCTTTGGATATAGGCCTGTGTGTACCATTCACAATTATTATTTTTTAAGTTAATAAAATATAATTATATTAATTATATAGGCCTACAAACTATGTTGACCTATTATTTCCATGACATCATCAATAAGAAAAACTAACTTACTAATAGCTCAACAATCTGGACCCTAGCTTTTTAGCCTACCACAAATATGTACCTATTTAACATAGGCCTAAGTTAACTACCAGTATTGTTTTTTTAATTGTCAAATTTTATGTTTTAGTTTCTAAGCCTTGTTGAAATCACACGAAATATTATCAAACATAATGTGACGGTTTTGAAGGAATTTGTTGCACATGAATTGTTTTGTTATGATAATCTCTTTATGTTTTTAAGTTATGTAAACAGCGGTTTAAAAATTCAAACCTTATGAGAAGGTTTGATAAGGCCCCAACACAGATTTTGTATTCGTAGGTCCATAGTCCGAAGTCCTTAGGAAATTATATTCCGGCCAAAGAGTCTATATCCATACTCATGTGACCGTGCCAACCAATTATTAGATAGTCAAGATACTTGGTTCAATTAAAATATTCGAGAGAAATAATCCACAGACAAGGTGCATGCACCAAGCAGTCAGCTGATAAATATAATAAACTTACTTACTCTATGGCATTGGGGAATCGAAAGTTCATTGCCGCACTCACATAAGACCGCCACCTATCCCTATCCTAAGCTAGTTCTATCCAGTCCACCTCACTAAACCCTATTTCTTTCAGGTCCATTCTAATGTTATCCTCCCATCTTCGTACTGTAAATAACAGAAACTAGGCTAAAAAAAACTTTCACAATAAATATATTTATAGAATATTTTGGGTAGAGAACGCCTACACAGTATTTTGAGGTATTCTAATTTTAAAAAAAACACAGAACCGAGTGACGTCATAAATTAGGCCTATATCTATCACAAAAAAGGGCAGCCATTAGAATATTATAATTGTGAGATTAAATAATTATTTCCGAAGATGATTAAAACAGCTCTTTGACATATTCCCGGCATCTTGGCTAGGTACTACTGCTTGCCACTATATACAAGCATGACAACTTAGCATGAAACTAATTAAAAACCCTATCTATTTAATTCAAATTTTCATGAAGTTGTAAAGTTAGGTTAGATTTGGTTAGTTAAATTTACTTATAAATATAACAATTATTTAACATTTATTTTTAGATTTATATATAGATATTAGAGGCTTTTTTTTAAATTTATCAGTTCTGAAAATCTAGTATTTGAGTGGGCTATTTGGAAAAGTTTTTGGTTTGGACTGACTGCTGAAAATTATTTTTTGGTTTACACATTTGGAAGTATATATCGCCGTACGTGCATAGTATAGCGAATAATAAGAAATACTTTGTTGATCCGTCAACTGGAACATATGCACTTACTTAATAGGGTTTAGATTGAGCAAAGTTAAAAGGCTTTTGCAGGGGATTATACCTTTTGCGTTTAATTGAAGAACACATTACTAATCATGTGGTTGGACATTCACTTCCTCCGAAATTCAAGCTTTTCAGGAAATCCTTAGGCCTAAGAATATGGAGAAACGATATACTGTGAAATATAACATTTTATAAAACATTCTAAAAATGGTTTAGCGAAAGGAGTGGATATAATTAAAAATTAAGACTTAGATATATTGTTCTCAAATATATATAAAAAAATAATTAATAAAGTTAACCAAGTTGGATGGATGTAAAGAGTGATGTTGCAAGACCAAATAATATATGATTACGATTTACTTCTATTAAAACAATAGGGTCTATGTCAGAATATGAACATTAAACATAAAAACAATAATCATCATCAATTATGCTACATATAAGTTGATGAAAAGTCTAATAATATATAAATACACGTTAAGAAAGTTGTTACAAAACTTACAGATTAACTATACAACGTGTATCTAAAACATTGCATCAAACTTTGGCAGGCTATTCCTTGGGTGAAAATAGAATAATTCACATCAGCAACCTAGGGTCCATCTTGAATAATAAGGGCGGTACACACCCCTAAAGATAGAGCTAAAAACGACTGTTGTGTGAAATATTATGAAAACTGCTTTGGGTATTACAATGAATATTTGTATACTACTTATTGAAACCTTGATCATTAATAAACTAAATGTGCTGTTACCGTTACCCACCCACATCATGTAAAAAAGAGCGAGTTGTAAGACTTTTTTCTGTAATAAAATATGTCTTAGTAAGTATTACCTATTTAGACTTAGGATTACAAAACATGGAGTAAAAATTAACAAAAAAGGTGTCTTGGAGAAATTGTCTAGCTTTCCCTGTTTCCGAGATAATCATGCATGTGTGATTTCAAAGACAAGTGTTAATTCCTGCCAGGTAGGCATCAAAAGAAAGCATGGGTGGATTCAGAAATCTTTAAAGTCTGGTTCCAAAGTGAATTCGTAACAACTGTATAAAAACATTTGAAAGAAAAGTTGGACACAATAACATTTATCTTAAAATGTGTACAATAATTCTATTCTGGAACATCATTTTTCTCTAATAAATTTTTAAAACATACAGTACATAACAAACATTTATAAGGTAGCGGCCTGTACTAGGAGGTCATAAAATATGAATAACAGTAGGTTTTGGTATAAAGCGGAGGTTTTGGTATAAAGCGTGTGTTTTAAATGGTATGGGGGGTCAGGACGTGATTATTTATAAAAGCCTGCCCTTTCACTAGATTAGGGTGGATATTTAGATGTCTACTGTGATATGTTCTTGTAATATACTGTGTTGTTTATTTTAATTCCAGTTCAAAACATTCTAAATATTTAATAAACGCTAATTAATTTATTTTGGTGCCATTAAATAAAATTAGGGAGTTTGTCTGAAAATCTTTAGATTGGCAGTAATGTTATTGAACGCATTTATGTCTTTTACATAACTTATGCCACAACTTAAGGGAGTCTCTTACACACGCCCTTCCATTTAAAATTAATATGTTATGGTCAAATGTACAAAATGCCTTTGCTATGTCTATGAATAATCCTATACAGATTTCGACCTTGTCAATATTTCCGTTGCCAATAAGATAGGTAGAATAATGCACCCTTTTCCCCAAATCTAGCTCCAAGCCCATATTAATTTTTGTAAATAAAAATTCTATCTTATTTAGAAATTAAATTATTTTATTTTGATTTTTTGTTAATACTTTTAATATTATTATAGTAAGGAAATAGATGTATAATTTACAAATATCTTTGTGTCATCACTCTAATATTATATTGATATGTAATATTTTGGTGATTTTAAATTTTGACGGCACTTCACCCTTGAGTAACGCTTTTTTAATCATACTAATTACTAACTAACGATAAACTAAAAGCGGTTCTTAAAGTTTCAGCCTCTGTATATTCCACCCAAATTCACATATTGATAAATAAATCCTCCGAATCAATATAGACTAATGAATTGTTATTTATTTATTGGTAGTAAAAATAGTAATTTCACGTGGTTAATTAAAGAGGTTTGTGTAAACGAGTGATATTGTCCTCTATTGTCGGTTTCACCATTCAACATATGGATTATAAATGCCATATTACGATAGCTATTTTGCATTTTAATAGAACACAAAAATTGCTCATTTATTCTCATAATTTGTATAGTAAATTACTTACTCTCTGTTTACTAATTTTGATCTTGCTTGGATAGGTCTAGAAAATTGTCCCTTTTTATCCCTAGAGTTCGTAACTTTATAATATATATGCTATATTGAAATTAAGACTTCAGACCATTGATCTCTTTAATATAACTGGATGGACATACACATACACATTGCCAAGGACAAAAACGTGACGTTCAAGTTTATCGTCTGCTACACTATGGGGAGACAGATTTAATGGTTTCTTTCAATGTTCTTATGCTAACACATGTTTCTGATGAATAAAAGTGTTATTGTTTGAAAATAGTGAAGTATTATAATACACTTTCCTGAATAAATATTTGCATTAAAGGATATACAATTCTTTTTTACAGGAAATACTGTATAAATAAGAATAAAATCTTGAACATATTTAAATATGTTGTTATCATCAATGTTGTTTACAGTCTGCCAAGACTACACTTATATTTAAAGTTGGTTATTAGCTTGTATACTGGTTTCATAAACTATATTATATTGAAAGTTCGATAAATATAATGAATAAGGTATCTTAATACTTGATTTCATTTGTTTGAATGACAAACTTTGTATAGTTGCCATACATTCAAACTATCACTTAGGTTATAGGCTTGTAGAAAGTATTATTATATTAATTTTTTTTAAAAAAAGTTGGTTCATATCTTGAATATTGCTTTCAGAAACAAAATTTTGCTGAAAGTTCTATAAGTATAATGAAACAAGTTAGATAAAAACTGTATTACCTTTGTTTGAATTACATACTTTGTGTAGAAGTTTTACGTTCAAATGATAATTTAGGTTATAGGCGTGTAGAGAGTACGGTATCTACTGAACCCTGATTTTAGTAATAATCCCAATCTGTAAGGCTTTATTTCGTACCAGAATACTATCATATATATATTATTTTGGTAGGATGAACGGTCATTTAAAACGGAAGTAGAAATTTCTTCTGGAAGATCGTTTATCATACCTAAACACAATTATAGGGTAGGATTCTGGTATGAGATAAAGCCTTAAAAACGAGCTTCCTTCAAAAATCATCGTATATATTAGACTACATCAACTTATCTAAAGAAAAAAACTAACCAGTTTCGAACTTAGTTATTTCTTCGAAGCGTTTACTAACATATTTTTTTCATTTAACTAATCACACATTGCTGTATCCCATATAGTCAATCAAATTAATGAACGATATCAAGATTCCACATTGCCTTGCATGGGTGTAAGAGAGAAAGATATACCCGAAGGCTTCCTTCTTTCCTAGACAATGGTATGCAGTCGACAGCTCGAAAAATTCAGCCACAAATATCCATCCAGTTATACTATAGAGATCAATTCTTTAGATTGGGAAATAATCTAATTGATATACCTACATCATAATACAATACATAACAAAACACAAAACAAATCTATTTGCCATTTTCTTTAGAAATTAAAATTACTAGGGAAAATTAGCTACTTCAATAGCCTCACTGAACAGATTGCTTTATCTTTGTACAAATTTTAAGAGATTAAAATTATTGTAATAATAAATGGTTATTATTTTAAACGGATTCACCACGACTGCACACGGAATTATAGACCTACTAGTATTGACATAAATTGTAATCAGCAGCACCTGAGAGGAAAATGTTCTGTCAACATTTTAACTTTGACTGAATGAATGTTCCAGATTAATATCTATATGTGCTATCTGTGATATGTGTACAAAATGGAGACTTGTGATATTTCTATTGTGAAGGAGGAAATTGTTGAACTTATCAAGACAGATCCTCAGAATGAAGATAAATTTGATATGTGTGGACAATCAGGAATTAAAACTGAGGTGAGATATCAAATCTTAGACCTCTGAGGGAGTGGATGTAAATGACAGCTAGGGCCAGTTTTTTTGCTGGATTTTATATAAAAAAAAACTTTTTTGGCTAAAATAAATAAAATAGTGCTTCATTAGATTAGTTTTAGTTTAGTTTTCTACATACAAGATAAATTATTGTTCTTGAATATTTGTCATTATCAAAACAACAAATCATTTCAATATTTATTGTGACGCAACTTAAGAACCATACCTTTAGGTGTTTTTTTTTCTATTAAACCCAAAAATTACAAAATTCATATTATTATTACCCAAAAAAAAATGCAGGGAAACCATTGATACCAAATTCAAGATTACGAAACTTTGCTTAGTGAATAATTAAAAACTATGACCCAAATGACAAAGGACAATTTATATAATTGAAAAATATGTCAAATGTCACTAGCGAAGCGTTACTTGAATATTATAGAGCCGATTATGGTGCGATAATCTTCTGTATCAATCACAATTTCCTTTTCACAACAGATGAAATCTTGAAAATGATTGATCTTTTCTGACCTGACCTTAAACACACTTGCACATTCACTAACGATTTTACCTCCAACAAACTCACTAAAGGATGCACTAGGACTGAATTAAAACATAACAAAAATTAGAAAGAGAACACACACACACACAGAACTCACTCAACTAAAAGTCAAATATTAAAGTAAAATAATATATATTTTAACGCTAAATATTGTGCAAATATAAGATTAAGGCTACTTTCCAACCTAGCTTAACTTAACTTACCTCTAACATTGCTACTGTCCCATTTCATAATAAATTAGTATCTCAATTAATATTCAGAAAATAAACAATTTCACTTACATAGTATGAGATAACTTAATATCGTACGGGATCATGGAACAACTATGTGTTGTTAGTCTGTTTACTTTTGGACTTTGGTTTTACTGAGTTTTTTTTAAAGTTGTGACAGAATAATCTCAAATGACTATAGTAGCTGTATTGGACCTTTGAATTTGCCATTTTCTTGTGGGTATACGCATCATTCCCTATTTAAAAAAAAAGATCAAAAAGTGGGAACAGGACCTGTAAAATAAAATGTATAAAATTGTTTGCTTTGTTTCATTGCTATATATAATTATATATATATATATATATATATATACTATAATTTTTACTACTTTTACACACTTAAAAAGTCCACAAATTGAACAATACCAATATTTATAATTTTGAATAGCTTATAAACAATTAAAACAAAAAAAACATGAAGGGTTAATTAAGTTAGGTTTTGTGACTTAATCTATTTTTTACACATAGGCGTGGCCCTTGTAAGATGTTTAGTTTGGATGGACACTTGCATCATCAATTTCATCAGTGGTCTAAATGTTCACGATTTCTTCAAACAAGATTAAAAGACAAATTGTATAAAAAAACAATATTTATTCTTTGGGATAGAGATTTAGGTATATCACTTGATTTAGAAATCAGATTCATGCCAAACAGGATTTATTAAGTAACATGGCCGACTAATTTTCTGTTTTTTATATTTATTTTTTAGAACAGCGTCTTACTATATTTTCAGGTTACACACATATGTACAGTGGTCAAATATCCGCTACCTTTTCTGTGAATTCCCATTTAAATAAAAAAATATATATAATTTGTACTCTAATGGGCAAACAGTCTATTTCTCAAATAGGTTTTATTTATATTTATTTCACGTAAATATTTCAAAAAATAATTTAAAAATTTAAATATAGTATGATTTTGGTCGGAAGAACTGTAGAAGTTAGTTACTAAAGTTACTAAAACAATTTTATGTATAAAAATGAGGTGGCCCAATGGCTATGTTATTTGCAGCTTTCACTTATTATCAATATCTATAAAATAACACAAATAATATAGTAAAATGTTCTCATTGTTGTCTGCAAAAAAATATGTTTCAATCTTCCAATGTTCTTCCAACCAAAATTAATCTGTGTGTTTTCATAACAATTTTAATGTACTAAATAAAAGTTTGTATACACATATCCACATAATGTTAGTGTCTTTTACCTATTAGTTATTTAGTCCGGTAAGCATGTACTTTTTAGCAGAAAAAAAGTTTTGATAGTGGTAAACATGCAAATTAGTGTACTTTAGAATTTGCAACCTTGAAATTGAGCCCTTAGTGGTTTTATACTGAAAAAAACCATACAAAAATTTACATTTTCAAAAATAACTTGGATGACTAGATAAAAATTAGTGATATAATAAAATTTCGATCATTTAAAGCTCTACAAAATTAGGTTATATTCATTTTTTTTAGAAATAACTGATATTTTTGTATTAGCAAACACTTTTAGATGAGGGGTTGAGCGTCTGGCTGATAGCGCGGCCTAGCACTGACCCACTCTCATCGCACATCATTTCTAATTACCTGCCTCCACACTGGATTGAGATTTGAAGAAGGATATATTAATAACCAAAAACAGTGAAACAGTACAAATTTAATTTCTTAAAACAATTAGTTAAAAATAGCTGTATTAACATTGTAAAGTTTTGTAAAGGAGTTCTATATTTTGGGGAATAAGTTCTAGAGACATGATGTAAAAATCTTGAATTGAATATACATGATATTTGAATACACACATAAGTTTTATTACAGTAAAAAAACAAACATTTTCAAGGTTTTTTTTGGACATATTATTCATAATGATGTGGCAGAGATAGATGGTTTATTAGGGTCAAACACTGAGGGCAGACTCCCCCATTTTAGGCAGGAGGCACCTGATTTTCGAGGTTATCTTGCACTTTCCCACCTTGGTGCGTTTTTCTCCCAATTTTTTGTTTGGGTATTAAAATAACTAAGCCCCGCATGTCGCTACTGTCAGCTGAGCATGTACTCAGTGATATGTGTCTCATTCGATACATGGAAGTCAATATATCGATATTCGTGATCAGAGTCACACCACAATTGGGGTTGGTGTACTTGTCAACTAAAATTTGGCTAAATTTGTTTTTGAACCTTTTGGACACTGTTTAATTTTGATCTAAAAGGGCATGGTGCTTTAGCAGTAGCCAACAGTTAATATTGGTAAGCAATATATACCTAATTCATATTTATTTAGGGATGGGTAATTTTATTTGTTGGGGGTATGTAATATGTCATGAAAATTAAGTTCAATAACCTATGTTTGATAGTGAAAAAAAATCTCCCTATTTTTCATTTTCAAAAGATGGCAGGTCTGCTCAGGGGTTAGGGACATTGTCTCCAAAATGTTAAATATAAATGCATCACCTTTTATTTACAGCGAAACAGATACTTCATGGCAACCTTCTGATATAGCAGGGGTAGATAGTTCATTGAGATCAAATAATGAATAGCTTTGACTGTTGTCACTTTCATCATCATATATCTCTTCATCAATGTCATCTAACAGGTGATCAGATGCATTATGGCATCCTTGTCCTATACAGTAGCCACAGCTGTCGGAACACTTCAGTCCTACCTTCCTACATCCACAAGGAGGCCCATATCCTTTCTTGCAATTGCATACAACATATTTGAGCTGTAGCAGGATCTTGAAGAATATGTACTGATGTGAGCCCTTCATAACTTATAAAGTTGGATAGTCAGTTGCGGATGAAAAGAGTGAGAGAGGAGGTACAGTCACATCCTGTTGCTCTGCCACCCCGACCCATAGCAGTGTATACAGTAGCTTATTACATATTAACCAGAAATTAAGGTATTTTTACAATTTAATTCTTTTGCATATTTTAATGTTTTTCAAACAGAGAACAGCACAAGTTCAAGGTTGCAAAACTGATATGTTCTTCAAGACCACAAACTAAACAAAATAACCAGTTTGCAGTTTCCCAACATTTTTTTTTCTGCAAACAGGGTGATTTGTTACCCTACTGACTAGATTAATTTAGTAATGTATGTATGTAATCACAGGTTTTCCTAAGTGTTATAAAATTATTATTTATTTCTTTTCTATTTTCACTTGTTTATTAATACACTAATAAATTGCTTTTTTATTTTGACTTAACTTATTCATTTTGTATTCTTTAAATTTAAAATGACACCTGGACATGGGAATCAAACCTGAGACCTTTGGATTAATACACCAATGCTCTAACCACTGATGTGTCAGGGAACTATCCCTTGTCCAGGGTCATTCTCCCCTCATATTTTAAAGCAGTCTTTGATGGACGTGTGATTAATTGGGATCACTATCATATAACGCAGCCACCTTCGACTCAGGAGGACTTTATGCTGCCACTGGTACAGTGACAACGGGATAGCTCAGTGGTTAGAGCATTGGCATACTAAGCCAAAGGTCCCAGGTGTCATTTTTCAATTTAAAGAATAAGATATTTAGATGCAGCTATAACCAAAACTAACAAATATAATAGCTTGTTTATTTAATCCATGTTTTTGAAGGTTGGTCAAGCTAGTGTAAATGCTGCACCTATAGGGGGAACATTTCCACGTGAACGTCACACTATATGGCAAGGTGTGTTGGAATGGATAGAGAAAGCCAAGAATCCAAGTGACCCTCAGAAAGTCACACGCCATGTGCCTTGTCAAGTATCAGCTAATCTCAAGGATGGGGAGCCAGAATTGTGAGTACACGCATCAGACAATTCTTAGATTCTATTCATCAATTATTAAATGATTATTTTGAATGAAAACAATTTTTGTTCAAATTCTATAAACTTGTGTCTAAACGAGCAGAAAATAAATAAATAAAATATCTCTTTACATTACACAGGCAAGCCTTGCTGAAATGGAATTACAGTATTTAATTCTTCGACTTTGCTTCTAGCGTCAACGCACAGAATAAAATCAGTTTGCGTCAACAATTGACAACACTTTTCCAAAGAATTATACCTTTTAAGAAGGTAGAAGCTAGAAATTAAGTAAATTTATTTCAATAATGCTGGTATTCATGACTGACTGAACATTATTATTATAATATTTTTATTTTCCGAAACAGCTGATCACAAGTCAAATTATTTGCAAGAAAGATTTAACCTAGCTTTAATTAATAAATCTCTTGCATCATTTTGTTTACCTACGGTTTGAAATGAAGAAATACTAGGCTTACATTGTTCAATACACACAACATATTTTAGTTTAAAAAATCATAATGTGAAATATGTATTCAAACGGGGAAATGAATTAGTATGAGACGTTGGCCAATATAGAAACAATGTTTTATGTAATATATAGGCTTTACGAACCAATGCTTTATTCTTCATATATTTGTGTTGATACTGGAACAAGTGTAATATGTTGTGTGAAGATCTTAAAAAATAAAACTAGTTATTTAAAGTTGATGTTCAAGCGTTCAAGAACTCCCACAAATAGTGTTTACACTGAATATTTTCGATAACTTAATGTCAAAAAAAAATGGCATTTGTACCCAGTCGGCCTACTAAGTTAACAATAAAGTGAACGAGAGGGTGGTTTGGATGGTTAAAAATAATAAAATCCATATTTTATTTAAAGGGAATTCTTGGGTGATTAAGAATATAAGGATATTATATTTCTCTATAATGAGTTGTTTGCAATTTATTCACTTAAGAATAACTAGGTATAACTACTAATCATCGGTTTTAGATAAATTTAGTAAACCTTTTATGATTAAAAAACCTAGGCCTAAACCAAACCACACATTAAGCCAGGGCCTATTTTGGTTATTTCCAGTCTTGGCTGCAATATTTCATAGGCCTGTAACTCAAATTAATGTGGAAAGTAATTACTACTGTATGTACGATTCAGTTTAAATAGGATTACATTATTAAAGTTTTGCTGAGGCATCTTAAACAGATTAGGCCTACTTTTTTACTGTCTTGTCAACTGGTCTGTCCGTGTGTTTTACCCTACTAGGGTATAGATGATAAAGGTTGAGTTACAGAATAAAAGTATTCGTATTTGTGTAGCGGGAGAGTGGGAAAACCTTTAGAAAAATAAAACCACTCATCACACATCACATTGGGATTCAATTCCCAACCTCCCCACCATTGGAAAGTTAGACCAAAGAGACTAATGTCTTGGTCAATGTTGCCCCATGAGGTGGGTCAAAATACTAATAAAACCCCAAATATGTTGAAGCCTAACTAACCTCCACCTACAATAAAACTTACAAACAATTAATTTTAATATTGGAATTTCTCAATTACTTGTATGTTGTTGGTGAATAATAATGAATTTTAATAGTGCTATATTTCAAGAAAATATTCTTTTAACAACATTCAGTGTAAGCGTACTATCTCCACTCTTGACCTACATTATGATGTAGGTCTATTTAAAGTTATATTATGTGAAACACACATAAAAACATTTTGAGATTTTTTATATACGGCTAATGAGATGGCAAGTTTAAATTGAGTAACATAAAACACCTAATAAACTAGAAAACCTAGCAAACATAACCTCGCAACGCAAACCAAAGGACAAGTAAAATGTCTGCTCAACTTAGCGTCACTCTACTAGGAAAATATTTGCACTCATAAGAACTTTGCATTTGCAAATTGGTCGGCCATAATAACTTCCGATACAAAGTCTAGCGTCTCTCTGCTAACGGTCGCAAATTTGTTTTGCGTTGTGGTCATAATAGCCATGCTGGGTGTTTTTTCATAAAAATTTAACTTTTTACCCTGTTTGTTTGTAATTGAGAGAATATTTAATATTTCATCAACTTAATTGTAAAACCACCTAACTTATATTTTTCAAATTTTATAGGAGACACATAAAACCACTTTTTCAATCTCAATACCACATACATTTTTTTGCACTTTATTTCAAGTAACTTAACACTTTTTAACAACTATTTTAAATAAAGGCTGAATAATATTTCTGGATCAAATAAAATTGTGAGTAAAGAGTTTTGCTAACTCAGATATATGGAGATAAGTGATTTGTTCATGGAGTTATGAGTTTTGTCCAAAAAAAGTTATGGATTTGAGGGATTTTCTTTTAGGAGTTACACAAAATGGTTTGTTTCGTAACAATTATAATAATGTAATGTAATGTGGCCTAATAAGCATTTTGTTTTTAACTTATTGTTAGCTATTTTGACTTCTAACTTTTTTTGAACTTGTAATTTTAGTGGTAAAATAAGGTTATTATATAAAAAGCTAAAATTTATTGAAAAATCATATTATTTTATTGAATGCATTATTTTAAAAATTTGAGTTTTTGCCATTTTTATAACATTTTTTGAAACTACATTCAGGCTTTAAACAATTTGGCTGAAAAAACCTCGAGATTTTGCATTATTAACAAAAATCATATTAAGAGTAGGTACATAAAATAATAATTTTTCAAGTTAACACTATTCAAAAGGTAAACTGTCATAAAATAAATGGAAGTCTTTGGGTAAAATTAATTAAAGTTCTTGAAGATGGTTGAACTTTTCATGTGGACATTTGTGAACAACCTCGGGAAATTGAAATCTCCTACACTTGTGTTCACATTTTTAGCATTATCTTCATTTTGTTTGTTTGATCTTCAGGCAGAGGAAGCTCTTTATCTGAGTCTGGGTAGTCTAGCTTGTAATGGATCTTCCCATTTGCAGAATACTGGAGACACCGAATGTCTATCACTTTGGGATCACCAGACCTTACTCCTGGTCTTATCGACTTGTATTTAATTGCCTTATTGTAGTCCTTAAAGAAAGTGTGGTTCAAATACTTAACTTCTTATGGCTTAGGGTTTCTTCTTGAACCTTTACAAATTGTAATGTAGTCAGATGGAACATTAATAGGCACATCCGTCGGTGTAGTTTATGAACTTCTTGGCACCGGTAGAAACAATCTCAGATTCAAGAAAATCGTACAAAATACTTGAGAACTCATTTGCTGTAAGCCTTCCTTCAGTTTCATTCCAGATACTTCAATATCCATCTTTAGTTCTTGAATTGAAGATACAAAAGTTATGAGCGGCTAATTTTCGCCGGTAATATAATGTGGATACATTAGATTTGGGACGTAATAACAACGCTTGAAGGTCTAATGTGTAAACATTTTCTTTTTCTTTCTGGGCATCATCTTTCTTTCTCAGATGGTTTTTTATGTACTTCTTCATCTATATGTTTTAATATGTAAGCTCAGCATGTGTCACATTGATCCTTTTTTGGCTAAATTTAAATCTTCAAAAGCCTTATGAAAACCACACATCGACATTGCAGTAACATTTTTTTCCTTGCCCCAGACTGCTGAGTAGTGCATGTGAATTTGTGTTTTAGATGTCCATATTGGTTCTAAACAAAGTTTCGTTGAGGACTTCTGACAGTAATGGGATTATACTGTCGGTAAGGAAATTAAAAACTCTTTCAAACCGTTTAAAGTTTTTGTTCACCTACACTTGTCTTGTAGGCATCCTGCTAGTCTTCTTATGAAGATATATTTCACCTTCCAACTCATAGTCAAGAAATTAGTGAATTGACGTTTTCTATCATCCTCCAATAGACCTGAACAACTGAACGAAGGTGTTTTACATTTACAAGCTATTGGTTTCATTTATCTTTTGGATTTGTGAACAACAAACAATGATTTACCATCAACAATTTGTCTGCCTTTATACTCTTCTCCTTTTTCCCTCAAAATTTTAGATCTTTTATGTTCCCTATCATCTTCTTTCACTTGGTGCCTTTTTCTCCGCTGATGTTTCTCTCTAAGTTCTTTCATTTGGCACCTCTTATGTAGCTCCTTCTATGCTACTTCTGTAGCTCCTTCTATGCTACTTCTGTAGCTCCTTCTGTATCTTCCTCTGTAACTCCTTCTATGCTACTTCTGTAACTTCCTCTGTAACTCCTTCTATGCTACTTCTGTAACTTCCTCTGTAACTCCTTCTATAGCTCCTTCTATAGCTGCTTCTGTGTCTTCCTCTGTAACTCCTTCTGTAACTCCTTCTATAGCTCCTTCTATAGCTGCTTCTGTAGCTTCCTCTGTAACTACTCTTATAGCTCTTTCTGTAGGAATTTCTATTGACAAGTAATTATTTCCAACTGAAAAAGAGTTGTTTAAGGACTCTTCTGGTGGGGCTAAATCAGGTAGAACAGTGACACCTTCCAATTTCACAACTACGTCTTGAGTCTGTATCATCTGTTGTATTTCGCCATTGTCAACCCAAAAATATAAATCGTCACCGTTCTCATCTTGGATTGTAATGATGTCATGTTGTAAACTAGCTATTCCATTTACTTAATTAAAAACAATAGTGTTGTCATTTACTTCGATAACAGCAAGGACATTGTCATTTACTTTGTTAACAACAGTACTCTTGTCTTCACTTTGTTAACAACATCAATATGATTGTCATTTACTTTGTTGACGACAGCTGCACCTTTATCATTTATTTTGTTAACGACCAAATGATCATAAATAATATCAGTTGAACTATTATCAGAAGGGGTTGGATTAAGTGGAACAATATTATTAATTTCTTCATTAGGTATATTGGAGGGCAGTTTTATTTACTTTCTTCACTGTTTGTTAATTTTTCTGCCCTCGTACCCATCCTTGTCTTCTGAAAAAAAGACAATTGTGATCAGTTTAGTATTTTTCAATGCTTGAACTGACCTCATAACTCCCGAGATTTGTAATTCCTTTTTACAGTAAGAAATTAAAACCACTTATCTCCTTACTACAAAACATTATAAAAACAAAACAAATAACTCCCAAACTATAAAATTTCTGTAAGATAAAACTTAGTTCCACGAGTTGTTTCTTTGTAATAAACACCTGCAGTTGTCATGAACGTATTAAAATTATTACTAACTCATAAATAAAAAGCAAATGGTTTGTTAAAATAAACACGAGTGTTTAAAACAAAAAACTTTATTTTTATGGTTTCAGTTTAACCTCAAAGCAAAACTTCTAAATCCAATATTGTGTTTGTTGCCTTATTTATTTTATTAATTAAAAGTATCAGCATTTAGGCTTATTGTAAAAGATAACGGAGTACTTACTTTATAAAAGGGGCCCATTATTTCAATTAAAGATGTAAAACAATAAAACAAAACCACCTGACGCTTCTCCCAGTATCAACACAATGGAACCTCTGGAGATAGAAATTTTGCAAAAACAAAAATTCCCTTCTAAAAGTTAGGTGATTTGAAATTTTTCACTTTTTCCTTAAACTAAATTTTTTGGGGTTAAGTTGTTTTAAACATAAATGTGGATGAAATATCGTTCTCTTGGCAAAAAAACAACCCAATGTGGGTTTTTTGGAGTTAGGGGATTTTACGGTTAAACCGACGATTTAAACTTTCTTCAAAGTTGTTCTGTAAACATTATAATTTAACTCTGTTAATCTAAACAATTACTTCCATTGACAAACTCAACTTATTTTGAGAAAAAGATTTAAAAATCCTATGTCCTGGAAAGCCTTGAGTTCAATCTTGGTCAAGTGCATTAGGTTAGGATTTTAAACAGTATGGTTTCCTGTTCTAATTAAAGGCCACTGTTGGTAATTATTTGGAGCTAACCCTCAATTTGTGCCCTTTGATTAGGAGCCAAAAAACTGGAGACTTGTACCAGGGGGGAAATAAAAATAATTAAGATTTTTAATATACATTTTAATGCTACAATTACGTTGGATTGAATGCTAGCTGGTGAGGGGTCGTCCATAAACCACGTAACACTTTGAGGGGGGAAGGGGGGAGCTCTAATGTCTACATGCTGTTACATGGGGGGGAGGGGGGTATATCAAAGTGTTACATAACACAGATTTTATATTCAAATTTTAATGTTCAAAAATAATATTATTGTTCATGTTTTCACCTTTGATAAACATACTTATAGATAACTTCCGTTTATCTGTGGTGTTAAAAATGCAAGTTTAGCACTTACTTTTTGTTTATCAATATTTTGAATGCGCTTAGGTGGCATTGTCTGCCCGAGACTATGAACGCCAAACACATTCGAAAAAACATATTTTCATGCACATACCGGTGGCATGTTTATACTCACCGCACTTGTTCATATTTGTCCAATCTACAAATCCCCTCATGTGTTTTTAGTTGGATAGCAGCTGTCAGTCGAAGCGGCCTTAATTTATAAGTATAGTTGAGTTTTAGTATAATTTAGATTCCTACTGCACATTCATTTACATAGGCTGTGAATAATCGCTTGTGTTTGTACAAAAACAAAAATATTTTTTTTCAAAAAGAGGAGACATGTTTATTGCTTGCATATTAAAAGCGATATCCAGGAAAAAATGGTGTAAGAGTCTCAAAAAGATGTTGTAGTGACATGGAAAGAAGCAAAAGTACAGAATGCATGTTATGAAAAAGTAAAGCTTCAAATGTTATTAATTAATTTCAAAAGGTAGGTGTATTTAGACCTATACCTTTTCCCTTCTGATAAATCTAGTGTGTATGTTTATAAATACAACTAATATACACCCGATACGTTGGCTGCATTGTAGAAATTGACATTCTCTCAGTAGACTAGACGGCCGATGTTGGGGCGATGTGGTTTGAATACTGGTCAGGTCTACTGAGAGTTGCTTTTCCTAAATGGTTTCCCAATCTCCCTTCATGCAAATGCTGGTAGATTCTATTTAAAATTCAACCTTTTTAATATACATTTTGTAGGTTGGTATAATAAAATTTTAGTTATTCTGATTATTTTTTATTATATTTATTTAATGGAGTAGAAATGAAGAAGGTAGAATTTTAGAGGTAATGTACCCTCATTAACGTGGAAATATATTATAAAACCATTTAGGAAAAGCCACTCTGAGTACACCCGACAGGTATTCGAACCCCGATCTCCGCTTTATTGGCCATCTAGTCTTTTCCAAGAGTGAAGCCAGAATCCAGGATCAAGGTTGGAACGAAACTTGAGTCTAGGTATTGATAAGTTAATTAAAGTAAAATTGTAGATTAATCCAAAATATAATTTAGAAAAGTTGTGTGCCTGGAATTGTTTAAATCAGAAAAGGGCCATCCTAGTCAGTACATAGTAGTTCTTACTCAGATCGCAACCCTGACATCCATAACATAAATATATCCTCATGAACCTGAGGAGTTTGAGTTCAACGTCTTTACGTCTGTATAAATAATAATACTCCCTGTAATTATTTATAATCAGGATTTAAAATCGATTTTAAGCAGTATTAAATCAGAATCCCTCCTTTAGTATCACAAAACTTCTCTATAAAATAATTACATTCATTCTTGGTGAGAAAAGTTACATAACACATGTTGGGGGGGGGCTAAATGTCTACATGATGTTACATGGGGGGAGGGGGTGCTAAACAGGTAAGAAAAATGCGTTACGTGGTTTATGGACGACCCCAGACTATATCTTTCTTTGGAATATTTATTTCAATTCACACATATAAAAGGGAGTTGTATACTTTATTTTATCTTGCAAACATAAATATAACTGTCATAATGAATTTATTACTATACTATTGCTTTTATTATGTTCCTTTTAATATATTTATGTGTTTCAGGAAAGCAGACACTTGGCCCCAAAAATTAATAATGCAATTGATGCCCAAACAACTGATAGGTAACATTGGTGGAGCTTACCTGAAAAATTCAAAGTCTGTTCTCTTTCATCCACAAAATTGTGAAGCTCTGGACTCTCTCACCCGGGTCATGAGTTCTGGCTTTGTAAGTGCTTTATATTTGTGTTTTAATAGATTGACGAAGGTAGAGTCCAAGCTTATAGTTTTATTAAAAGATTTTATGACAGGGTTTCAGTTTGCTGGTGGAAAGTTAAACATTTTGTACGCTTTTCAATTATTCCTCTCTGTTATTTACTACATTCCCATAACACATCCTTTTCAAAAGTATTATGCTCCAGATCCTAGAACTAATTTTAATCTAGAGAAAGTTAAGCTATAAAATATTCTAAATACAAGATGGCGGTAGGGAGAGTTGTCACATCTCGGCTTTACCGAATGTGCCATAATCTACCAATGATAGTTTCAATGATTATAATAAATAATAAATTGTAAATGTTGTGTATCTGGGCAGAGTTTTCTTTAGAAATGGGAGGATAGATGGTGATATCTAAAGATATCACAGAGTAGTTGATAACATGAATTAGTGTCTAATGGCTTGGAAATGTAAGACAAGACAGTGTAGAAACTCTCTACACTAATGTAAAGTAAGTGATAGTGATGGAAGTCAACCTGAAAGGATAGTTATGTTAGGACTAGATAGAAACAAACAACCTTCTCTCTTCATGTCTTCTCTTCTTAAGACTTTTACACTTCCACAGTTACACATTGTTTAAAATTTAAGTAGTATCAAAAGAGGCAAAGAAGGCAGTATATACATTTTTTTAACACCAACATTGTTGTATGGATGTGAAGTGTAGGTTTGTCAGGAATATCACAAGAGCAAGGTGAATGCGTTTGGAATGAGATATCTTAGACATGTTTGTGGAAAGACTCGTATGGACGAAGTCAGTAATGAATGGGTGCCGAAGGAGTGTGGTTTGAAAGTGATTCCGATGGTTGGTTTGGGAATGTTGAGAGGATGAGTGTGGATTGAGTGACGAAGAAAATATATTAATGTAGAGTGTATGGATCAAAATTAATTGGTTGTAAATAATATTCACAATATTTCGTCATCAACTTCTTTAATATTTTTCAAATGAACTTTTTTTTTATTTTCTCCATGAACTACACCACTGAAGTTTAAAAAAACATTATTCTTTCCTCTATACACTACTAAATTGATTTCCTTTGTTTTTTTTTATTGTTGGGTTGCCATGAACACATTTTCATCAAGAGGAAAGAAAAAAAACAACGAAAAAGGACGCGCTGAGTTTGATCTTGAAAAAAAGGAAACCTTCGTTTTGTGAGTGTAAGATCAAAGTTTTTGATTCAATTTTCACCAGAATGAATCTACATTAGTCACCAGAGCGAGGTTCATCTCCAAGTATTTATGTGATGACTTCTACCAGTTTATCGAGCCATTTTCATCAATAGAAAGAAAAGAAATAGGAAAGAGGAAGATTTTTTTTTTTACAACTGATGAACGGTACCCAATTACTAAAGAAGATCTATACAAGTAAGAACTTTCCGTTTATTATCATACCACTGAAGACGGCAACTACACCTTTCTTTAAATTTTCTTACCAAGACAATTTATGTGGGGTTGAATAAGTTAATCAGAGGAGAGACTCAATACTTTATTTTATCTAAATTTTTCTTAACACTATTTTCCATTACATGTTTTTTTCACCAAGTTTGTCAAATGAAAATTAGTATTAAATTATTTTTTTTTTGTTAAATATTATTTTGGCGTCAAATAGGTAGGCTTATAACGTTTTTGTTTTTTTTTCAATTGTGTCAGTAAATTAAAATATGTACACACTAATGAAATAATAAGTTCTGGGTTTTTTTTTGTTTGTATCGACACAACATATTCCATTGTTTCATACCATTTTGGTACCATACCCCAATTTTTAGGTATAGTCACTAGTAAAAAAAAAGACATTAGATCGTGGTTTTTTTGTTGTTTTTTTATTTAAATTTTTTTTATAAGGACCTTGCTCACAGATGTACCAACCTCAGCATATCGCTGCGAATACCTTGAGAGGTGGAATCTCACTTATGTGTTCTACCGGCTGAGCAGCATTGAGGGTAGAGTTTATTGGGTTTTTTTCTTACATGGTAGGTCATATAAGACGTTGCTAAATGTGGTAGACAATTGTGTGAAAAAAAGAAACATTTAAGAATTTTAAGAATAAAGAGCATGTATGAATGTTGTTGAAGCTAAGGGAATATGCAAGGATAGGGAAGTGTGGAGAAAGTTAGCGATGAAGAACTAATAACGGAGTTGTTGTTTTTATGAGTCGAATACGCAGTTCCTTGCCTACCCTGACTAGATGTTGTGTCTTTTCTAGGTTTAAGTTGTTTTATAAGTTGTGTGCTGATAATCAATCAGTTCAGAAAGTACACACTGAATACCTCCCATAAATGAAAATATAAATATCCAAGCATGCTCCATACTGAGGCTAAGGTGTCAGACTAAACAATTATTGCAGATCAATGACTACACCATGGTATCAAGAAGTGTGAATACTTAAAAACAATACATAATATCAAAATTGATTCTGTTTGGGGTATAAGTAGAATTTGGCTAGCCCTGAATGTTGTTAAATTATGTAAAACTAATTTTTACCAACCCCAAAGTTATATAACAATTTAAAGTTAATATTCCACACAATAATATTGTTCTAGAAATGTTGATGAGATATAGCTCTTGTGTTTGAAAAATAAAGACAGGAACATTTTCTAGTGTGCAGTAAAATTGCATTATATAGTCCTGCAACTTTAACATGAAAAATATTTATAATTTTCTGTATCAAAAAGTTTAAAGGAAAGCATTTTTTCTTCCAAACTATTAATATTAGATTTTTACTTTACCTCCATTACTGTTTCCAGCCTGTGGGTTGAGTCAGATTTTTATTCAAGACGTATATTACTTAAGACTAGGACAGGCACAACATCCAGTCCCCAGCCATTAATTCTTCACTGTGAAGGGGTAAACCCGCATTTCACCAATGGAAAATTTTTGGCCATGCCGGGAATCGAACCAGGGACCCTTAGCTCAGTAGGCAGGCACGCTACTGACTGAGATAAGGTGTCGGACTATTAATAGTAGCTTATATAAGTAAATCAATTATAATAAACACTTGAAACAAAATCATTTGTTAAAAAAAATAAAATACACGTATACAACAATAGCTAAAATATATATAATTATAATTTGATAAGACTAACATTTGTAATATTATTTTGTTTGTGGAAAGTAAAAAAAAAATTAGAAATGTTCTTTCTTTCTTTATTATTGTGATGTAGTGTATCATTAATTAGCTAAAACAAACTATTTAATATGTACCAAATAACTTGTATTTCATATGTCGATCATCTCTCAATTAGGTCATGCCACCAGAAGCGCCGTTTTAACTTTTTACACAAATATTACTTGTATTTTTCTGGGTCCCCAAAAGTGAATAAAATGTTTCAAACTTGATTAAACAGACACTAATGAAATATTTGGTTTTGATATTTTTAGTAGTATTTTATTATTTATTTTTTGTAATTCTAGGCTGGCTGTGTCCACTTCACAAGTGTGCCAGTTCCATCACCGTGTGAAATAAAGGTTCTTATTCTGCTCTACACGTCAGAGAAGAGAGCATACCTTGGCTTCATACCCAATGACCAAGCTGCTTTTGTGGATCGTCTGCACAAAGTTATTCAACCCCAGAAAACTACTCAAGCTCTCATGAGGTAAACACAAGTATACATGACTTATCGATTTGGTCTTAAAATGACAATTCACCAAAATAATTATATGATAATAAACAATTTATTATTTTATTATTTATAGGAATGTGTATTTAAGTTAATTCACCTAGCGGTCTAGGGGTAAGGTGTCGGACTTCTGTGCTGGGGGTCCGGGGCTCAATCCTCAGTCCCGGCACAGCTTTATCTGATTGCCTAACTCTTCCTTCACCTCTGACATATGCGAAACTTGCCCATTCCATTTTGGTCTAGGTAGGTGTCGTCCTGTTTTAAGTATCGACTTGCACTTTGGCCGTACTAAATTTGACTTTGAAACTGGCCCTAAATATATAAATGTAATATACAATTGAGATTCATAATTGGTAATATATCAACATATCCTTTTAATTACTAATTAAAATGTAAATTTCCGTGTATTAATAACGTTGTTGAGCTAAAGGAATCGAAGCTGGCTCATCTTGAATGTTTGGTGTTTTAGGAACCACAGTATCGTCACCAAGTGTTAACAATGCACCAAATGGGTGGTACACCAAGAAGTCAGCAACAGCAAATGGGACAACAGAATTCGGCCAATCAGGGGCAGCAGCAGTAACAACAGCAACAGCAGAAACAACAGCAACAGCAGCAACAACAGTTTGAAGATGTCAGCACATTTGACTTTCTCAATTAGTTTGCTAGCCTTGTGTATAATGAAAGATCTATACATTATCTCCTAAAACAGGAAGCTCTCTTTAAATATATAAAATATATTATAATAATTTATTTAAAAGAGAGATGGGGGATTGTTCCGCTGAAAGATTGTGTAACTTGACACAAGTAAGTCTACTGGTTATTTTCCTTTCTTTAAACTACAATTGATGCATATGAACTAATTGACCTTGAATTCTGAGCCGCCAATAGAATGAAAAAAATATGTGGTATGGAATTTGAGGAATTAATCATTTCTCGATATTTTTCTACAAAATTGCTATGATTCATATTAATGAACATAACAAGTATTTTAATTTTAATTTGTTGCAACTCAGAAAAGCTAGAATTATTTTATATTGTCTTTAAGTTGATATGTAGACCTATTTATATGTGTATGTTTGTGAAAATGATTGGAGAGTTAATTTTTTACTATAATTTATAAATAAATAATAGAATATCTTGGTGTAAGATAAGGATCAAATTTTTAATGTCTTGAGTGGTACATAAAACTGGTGACTAAAATTATTTTATTTCATTTTTAAAACAATTTAGAATGTGTTGTTTATTTTAAGATGTGGGTGATTTTTTTTTTTTTTTTTTTTTTTGCCTCTAAAGTTTGTTACATAATAAATAAAAATCGTATATAAATAGTCATTCGTTGTTTTGAGTTAATTTCTTATTTATTGGCTTAAATAAACTTATTCTAAAAATGTCACTTTGATTTCTTGAAAAATAAACTTAAGCAAATGCATACTTTTTTTGCCACGAATATTATATTAATTCATCACTGGTATTAAAGAGGTTCCTCTGACAAGATGTGTATTAATCACAACTTGTGAATGTGAGGAATGCCAGGCCTCTACCGTGGTTCGGATTCCACGTTAAACTGTAGGTCCTCCATTTCATCTCACAATCACCCTACCATTGCACATTAGCGTAAGTGCGTATAACCCGAACGGGTAGTAAGACGCGGTGCTAATAATAATAATAATAATTAAAGAGGTTCCAAATTCTTAAAGTAACAAACCAACTTCAAATAGACTGAAAATTGAACAACATTTTCCTGAACTTAAAATAGCAATTTTATTCTAAATTTCTACAGGTGTATTTTATTAACGAATTATACATGTGCAATATTCACCTAAAAACAAGATTCTCTCAGACAAATAATACACCCCAGCTGATTCTCTAGGAAGATATAGTGTTTGCATTGCACTGTATGTTCTGAAATGAGCTATAGCAGATTCTTTACCAGGAGTATCACTATTATTATTAAATGTATTTAATAAGCACTTTCTGAACCGACATTAAAAGAACACACGACTTATAAACTAATTTAAATATAGAACAAACACAACATCCAACCCCCAACTGTTAGTTCATCTCTGTAAAAGGTGAAACCCACATTTCTCCAATTATACATTTTTTTAAGTTGTTAAATTTGAATAAAATATCACCGTTATCAATTTTGGTTGTGTATTTGTGATTTTTATATAAATAAATATGATACAATCCATGTGATTATTTTTCCTCTGCTCAGTTCCTAGCTCTCCATATGTTATAAAACAAGGCTATTCACATATTTTGAAGTTATAATAGTATCTACCTACCTAATATGTCTGGTAATGATGATGATGATGATGTTGACCTTTTGGTTCAGGGGGTATGGAGACATATTGGGCATACTATAAGGTGTCTGCAATCTTAAAAATGTTTAGAACCCCTAAGCTAGAGCAAGATAATAGTTTAATTGATCTGTTTCAATTTCACTAATAATAACAATCTCAATAATAACATTCAACAAACATGTAGTCCAGTGATGAATTGAATGAAGTTGTCACTTGTAGGGTCAGTTGGTGGCTCGGCAGACTAATGTGCAATAAATAATACATTCTGACTCAGTGAGGAACTGTTAAGGATCCAACCAACCTTTAAGTTGAGTACTTACTATACATACATACAGATATTAATTTTTTTAAATAACCTTATTAATACTGTTAAAGTAATTGTTCAAGTGTTATTATTATCTTGTTCTATTAATTTCTGCTGATTTAGGAGCTATTTGGATAAAGGTCTGTCACCATCAAAATATAATCAAGCACCTCCACCTCCTTTGCCCGTTGTGGTATACCTCGAGGGTCTAATCTAGGTCCTCTACTTGTTAATGTATTTATTGACATCATTGTTAAATAAGTCTTCAAATTGTTTATTGTTTTCTGATCTCAAACATTTCAAAGTCATCAATTCATTTACAAAGTGATGTAAATGGTATTTTATGATGGTTTATTTAAAATGGAATGTCTATCAGTAAATCTAAAACTAGATACACCAAGAAAACCACCCATATTTTTTTTTGTTTATAAACTTTGCAATAATATTATAGAATACTGTCCCTACTTTCACTACTATGTTGCTCATAGTTTCTGACACTCTTAAATTACTTGGCCAAATTAAGTTTTTCACTTCCTCATTCTCTAAAGTTGACTGTATTTTAAATTTGATTTTGCTCTGGTCAGGTCAAAGCTCAATTAATATGCTAGTGTGGCATGGAATTCTGTCACCTAAACTGACTCCCTATAATTGGAAAGAATTCAACGCAAATTTTTCGCTAATTGCTAATATTAATCCTTTTTTAAGCGCTTTTACAATGAATATGATAGAATCACAAAAGAAAATCCCAAAGAAGGTCACCCTTGTCATCAAATATTTTTTGTTTGTTTATTGTGAACTCTTCAGTAAATTATTATTACTATTGAACCATCTAATGCAGAGATTCTCAAAAAGGAGGTCCGCGGACCCTCAGGGGTTTCGTACAGCAGATCCGTGAGATCTTTCAGGGAATCCGTAACATACCTTTATATACCTATTATGTAGATCTTATAAAGTTTTATATAAAAGGTTAAATTGCTGGTATGTACTTAACACAATGGAGATGCCTCCCCATATTAAAGTTGAGGGGGAAAAGGGGGGGGGTTGGCCACACCCCTTGTGCCCACATCTTTGAGAAGAGAATTTGGAAACTCACTTTTATATTAATTTTCTCATCAACCGGCACAAAGAACTTAAAAAAAAAAGCATTTGATGCCTTTTCCAACAACTTATTTGTGCGAGAGAGCTTTTTCTTTTTTTTTTTTTAAAGAAAATGTGAAATTAAATTGTCTTAGTGTGGAATGAGACTTAACTAAAATTGCTACAAAGTTAAATGATATTTTAAAGTCGCACAAACATTTCCATGCCTCACATAACTTATCGATGATTATAAATGTACAAATATAATATATATATCATATTTTCTTTTCATTTCTATTCTAACTCTCTTTTACATTTATTTAATGTAGTCTTTCTTTCTCTGACACAGTACTCGTACACACACGCTAGACTCTAGGGTATTTTAGAAAGATGGATGTGTTGTCCAATGTAATAAACTTGAATATTCTATGCCATCAATATTTTTATTAGCTATATATATATGTAATGTCATTGGTTTTTAAAACTTATCATGTTAGTTTCAGTTAGTTTAGTTGTGCTCAAGAAATGGACTGATGGTCGGAAACAGTTGGTTTAAGAAGAGTAGGGATACTCTTAAGATAATGCGCTATAGTTGGAATGGGGAGCAACAATCCCTAGTTGACTATTTTCTAATAGTTCAAGAAGCAAATGCGTGCACAATGAACTATTGGGTACTGCCAAGTGTCTCTTTGTACGAGGTCCATAGACTATTAGTCGCCGACAGGAAAGAGGGGTTGCCAGATAGTGAAGCAGGATAAGAGGATAAAGATATGGAAGCTCAGCCAAGTTGAGGAGAGAGTGAGCTTTCAAGCAAGAGTAAGAGGAGAGGAGTGGCAAAGGTTCAAAGAGTGCATGGTGGAAGCGGCAGAGAAGAGTGGAAAGAGAAGATGGAAGGAAACTCCATGATAGAATGAAAAGGAAAAGCAGCAGTGAATACCAAGAACAAAGCTTTTATTTTTGCTCTATTATTCTACTATTTTATCATTTTATTTATTACAAATTGTTTTTGCTCAATGCACTTTATTTCATGTACAAAACTTTTTTAGAAGTAATATAATTAGAAAAGTGTAATCTCTATGATTGGTTCAATCTGTTTCATTTTCAGTACGCCTTACACCTTTAATTTCAAAAGACTAAAATTAAATTTTGCTGCATGAACTAGAGGGTGTTTTTCAACACATTAATTTACCATTAATCCTCCAACAGGGTGTTCAGTGACCTGGAAAACAGGGAAAATTCATGGAAAAGTCAGAAGATTTGATCACATGCTCACTAAAAAATACACAACTTTTATTTACAATAGTAAAAATAACATTTATTCCAGTTAATACTCAACACAAATCCATCTTAACACATTTGTCCCAGTTGAGCATGCTAATCTCAATGCTCTTAAAGTCAACATGTAATTTTCAAGTTGTCTTTTCACCCCACTACCGCATGTCTAGCCAAAGTTGAGTCATAGTTAAGTGCATGGGCAAGAATTGATTACGTAGAAAGAAGAAACTAAAATGAATGTGTCTCACAACAATTACCAAGCTGCACTGGTGTAGGTGATCTTTTAATGTACCGTATCGATATCAACTCGACGAAATCTAACTTATATTGCACCATCCGACAAGCCATCGCTTTAGGCTGATATCTTGAAACAACTCATAGTGTGACATAATTTCAGAACGTGTCTGTGTCAAAAAATAGTATTACATTAATAAAAATTGTAATAATATAATAGTGATTGGAAAAGTTGGAAATTTGTTCTGGAAAACATGAAAAAGTCAGGAAATTTTAAAATATACTTTGTATGAACAGCCTGTCCAAGCAACCAAGTAAATGAAAAATGGTACTTATACTTAACAACACCGCTCTTCCTTTAGATTAAAACCATCACTTAACATACTGTTGGGTTGATCAATAGAACATGTTCTTGAACTCATCTTTATCATTTTATTATCTTAACAATTAAAAAAAATCTTCTGTAGTTGCATCAATGTTCAAAGTAACTGTCTTCCATGGATACATATTATTAATACTCAGTTGAATTCAATTTTTAAAGATTCAACTTAAAGCTTTAGAACCAGATTGATCAACCCATTTATAAACAATCGAGCAGTAAACACAAATTATTCTTAGTGTAGCAAATTATCACCATTGGCTGAAAACCCTCTTCAGTGGCTGAATTGTCTAAATGGGCCCATTCACGATGCAATCTTGAAGCTATCTGGTTGTCAATCTCATTGCTTTCGACCAAATTGCCCAAATATTGCCTTGTCAGTGAGTTCAGGGAATCAGATTGCCTGAGCAATATTTTGGTTGATGTCAGTTTGATTGTCCTGTCTGACAGATTGCACCGTGAATGGACGAATGTGACCAGATTGCCAACCTGTTAGATGTGTGCATGCGCATAGCACCTGTTTCGCTTTGCGTCTCAGTCTGTACATGTTGTTTTTCCCTACAGTAGGTTGTGTGAGTGCAAGTTGGTTAAAATAGTTTAGTGAATTTACTGGTATTTCGTCTTTGTGTTTTGATAGCGAGTCTTGTTTATTTCTCTATATTAAATGGCTGATTCGGACAATGTTGTTGAGGAAATGAGGAACGGGACATTTTAAAAGAATTTCTAAAACTATTATTTTTTAAATACTTCATTGAAGCATATTGTATTGCCTTAAAAACATAAAATAACAGGGTACGAAACTGCACTCATTGGTAGTAAAGGCCCACACCTCACAAAAGTCTACCTTGAACTGATAAAAACAAGATGGAGGAAAATCTCGGTTGACAAACAAATTGCTTGTCTAGTTTCTCGTTAATGGGGGAAACCAATCCACCGGCAATTTCAGAGCAATCACATTGTCAACCATATTGCTTCATATATTGCTTTGTAAATTGGCACCTTAAAGGCTTTATTCACACACATGTTAAACTGGCCTGCTGATTACGGGGGAGATTGAGGTTTGAATCTCTGTCAGGTTTGATGAGGGTGATTTTTCCTAAATGGTTTCCAACTTTGCTTCCACGTAAATATGGGTAAATTACCTCTAAAATACTCCCTTTCTCATCCCTGCCCTATTAAAGTAGTTATCATACATGCATAGAAAGACGCAGTGATAAATAAAAGTATTGGCTAAAATGTTTCTTAGGTATCAAACAAACATTCTCTATAGTACTTAACTAAAGGAGTTCATCTTTGATGTTCTGACAAGAATGTTACTGTTTCATCCATAAACACAATGGTATCATCAATCACACTTGGCCACACAAATTCAAGATGATTTGTTATGAACCGAAGGTTAGTGGCATGCAAGCGAGCTGGGCGCTGCTGTTAGTGATGATAGTGCTAATATTTGCGAATAGAGGGTGTCATGTAGTCAGCACACCGAACCCAGTGAGCGTTTATCTCTGTTATCTAGACCAGAGCTGCTATGTAGCTCCCCATTTGTCCTCACGAGGCTGAGTTTGGCCTCGTTCTAGACCCACTGCTTCACAGAAAAATTCTGGATGCCACTGAGATCAAACCCAGGACTTCTGGATTTGTAGCCAGGAACAATGACCACTAGACCACAGAGGTGGTCAGTTTAGTTGTTCCAATATAAAACTTTTTTTTTGCTTATCTTAATGGTAGTAGGATGATAACAGCCTTTTTTTTTTTTTTAGATTTAGACTACGATAGCTATGTGCTTTGTAAATATAACAAGTGCATTATAAAAAAATACTGTTTTAAAATTTCATTGTTATTGCTTTTAAAACATGTATTATAATAGTTTCTTTACTCCTGGAAAGTTTTAAGTTCCTAGAGACAGGCATCTAATTTTTTAATTACATTTCTTAAATGAAACATCAATGTGTTGTCCTAAGATTACATTGTTTAAAAGTAAGATAATGGATACAGATGTGTTGTATTGTGTGTTATATAGCACTTTCAAAATTAATATTATTTCTAGCATCGTTTCTTACTACCCATTTGGGTTATACGCTTATGTACTAAAAAAATTCTAATAGTTTTAGGGATCAGGAAAGTCATATTTAAAGAAAGTGTACCCACATTAGCGTGGAGGAAAAGTGGAAAACCATTTTGGGAAAACCTCCCTCAATACACCTGACCAAGATTCGAACCTCAATTTCCCTGTCGTTGACACTTTAGACCATGTAGTCGTCACCGAAGCGTGTATCTTCAAACTAAAAAAATAAAGTAATCCCTCTGATAACATTGGCCGCGATTGAATCGGGTGCAGGCCTGAACTGTGCACTAACCGCCTGATTCTTGTTTGTGTGATGTGTGATGACTGATGAGTCATGCAAGCCAAATCAAGTGTTCCTCCACCTCCTACCCTCTTCACTAAACTACCTCTTTCACGCCATCGCGATACAATGGCTGTATCCAAATAGTCTACTTCACGCGCTGTCGACCCTTAACGTTCACTTGATAGTTGCATTAGCAATCACGTGATCAAGTGTAGAACCGTCCGAATAGTCACGGAGTGTGCCGAAGCACACCTCACAAGTCCTTGAGGCCAAGGGCGACGGCAAGTTATCCTTAACACGCCGTCGATGCGGTGTTTGACTGGCAACTGTTTAATTTTTAATTTGCCAGAGTAATGTGATCTGTGAGTATTTTAAGTGGAAGGACTACCTTGTAAAACTTGAGAAGCGCTATCAGCGCAACTCCTAAGAAACGTCCATATATTGAACTATTTGGACTGTCTAGCCGACACCGAACTAGAGCTGCGATGTTGTCAAATATCTGCTAAGTTTGGTCTAAAAGAGTGAAGGGGGAGCGAGCTAATCTGTTGTTTACATGGGTCAAGTTTCTTGCAAGGGAAAGGCAGGCAAGAGTGCAGCTTTTATCAAAGACCACACTGTGCAGAAATCTGCTGCTTTATTTTTAGCTTGAACTAATATAATTAGTAGTATGGTTTTCTTAATATTTCTTACCTAGCGGAAGAAAACATTTTTCATTTTACTTTCTCGTATTAGACTGGTTTGCTGGTGACGAGATTGGGGTTCACATCCAAGTAGTGTATATTGAGGGTGTTTTTTAAAACGGTTTCAAACACGCTATTATTATTTATTTATATCACCGCGTCTTACTACCCGTTCAGGCTGTACACTTATGTACTAATTACTCTAATGTGTTAGGCATCAGGAAGGTTAAATTAAGAGGAGATGCATCCATATTTTCGTAGAGTGAGAGCAGAAAACTATTTAGGAAAATCCACCTAAGTGCACCCAACCGGAATTGAACCGTGATCTCCCCGTCTTCAGCATGTCAGTTGAACACGGTGGGTAGCACACACTATTGCACTGGGTTGCTGGTGTTGGGGAGATTGAAATTCAAATCCCAGTTGTGTGCAATAAGGGTATTTTCCCTAAAATGGTTCCCCACTCTCACTCTACGCAAATGTGGGTACATTAAATCTAAAATGTTACCTTCCTCATTCCTAGTTCATGAATGTGTCTAACTCAAACTGGAAGTAAGTCGCAATGAAAAAATATATATTTTTGAGGAGTTTTTTGGGGAATGACTCCAAGCCAATGGGAAATGTTTGAAAATGGAATGCCACTAAAAGCTATTAGGGGTGGCCCTTAAGCATTTAAAAATAATAATAGATTGTTATAGAACCTATTTGAAATTTGATGCAAACCCTCTTTCATCTTCAAACTAGAGTATATCAGAGGGAACCAAACAAACTGGAGGAAGACACATTTTGATGGGGGGAAGGGTGGAGAAGACATTGGTGGTAATACCCCGCCCTATCAAACCTCCCCCCTTACCAGTCCACCCTCAATGAGTAACATTGGATATACAACTATCGACAGACACATCGTAGAATGTAGATCATTTCCTCAGCATCTGACATAACCCAAGTTATGAGGGGTGAGGACAGTGTTTGAGCGTCACAATGGTTACTTAATTTTATTTAAAAGATTCATACGTCAAGTCATGCAATCACTTTTGATGGAAAATTTCAAAATAATAATAATAATAATAATAATAATCTTATCAATTAACATAAAAAGTTTTTATTTTTTTAACCTTTTTTCATGGATGCAGAAAATTAGGGGTCAGAGATGTACCCCCCTTGAAAAGAGTTAGAACCCTTAAAAGGAAGGGGGTGGGGACACACACATATACGTATAAAACATAAATAAGAAATTGTATTTTTTACTTTATTATTTACTTTAGTTTCTTATATTACATCACCCAGATACAAATAATAATAATTATTATTTTAATATAAACTTAAAGATGCACTAAAATGTCCTATTGTAAAACTAGCTTGACCTACATTAGCTTGTAACATGTACAAAGGCGTAACTATGCAGTAATGGACCCACTGTGGGTGCCCCCAAGGAAAAAATACACCACCGTCCCAAATCTTATGAATAATTGTAGATTATAGAAACATATTTAGACATTTATTATTGGAATTATTTTATAATACGTAATAATATAGAGTAGGTAGGTTAAATTTAGAGGAAGTGTACCCACATTTGCGTGGAGAGATAATAGTGTAAACCCATTGAGGAAAAACCACTCTAAGTGCATTACCATACAGCCATAATATTTGATAAAATTGTTGCTGAAAAATTTCAATATAATGTAAAAAACTTAATCTGAATTGAATAAAACAATATTAATAAATATTTTAAACAAATCTATAGTCAATAATCAATATTAACACTTATAGAGGCTAAACAAACATAGGTCTCTCTGAAATTGTCTACAATTTCCTCCAAGGACAAGCTACGGGTAGTAGCTCAACAGACAACATAGCTAATCCCTTTAGCCTTTATTGATTTATGTGCTTCTTAAATAATTTTTAGTAAAGTTTTGAAAATAACCTGTCAGCTGTTTCTATTGATTTTACAGAAAAATATGTACATACATTTTTGTACAGCATAAATTATGCGCAATAAAATGACTATTGAGTAATTTTTGATTGAATAGTGAGATCTTTACGAAACAATGATAGGCCTGAAAGTCAACGCTTTTATCTATTACCAAATTAATTTTGGGTGGGTGGACCTGCGTGGTGGGCCTGTGGCATTTTGCCACCACCCTATAGTTACACCAATGAACTTGTAACTATCAAGAATTTCCAACTCTATTAACCTAATTATATTCGATAGTCAAATATAGCTTTATACGTTTATACATATTTTAACATGGTGGCCTCATGGTCTAACGCGCTAATCTTGCAGTAGACTAGACTGCCAATGATGGGGAGATCAAGGTTCTAATCTCGGTCGGGTGTACTAAAGTTAGTTTCTCCAAACTGGTATTCCACGCTCACTCCACGTAAATGCGGGTACACTTTCTATGAATATAACCTTCCTGATCCCTAAAACCACTAGAGCAATTTTTGAAAAACAAAATCTATTCACAAATTCTCTGTTTATTTGAAGAAAAAAAAATCTGACCATTTACTTCAGGAACTGAAAGAAAATATTTTGGGGTTCACATCCCAGTAGTGTATACTGAGGGTGTTTTTTAAAACGGTTCCAAACACGCTACTATTATTTATTTATATCGCCGCGTCTTACTACCCGTTCGGTCTATACATATATATTTATATATAATATAATGTAAATCAAAATATAATATAATATTATATTATAATGTAAATAAAATATAATATAATATAATAAATAAATATTATATATATTTTTATATATATAAATATATATATTCAAATTTGAAGATAGCATATAGAACAATTTTCTGCAAAAAAAATATTTTATTTTTAAAAATGTATATTTTTTATATAATAAATATTACACTTATTGCCTCTACTTCAAAAATTATAAACACTAACCCTAAAAATAAGTATTTGAAATTACAATAAAACATAAAGAAATATGCTGCAAGAAAAGGTTTTTCGCCCAATTGTATAGAAAATATCTATCTATCGATTTTGACCAAATTTGATAGGCTTAAACACAAGTTTTACATTGAAGCATGATCATTTTATAATCTATTTCTCCCTTATCAATCACTTTTGTGTCAGGGACGTTCATAATATATACACATCACTAGCTATTTTATAACTTTTGCTACACACAGTATATAATAATACATCCATTCTACAACTTTATACATTCAAAGTCCTTCATCAAAACTTCTGCAATGAACACACTTAATATTACGTTTTTAATTTTAATTTTATTAGGGACCTGTGCTACAATTATTGGTTGAATCCCTACCACGTGAATTGAGGTGTTTTTCCTCGTGATTGCTCATTTCCTCCACGCAAATGGGGGAACACTTTCTCTTAATTACCGTATTTATTATCTACCCTAATTTATTATTGTAAATTTACGGATAATATCGAAGAATATTAAGAAGTGAAGCATTTCTAACATCACAAGAACAAAAAAAAAAAAGACATGAAAATAATCTTTACACTGCACACTCTTATATGTGTTGAGTAACATCCACTTAGTATTTGTGTTCCCCCCTTCCCTTCCTCTCTAAAGCTTACGTTATTTCCAAATCTTTGACTATGGTACGCGAGGGGTGCGAGAAAGTAAAAATGATATTTGTGATGAAACTATTTTGTTAAATAATAATTGTCAAAATTAAATATGTATCTGTGTTAATGTTATTAATTTTAAAAGCGTGGTGGTCAAGGCATGTTCAATAGTCCCAATAGCAAAATAGTTTCAAGACATTTATCTATTGTGACAAGTGTATTTCTTGTTCAAACTACCAATAGTCCATAATGATTTAGTTAACCCAGTATTATCAATACCAAATTATTGACTCTGTTTACAGATCAGATTACCAAAGGTAGGGCCAAAGTGTTTGATTGGTACACCAAAGTGAACCGAGCCCGTGTGGGTTTTACGCCGATGTACTAATTAAGCTAATGTGTCAGAGAAGGTTAAGGTTGCTTTTAGATGACTTACACTCACATTTGCGTGGAGGGTGAGTGGAAAACATTTTAGGAATAATAACCTCATAGCACCAAACTGGGATCGAACACCAATCCCCGTCCTCGGCAGTCCAGTTTTTTGCAAGAGTAGTGCCTTAAATCATGAGGTCACCAAAGCGGGTCCTGTAATTATATTAATTAGGTATTCTACGCACATGATTTGAAATTAATGGATGAATTTTAAACTACAGTGCTAAAATTGTATTTTTCATGCAGAAATGATAATAAAGTCATGATACTTTTCTTTATCCAATTCACAAGAGTAAAATATTTATTTTTCTTTCGTCTGGTTGAGAGATAAAGTAGTTTTTTATTTTATTTTCTTCGATCTCTTTTTACAGAAACGGCATCCATTGCAAAACACGTGGTATTCACACAACTGATTTAATAAATGAACGCAGACGAGTTGATATTTTTCCTGAGAACATCTGCTAGTCACAGTGCAACGCTTGGCATCACTGCCTTGAGTTTTCTCGAGAGGTTCATTTTGTTCAACCTTACACCGCTAGGTCACAGGATACTGCACCACAACACTTTTTTGAATTAAAATAAAACTGTACCACTTTATTTTAGTTTAGAACAATATATATGCTAAAAAATGGAAGGATAATTATTCTCAATCATATTTACTCGGTTTATACTTTGTCTGCAGATTTTTTAAAAACAACACTAAACCAAGAAAATACGATCATGCAAAAATTATTCAAACAAAGCTGCTTACAAATATTTAACTTTTAACTGGCGTTAAATTATACTAAATGATAGAGAAATGTGTTTATTGTAGTACAATGAAAACCGTTTTATTCTAAGTCTCCCCACATTTCAATGACAAGCTCAGTTTGTTTCATGCAGTGATCTTTAAATTATTTTTTAAAACTTAAATTTGAATTGGCTGGGTGGATAGGAATAAACTATAAACCATGTAAATGAATTGATCTTTACAGTAGTAAAAATCTGATTAAAATATGTATAATAGTTTTCTTAGTAATCGTGTATAGAGAAAATCGTCTTAGAAACCGGCCGCGCTCATCTCTCATGGTGATCCATCCCCTTAAGTCAAATTTTTATGAAGTACACTTATTTTTTATTTATATTTATGTATCTCCCCATTTTTCTTAATTTGTTTCGTGGATTTAAATGCATCTACTTGATTGACATAGAAACTGATGCCTTTGGTTGGTTGTTATTAAGAATTAAATAAATATATTATAATTTATTATAATATTTATATAATTATATATTATAATATAGGTATAATTGTGTGCTATAATTTCTATATAAATATATATAATAGTATATACATCTTACTAACTACTGACAGAAACCATATGTTTTAAATATTAAAAATTATATATATATATATATATATATATATATATATATATATATACACACATAGTATCATTCCTGGTTTTAGTTAATAATATGAGAGCAATTATAACAAGCAAAAATAAACCCGCCGACAATACATTTGAATGTGGCGCCAACGGGAAGGTTTGACATTTAGTACTGCTTACAACCACTGCAAGCGCTGAAAACTGTTCATACTCGATACGTAGGAGATATCGATCTATACTATCCTATATGTAAAGAATGGGAAAAATTGCTCCTTTAGTGGAACAGGAGCAATCTGCTACTGCTCTACCATTGGACCTGTTCCTTTTACCTGCTCCTTTTTGTCACAGTCCTTATACAAAACTACTCCCAGCCTATTTTTTTAAGCATCGCTTCTACTGCCCGTTTGGTTTATAGCCATATGCACTAATTACGCTAATTTGTTAGGGACGTGGATGGCTGATTTTAGAGGAAGTGCACCCACATTTGTGTGAAATGAGAGTGAAAAACACTTACGAAAAACCACCCACATTGCAACCAACCGGGATCGAACCCCAATATCCCTATATCGGCAGTTCAGTCTATTGCAAGAGTAACGCCAGTGACTAGGGGTCTGCAACCTTTTTTATTTCGTGGGCCATATGTATTTAAAAAATAATAATTGCTGGACCTATTCGAAAAAAAAGTTCAACTTTACATTTTTCATGTAGCAATTAGTTATTAATTCTATTGAACACAATTGTTTTCTAAATATTTTGTGGGCTAAATAAAACCAGTCAGTCGGCCCTAGATTGCTGAACCTTGCCTTGAATCATTTAATCACCAATGTTCAACATTAACGTAACAATTTATTGTGCGAATACATTACATACTGTACTTGTATTGTGGAAATAGTGTTTTTTACTACCAAAGCTTTCCTTCTAAAAACTCATTTGTGATTCCCCAAACCAACTCTAAGCTAGGTCTATAATAGATAAATAAGGTTGCACTGGACCTGATCTCAGCGCTGTGACAAGAACACAAAGTATCCACTTCCTTTCTACTGTACGACTGCTCCAAAATATCTCCGGAACATAGAGTTAACAAGGTTCCCGGACCTGTTCCAGCACAGCCTGTGACAGAAAGACGAGAAGCAAGGTTCCTCTGGACCTGTTCCAGCGCTACCTGTGAAAGAAAGTAGAGAGACGAGAAGCAATGCCAAGCGTTGATAAACACTTCTAATACGTAGCTGTTTTGTGGTGCCATCTACAATATTGTAACGATGCAGTCTCGACTGAGAGAAAACAGTAGAAGCTCGGAGAAAATAAATGGGTGTACAGTAATAGGTTTAACGTTTCAAACTGACCTGTGACAAAAAGGAACAACTCCTTTCGTCTTTCATGAACAGGCTGTGAATGTGACGTCAGAGGAGCAGGTTGTGATTTCACAACCCATTCCTACTATACCTATGGCTGAACTGAAAAGATGTTCACCATATATAAATTTAACACAAAAGATCTGTTCAGTCTGGGTTAAAATGGTAGTAAACTATTTTACTTCCATATAGGTGCTGCTGCTTTTATTCTAGCGGTACTCTAAAGTAGCAATCTCGATGGTTCAGTAGGTATTTTTAATTTTACAACAATAAGCTCATAAATTATGGGCTGTGCCAAATAGTCAAGCACACTTGACTTGATAAATTTACACTTTACACGCATTTATGATCGAAGACAGCAAGAGACTTTTCAAACGACAAACTACACTTTACACGCCCTTGAGTCCGCAGTGCTGCTTCCTACCAGTGATCTTAAAAACTATTTTAAACGACATCTATCAGCAGGGAATGAAAACGAATACATCGTTTTAATATCCATTCCCGCCTCTTTTCATTAAACAATTCCAACACAACACAAAAACACTACAACAAAAGCAGTACCAATATAGTTAAAATACTCACAGATCACATTACTCTAGCAAATTAAAAATTAAACAGTTGCCAGTCAAACACCGCATCGACGGCGTGTTAAGGATAACTTGCCGTCGCCCTTGGCCTCAAGGACTTGTGAGGTGTGCTTCGGCACACTCCGTGACTATTCGGACGGTTCTACACTTGATCACGTGATTGCTAATGCAACTATCAAGTGAACGTTAAGGGTCGACAGCGCGTGAAGTAGACTATTTGGATACAGCCATTGTATCGCGATGGCGTGAAAGAGGTAGTTTAGTGAAGAGGGTAGGAGGTGGAGGAACACTTGATGTGGCTTGCATGACTCATCAGTCATCACACATCACACAAACAAGAATCAGGCGGTTAGTGCACAGTTCAGGCCTGCACCCGATTCAATCGGCTGTAGCCAATCGCGGCTAACGTTATCAGAGGGATTACTTTATTTTTTTAGTTTGAAGATACACGCTTCAGTGACGACTACATGGTCTAATGCGATACTCTCATGTTAAGACTTTAAAGTGCCAACGACAGGGAGATTGAGGTTCGAATCTTGGTCAGGTGTATTGAGGGAGGTTTTCCCAAAATGATTTTCCACTTTTCCTCCACGCTAATGTGGGTACACTTTCTTTAAATGTGACTTTCCTGATCCCTAAAACCCCTAGCATTTTTTTAGTACATAAGCGTATAACCCAAATGGGTAGTAAGAAACGATGCTAGAAATAATATTAATTTTGAAAGTGCTATATAACACACAATACAACACATCTGTATCCATTATCTTACTTTTAAACAATGTAATCTTAGGACAACACATTGATGTTTCATTGAAGAAATGTAATTAAAAAATTAAATGCCTGTCTCTAGGAACTTAAAACTTTCCAGGAGTAAAGAAACTATTATAATACAAGTTTTAAAAGCAATAGCAATGAAATTTTAAAACAGTATTTTTTTATAATGCACTTGTTATATTTACAAAGCACATAGCTATCGTAGTCTAAATCTAAAAAAAAAAAAAAAAAAAAAAGCTGTTATCATCCTACTACCATTAAGATAAGCAAAAAAAAGTTTTATATTGGAACAACTAAACTGACCACCTCTGTGGTCTAGTGGTCATTGTTCCTGGCTACAAATCCAGAAGTCCTGGGTTTGATCTCAGTGGCATCCAGAATTTTTCTGTGAAGCAGTGGGTCTAGAATGAGGCCAAACTCAGCCTCGTGAGGACAAATGGGGAGCTACATAGCGGATCTGGTCTAGATAAGAGATAAACGCTCACTGGGTCCAGTGTGCTGACCACATGACACCCTCTATCTGCAAATGTTAGCACTATCATCACTAACAGCAGCGCCCAGCTCGCTTGCATGCCACTAACCTTCGGTTCATAACAAATTGTAGCGTTTTATCAAAATAACGCTACAAGAAATAACTAAACCATCGACTAAGCACTGGTGAAATAAAACAAAAGTGGACTTACATTGCCCCATCGTCCTATGTTATTGTTATTACGTCTCCCGAGCTGGCCTTCCGAACTACATTCCACTAGAAACTTTGTACTAAGACTGAATGAATGTAGCTCGAAGTGCGAGTCGGCGCAAGGTATCATGGGAGAAGTGGTGTGACGTATGATGCCCGAGACGTCAGTGGGTTATGGAAACTTTTGGTCTAGATCTTTCTCCATGCTCCTCCACGCTTCTCAAACCTCTTTCTACCGTCTAGATGTTCCGTCCCTCTTTGTCATGTGTTGTGATTCTCCTTTGTTTTGCGTACCCCTCTTCCCCCTCTCTGAGCTAGAATACTGGCATATATACTGTGGTAGGAGACATGAAACCTCACTCTTGTCTGGACCATAGATAAGGGAGGTCTGGACTTCCTCCAGGAAAACATATTGGTGTTCAGGATGAACAAAAAGGTATAAAATTCCCTTTCGGCAAAATGTATCTCAAAATTCCTTTTTAGCTAACTTTAAAGATTTTATGTACGAGTACAATCATCTAAATGAAACATAGAATCGTTGTTATTGTCTTGTAGACAATAAGGCCCCTTTTGGGTTGTATGTAGTAATATTTTGGAATATTATGGAAAAGTCATCTTTTTGTAATGGTTAAATTTATAGCCGGTTCGGCTTGAGAAACATAAACTAACTTGGAATGTTTTTGTGATTATTGTTGTTGTTTTTGCATAATATAGGCTTAGGCTCCCCTTCTGGGTTTTGGTAAATAAGTTTATATATTAGGGAAGAGCTAACCTTTTATTGGAAAGATAAACTTATAGTCTATCCGGCTAGGAAACTATTATTTGTACTTGTAAATATTTGTTAGGTCCATTTCTTGACGTAATTGTTTTTGTAAGTTGAGGATAAGAGATAGATAAAATTACCGCTAGTTTAAAGCCGAACTTTGTTACATCGCCACTTGGCTGTTATTGGCTTAAGGCCTTCAGTTAGCTGTTAGTTAGTTTTCTTTTTGGGAAAGGTATTTAATACTTCAAAGTTGTTACATTTGTCATTATATGACTTGACCCATTGATGTTTTGAGATGATCATTGAAAATTTAAATTATTGTTGGTTTATATTAAAATGTTCTCATATAAATATATATATCCTATTGGTGCCATATTCAAAATATCCATTTTATATAAATAAAATGCCTAATACTGTTTACAATTTTTTATGTTACTCACTATCCTTTTTACCTGTTGGTGGGAAATATTTCTAATAATAAATATTTGTAGAGCGGGTTCGCGGAGTCAGAACTCAAATGGACCTGTGTACTGTCCATTTGTTTTATGTTGGTCCTATCGGCTCCTCTGAAATTATTGTCTTTTTTTTATCTTTTGAATTTTCTACAAAAGATATTGTTTTTGTTGTTGTGCACCAGCCTTAATTCGTCGTTGAATTAAGGGGGTGTTTACAAAATCATGTTGAATTTGTGTGGTCAAGTGTGATTGATGATACCATTGTGTTTATGGATGAAACAGTAACATTCTTGTCAGAACATCAAAGATGAACTCCTTTAGTTAAGTACTATAGAGAATGTTTGTTTGATACCTAAGAAACATTTTAGCCAATACTTTTATTTATCACTGCGTCTTTCTATGCATGTATGATAACTACTTTAATAGGGCAGGGATGAGAAAGGGAGTATTTTAGAGGTAATTTACCCATAATTACGTGGAAGCAGAGTTGGAAACCATTTAGGAAAAATCACCCTCATCAAACCTGACAGAGATTCAAACCTCAATCTCCCCCGTAATCAGCAGGCCAGTTTAACATGTGTGTGAATAAAGCCTTTAAGGTGCCAATTTACAAAGCAATATATGAAGCAATATGGTTGACAATGTGATTGCTCTGAAATTGCCGGTGGATTGGTTTCCCCCATTAACGAGAAACTATACAAGCAATTTGTTTGTCAACCGAGATTTTCCTCCATCTTGTTTTTATCAGTTCAAGGTAGACTTTTGTGAGGTGTGGGCCTTTACTACCAATGAGTGCAGTTTCGTACCCTGTTATTTTATGTTTTTAAGGCAGTACAATATGCTTCAATGAAGTATTTAAAAAATAATAGTTTTAGAAATTCTTTTAAAATGTCCTGTTCCTCATTTCCTCAACAACGTTGTCGGAATCGGCCATTTAATCTGGAGAAATAAACAAGACTCGCTATCAAAAAACAAAGCCAAAATACCAGTAAATTCATTAAACTATTTTAACAAACTCAACCAACCTACTGTAGGGAAAAACAACATGTACAGACTGAGACGCAAAGCGAAACAGGTGCTATGCGCATGCACACATCTAACAGGTTGGCAATCTGGTCACATTCGTCCATTCACGGTGCAATCTGTCAGACAGGACAATCGAACTGACATCAACCAAAATATTGCTCAGGCAATCTGATTCCCTGAACCCATTGGCGAGGCAATATTTGGGCAATTTGGTCGAAAGCAATGAGATTGACAACCAGATAGCTTCAAGATTGCATCGTGAATGGGCCCATTTAGACAATTCAGCCACTGAAGAGGGTTTTCAGCCAATGGAGATAATTTTCTACGCTAAGAATAATTTGTGTTTACTGCTCGATTGTTTATAAATGGGTTGATCAATCTGGTTCTAAAGCTGTAAGTTGGATCTTTAAAAATTAAATTCAACTGAGTATTAATAATATGTATCCATGGAAGACAGTTACTTTGAACATTGATGCAACTATGGAAGATTTTTTTTTAATTGTTAAGATAATAAAATGATAAAGATAAGTTAAAAAACATGTTCTATTGATCAACCCAACAGTATGTTAAGTGATGGTTTTAATCTAAAGGAAGAGCGGTGTTGTTAAGTATAAGTACCATTTTTCATTTACTTGGTTGCTTGGACAGGCTGTTCATACAAAGTATATTTTAAAATTTCCTGACTTTTTCATATTTTCGAGAGCAGATTTCCAACTTTTCCAGTCACTATTATATTATTATTATTATTATTTTTATTAAGATTACAATTTAATGTAATACTATTTTTTGACACAGACACGTTCTGAAATTATGTCACACTATGAGTTGTTTCTAGATATCAGCCTAAAGCGATGGCTTGTCGGATGGTGCAATATAAGTTAGATTTCATCGAGTTGATATCGATAAGGTACATTAAAAGATCACCTACACCAGTGCAGCTTGGTAATTGTTGTGAGACACATTCATTTTAGTTTCTTCTTTCTACGTAATCAATTCTTGCCCATGCACTTAACTATGACTCAACTTTGGCTAGACATGCGGTAGTGGGGTGAAAAGACAACTTGAAAATTACATGTTGACTTTAAGAGCATTGAGATTAGCATGCTCAACTGGGACAAATGTGTTAAGATGGATTCGTGATGAGTATTAACTGGAATAAATGTGTTGAAAAACACCCTCTAGTGCACGCAGCAAGATTTAATTTTAGTCTTTTGAAATTAAAGGTACAAGGCGTACTGAAAATGAAACAGATTAAACTAATCATAGAGATTACACTTTTCTAATTATATTACTTCTAAAAAAGTTTTATACATGAAATAAAGTGCATTGAGCAAAAACAATTTGTAATAAATAAAATGATAGAATAGTAGAATAAAAGAGCACAAATAAAAGCTTTGTTCTTGGCATTCACTGCTGCTTTTCCTTTTCATTCTATCATGGAGTTTCCTTCCGTCTTCTTTTTCCACTCTCCTCTGCCGCTTCCACCATGCACTCTTTGAACCTTTGCCACTCCTCTCCTCTTACTCTTGCTTGAAAGCTCACTCTCTCCTCAACTTGGCTGAGCTTCCATATCTTTATCCTCTTATCCTGCTTCACTATCTGGCAACCCCTCTTTCCTGTCGGCGACTAATAGTCTATGGACCTCGTACAAAGAGACACTTGGCAGTACCCGATAGTTCATTGTGCACGCATTTGCTTCTTGAACTATTAGAAAATAGTCAACTAGGGATTGTTGCTCCCCATTCCAACTATAGCGCATTATCTTAAGAGTATCCCTACTCTTCTTAAACCAACTGTTTCTGACCATCAGTCCATTTCTTGAGCACAACTAAACTAACTGAAACTAACATGATAAGTTTTAAAAACCAATGACATTACATATATATAGCTAATAAAAATATTGATGGCATAGAATAATCAAGTTTATTACATTGGACAACACATCCATCTTTCTAAAATACCCTAGAGTCTAGCGTGTGTGTACGAGTACTGTGTCAGAGAAAGAAAGACTACATTAAATAAATGTAAAAGAGAGTTAGAATAGAAATGAATATGATATATATTATATTTGTACATTTATAATCATCGGTAAGTTATGTGAGGCATGGAAATGTTTGTGCGACTTTAAAATATCATTAAACTTTGTAGCAATTTTAGTTAAGTCTCATTCCACACTAAGATAATTTCATTTCACATTTTCTTTACCACAAAGAGCAGAAAAAGCTTGCTCGCACAAATAAGTTGTTGGAAAAGGCATCAAATGCTTTTTGTTTAAGTTGTTTGTGCCGGTTGATGAGAAAATTAATATAAAAGTGAGTTTCCAAATTCTCTTCTCAAAGATGTGGGCACAAGGGGCATGGCCAACCCCTCACTTTTCCCCCTCGACTCCCTTTTGAGAATCTCTGCATTAGATGGTTCAATAGTAATAACAATTTAGTGGAGAGGTCACAATAAACAAACAAAAAATATTTGATGACAAGGGTGACCCTTAAATAAGCTGTTTGGGCTTTTCTTTTGTGATTCTATCATATTCATTGTAAAAGCGCTTAAAAAAGGATTAATCTTAGCGAAAAATTTGCGTTGAATGCTTTCCAATTATAGAGAGTCAGTTAAGGTGACAGAATTCCATGCCACACTAGCATATTAATTGAGCTTTGACCTGACCAGAGCAAAATACAAATTTAAAATACAGTCAACTTTAGAGAATGAGGAAGTGAAAAACTTAATTAGGCCAAGTAATTTAAGAGTGTGAGAAACTATGAGCAACATAGTAGTGAAAGTAGGGACAGTATTCTATAATACTATTGCAAAGTTTATAAACAAAAAAAATATGGGTGGTTTTCTTGGTGTATCTAGTTTTAGATTTACTGATAGACATTCCATTTTCAATAAACCATCATAAAATACCATTTACATCACTTTGTAAATCCAAGCAATTAGTAAATGAATTGATGACTTTGAAATGTTTGAGATCAGAAAACAATAAACAATTTGAAGACTTATTTAACAATGACGTCAATAAATACATTAACAAGTAGAGGACCTAGATTAGACCCTTGAGGTATACCCCAACGGGCAAAGGAGGTGGAGGTGCTTGATTATATTTTGATGGTGACAGACCTTTATCCAAATAGCTACTAAATCAGCAGAAATTAATAGAACAAGATAATAATAACACTTGAACAATTACTTTAACAGTATTAATAAGGTTATTTAAAAAAATTAATATCTGTATGTATGTATAGTAAGTACTCAACTTAAAGGTTGGTTGGATCCTTAACAGTTCCTCACTGAGTCAGAATGTATTATTTATTGCACATTAGTCTGCCGAGCCACCAACTGACCCTACAAGTGACACCTTCACTCCATTCATCCCAGGGACTACATGTTTGTTGAATGTTATTATTAGTGAAATTGAAACAGATCAATTAAACTATTATCTTGCTCTAGCTTAGGGTTCTAAACCTTTTTAAGATTGCAGACACCTTATAATATGCCCAATATGTCTCCATACCCCCTGAACCAAAAGGTCAAGATCATCATCATCATCATCATTACCAGACCTATTAGGTAGGTAGATACTATTATAACTTCAAAATATGTGAATAGCCTTGTTTTATAACATATGGAGAGCTAGGAACTGAGCAGAGGAAAAATAATCACATGGATTGTATCATATTTATTTATATAAAAATCACAAATACACAACCAAAATTGATAACGGTGATATTTTATTCAAATTTAACAACTTAAAAAAATGTATAATTGGAGAAATGTGGGTTTCACCTTTTACAGAGATGAACTAACAGTTGGGAGTTGGATGTTGTGTTTGTTCTATATTGAAATTAGTTTATAAGTCGTGTGTTCTTTTAATGTCGGTTCAGAAAGTGCATATTAAATACATTTAATAATAATAGTGATACTCCTGGTTAAGAATCTGCTATAGCTCATTTCAGAGCATACAGTGCAATGCAAACACTATATCTTCCTAGAGAATCAGCTGGGGTGTATTATTTGTCTGAGAGAATCTTGTTTTCAGGTGAATATTGCACATGTATAATTCGTAAATAAAATACACCTGTAGAAATTTAGAATAAAATTGCTATTTTAAGTTCAAGAAAATGTTGTTCAATTTTCAGTCTATTTGAAGTTGGTTTGTTACTTTAAGAATTTGGAACCTCTTTAATATTATTGAAGAATTAATATAATATTCGGGGCAAAAAATTGATGCATTTGCTTAAGTTTATTTTTCAGGAAATCAAAGTGAATCTTTTAAAATAAGTTTATTTAAGCCAATAAATAGGAAATTTACTCAAAAAAAGACTCAATGAATTAAAAAAAAAGCTCTTGAGAAAAAGCGTTTAAATTCACACAAGACAAGGAATGACTATTTATATACGATTTTTATTTATTATGTAACAAACTTTACGGGCATAAAAATAAATAAGCACCCACATCTTAAAATAAACAACACATTCTAAATTGTTTTAAAAATGAAATAAAATAATTTTAGTCACCACATTTATGTACCACTCAAGACATTACAATTTGATCCTTATCTTACAACAAGATATTCTATTGTTTATTTATAAATTATAGTAAAAAATTAACTCTCCAATCATTTTCACAAACATACACATATAAATAGGTCTACATATCAACTTAAAGACAATATAAAATAATTCTAGCTTTTCTGAGTTGCATACAATTGAAATTAAAATACTTGTTATGTTCATTAATATGAATCATAGCCATTTTGTAGAAAAATATCGAGAAATGATTAATTCCTCAAATTCCATACCACATATTTTTTTCATTCTATTGGCGGCTCAGAATTCAAGGTCAATTAGTTCATATGCATCAATTGTAGTTTAAAGAAAGGAAAATAACCAGTAGACTTACTTGTGTCAAGTTACACAATCTTTCAGCGGAACAATCCCCCATCTCTCTTTAAAATAAATTATTATAATATATTTTATATATTTAAAGAGAGCTTCCTGTTTTAGGAGATAATGTATAGATCTTTCATTATACACAAGGCTAGCAAACTAATTGAGAAAGTCAAATGTGCTGACATCTTCAAACTGCTGTTGCTGTGGTGTTTGTTGTTGTTGCTGCTGTTGCTGTTGCTGCTGTCCCTGATTGGCCGAATTCTGTTGTCCCATTTGCTGTTGCTGACTTCTTGGTGTACCACCCATTTGGTGCATTGTTAACACTTGGTGACGATACTGTGGTTCCTAAAACACCAAACATTCAAGATGAGCCAACTTTGATTCCTTTAGCTCAACAACGTTATTAATACACGGAAATTTACATTTTAATTAGCAATTAAAAGGATATGTTGATATATTACCAATTATAAATCTCAATTGTATATTACATTTATATATATAAATTTCAATGGCAAAATTATATCCCTGCCAAGAATTAAATACACTTTGATAAAAATAAAACCGTGATTATGGGGTTCGAACATGGGATGTTTGGTTTAATGCATCAATGCACTATTTCAAAGCTACTCTGGTTTGCATCATGTTCAGGCCCATTCTTCACACATTATTTAAGATAGCGAGTCTGTGTTGTAGTAAAAGTTTGAACCTTCAACAACAACAACAGCTAATTTTGTTTACATGCTGCCAACTATATCATTCAATGATAGCAAATGTTATTCCCAGAAATAGCACTAAGGATGAGTTTGTATTCATGCATGATGAATAGCTAATAGTAAATATTGCATAGCACATAGTGCACAATTTATAAGAAAAATATATTGGTTAGTAATGAAATTGGTACAAGGTCTGACTTAAATCAAATGTTTTTTTTTAAACGGCCTAACCTCTTTTCACTACTGGATAGTATTTCTAAAAATACTTCAATAAAGGGTTCATTCAAAAAAATATAACTAAACAGTATCTTTTGAATGTGACTACATTTATGTTTTGTCTGTGCTATTAAATCAAATTCAATTTTTATTGGGTTCTGATTTTATTATGAATATTTTAGTAGACTTCTCAATAAAAAAATTAAAATGTAATATTTTTCCTTATTTTCAATCAGATCAAAGAAAATTCACTAAAAACAAACAGCTAAGACTACCACAAGGCATTTTAAACATAAAGGTAAATAAAGAAGCTAATTATTTTCTTCCTCTTGTACACTGGCATTTAATTGGCTATATCCTCTCCTCGAAATCTCACCAATTGATACGTCTCAAGTCCAATGGATTATCTACACCAGCGATTCTTAACTGGGTGGCCACAAGGGGTTTTTGGGGGGGTCTCTAAACAATAATTTAAAATGTTATTTGCTTATTAATGAAGTCAAGTATCTTAAATTTTATGTTTTGGAAAAATAATTTGATGATTGTAAACATGTAAGTAGAGTAGACTTTCAATTTTCCAGGGTAATGAAGGGGAGACACAGATAATACAAATAATCCCCATCTGATTACCATCACCATTCAGAATTTGCGGCCATTTGTTTATACTTATTTATGTGAAAATGTATTTTCCACAGTGGTAAATATTAAAACAAAGCAGCAAAATGGCTCTGAATTGACTCCTACATGCGGAGAGTATTAAGTAATACAATTGAAACAAGAATAGAAAAATAATAAAACCACTATTTTAAAATAAATCTTAATGATTACTATGTTAGTAAAAACTGGGGGGCTGTGAAAATATTTAAGGATATTTAAGGGGCCATGAGCAATAATGATCTATATTACAAGCCATGCATAATGCATAGTAAGTTAAAGCTGAATTAACTTTATGGATAGTACACTATTCATTATTTACTATGTATTGATTATAAATGCTATCATTAAAAATAATGTATTTCAACATCTTGTGAACTGTGTGCTATACACTATTCGCTATTAATTATGCATTATGCATGAATATAAACCCAGCTCAAGTATGAATGAAATAATATGTTTGACATAATAGGATTGGAAAATGAGGACCATACCTTCACATTTATTACTGAGATGTATAAATTAATTGTATGCCAAGTGTATTTCCTCATTGTTGAATGTCTTAAGATAAGTTGAGCTACCCCAAAAGGTTTTGAAAGAGAAGAGAAAACATATCTTTACATAAAATAAATGTGAAATTAACATTTTGAATGTAATTTTTTAAAGCGTGGTGAAATTTAGCAAGCGCGCAAAGCGTATGTGTCAATTCCTTTTGGCAAGATAAAGTGACACCTTTCCACCTAACGGGGAGGGTGATGCGCGCACAACTATTCATCTCAGCCAATGAAGGTGAAGCCCGCTATCCCCTACTTGTGAGGGTTACATTCTGAGCATATTTAATAGTTTTCAAACATATTTTATTGAGTGGTTTTAAATTTCATATTATAATATATATCAGTAATGTTTTAGACATCAACAATGACTCTTTCGGTTCAGTTGACATTTTGTTAAATAATTCTGAGGCTTTGTCTTTTGAACAAAAAGTACATTCAAAAGGAAAAATAGAAATAACAAAATTTTATATTTCCCAGAAGTTATAGGAAAAAACAAACAATTTTTTAAATATTATTATGATTAGTAATAGTAGTAGTCTGCCAGTATTGTATTATATAACTCCATGAAAATCCTATTTCAACATCTTTAAGTGTTCCCCTTTATGTGTGTTCATGACTCAGGTTACCAAAACATTATCATCACACTTCGCCACTGCTTGCTGTATGAATATATGACAGTGACTATAAGTATCTTTAACAATACAACTGCTTGATAATTATGTTTGGATCAATAGGTGACAAATAAAAATCACACGACCCTCTGCTGTTTGTGTGTTATAATGAGTTTGGGTATCTATGACCCTCAAAATAATATATAGTATTTTTAGGGTATATATAAATTAACATTTAGACCCAGTATGAATAACTGTTAGAAATAAAAAATAAGTTATTATAGTATTTGATCTCTACATCCATGCCAATGTATCAATATTATATAAATCTTTTAATGAAGATTATAAACACAATAGGTTCTTGTGATGATAGCGCCCTGCGGCTATGTGAGGAACTACACTCTCTATCCAAGAACAAGTTGAGCATCAGAGGTGTTACCCCAAGAACTTGTTATCTGTGGCTGTATATTGTAATGTCTTATGTCCACAACATGTATTTGACAGAATAGAACTCGCCTTGTACTGAGTTAGACTGTAATGTAACTTGGCAATTCTTGCTGTAATATCACATGGTGGCAGTGGTCGGATATTGTGCTCTATTTAAGTATAACTAAGGTGAAGTGAAGCGTTATAACATTTATAAAGAACCCAGTTCCATTATGTCGGCTCCTGTGTATCAAATACCGGCTCCAGACCCTTTCGATTTCAAATCAACATTGGAATGGAAATCATGGAAAGATCGTTTTATGCGTTTTAGACGTGCTTCAGGTATGATAAAGGAGGAAGATGAAGATCAGGTAAATTCTTTGATTTATTTGATGGGCCCTCAGGCTGAAACTATTTTTCTATCGTTCAAGCTATCATCAGCCGATCAAAAGAAGTTTGATACAGTCCTTCAGAAGTTTGACAGCCATTTTATTCCCACCAAAAACATAATCTTTGAACGAGCACGGTTCCATACTAGATTCCAACTTGAGGGCGAGTCAGTAAGTGATTATGTTACAGATCTTCATACTGTCGCTCAAGATTGCAACTTTCCTGTCACTTTTTATGACGAAGCCATTAGAGATAGAGTGTTAGTTGGTATTATAGATAAAAATCTATCGTTTAAACTACAATTAGATGCCAAATTAACTCTGGAAACGGCTGTTAATTCCGCTATACAATCTGAGCAAGTTAAAAAACAGCAGGAGACTTTAACAGGAGCTAGTCAAGTTACAGCTGACAAGGTTAATGCTACAAATAAACCAAAAAAAAATAGTAGAAAATTTTTTGGTTATAATAGGACCGCTTTTTCTAACGAAGATAAAATTCCAACTAGAAAATCATGTTTTTGGTGTGGGAGTAATACAGAACACCCTAGAACCAAATGTCCTGCTAGAAGTGCTGTCTGTCATCAGTGTCGATATAAAGGGCATTATGCGAAATGTTGTAGATTTAGATCAGTTGATGCTGTTGATATGGAGGACGAGTTAAATGATGGGGAATTTGTCGGCCTTGCCTCTACAGAAACTAATTATTTGCATGATAAATGGTTGGTAAACACTAAATTCTGTGGGAAAGACCTTTCTGCTAAAATTGATACAGGGGCAGATGTGAATATTATTGGAAAACGTACATACGAGGAGTCTTTTCAATATATGGAGCTTTTGCCATCAAATAAAATCTTATCCGGTCCAGGGGGCGCTCAGCTCATAACTATTGGCAGGATTCAAGGGAAACTCCAATACAAAAACAAAAATATTTTTGAGACATTCTATGTAGTCCAAGGAGCAGATAGAATTCTTCTAAGCCATCATACTAGTGAGAAATTAGGCCTTATAAAGAGGATTTCTGGAGTAGGAAAGGCTAATTTTGTTCCAAAAACTGTGTTCCCCAAGCTTTTTACAGGACTAGGAAAAATTCGAGAGCCATACCACATACAACTTAGAGAAGGGGCTGTACCAGATGCTATTAGTGTTCCCCGACGTGTTCCTTTACCTTTAAAGAAGGTTCTTAAAAAAGAACTAGATAGGATGGTTCGGGATGAAGTCATAGAAAAAGTCGACAAGCCATCAGATTGGTGTGCTCCCATGGTTATAGTTCCAAAAGCCAATGGATCCCCAAGGTTGTGTGTTAACCTGACTAAATTAAATCAACATGTAGAAAGAGAATTTTTCCCTATGCCGGCAGTTGATTATTCCCTAGGTCAACTAGAAGGGGCTAAGATATTCTCAAAACTAGATGCCAACTCAGGATTCTGGCAGGTTCCTCTCACAGAGTCTTCCAGAGCTCTAACCACATTCATCACACCATATGGAAGGTATCGGTTTCTTCGGTTACCTTTTGAGATATCCCCTGCTCCGGAGGTTTTCCAGAAGAAGGTCAGTGCGCATTTAGAAGGATTGGAGGGAGTGGTCTGCCATTTTGACGATATTATAGTTTATGGGTCAACTATTGAGGAACATGACTCACGGCTTTATAAGGTCCTTTCTAGGCTGCAAGAAGCAGGTTGGACTCTAAATGAGAAAAAGTGTTCGTTTCGGCAAACTACAATAAACTTTCTTGGCCATATCGTATCTGCGAAAGGTGTTTCTCCAGATCCAAAAAAAGTTGATTCTATTCTTAAACTGAAACCTCCCACTAATGTAACTGAGCTAAAAGGATTTTTGGGTCTTGTAACATTTCTGGCCAAGTTCGTCCCAAATCTGTCTGCCTTATCGCAACCTCTTAATGAGCTTCTCCGCTCAAACGTCGACTGGGTATGGGATTGTCCACAGGCTCAAGCATTTGAAAACATAAAGATAGCCATAGCAAAGCCACCTAGTCTTGCTTTATATAAGTGCAATAATGACACTATTTTGTCAGCTGACGCATCATCCTATGGCCTTGGTGCAGTTTTAATACAACGCCAAGATGATGGATCTCTAAGACCTGTTAGTTACGCTTCTCGAACTCTCAGTGAAGCGGAGAGAAAGTGGGCACAAATTGAGAAAGAGGGACTGGCTCTCGCTTGGGCATGTGAACGCTTTTCTGATTTTATTACAGGTATTCATATAACAATAGAGACTGATCATAAACCTTTAGTTCCTATTTTCACCACCAAAGACCTAGATTCTATATCCCCTAGGCTACAAAGAATTAGACTTCGATTGATGAGGTATTCGTTTGAGATTGTTCATGTAGCTGGTAAAAATCTACTAATTGCTGATGCTCTTTCCCGAAATCCACAGCCACTACTTGCTGGGGAAGATGAACTAGCTGAAGAAGTGATGGCATATGTCCAAGAGGTTGTCTCTGGTCTTCCTGCATCTGATGCTAAATTGGCAGAAATTGTTCAGAATCTACATAAGGATGAGGCTAGTATCCACCTAATGCAGTTTTGCCAAGACGGATGGCCTCTAAAGTCACAAATACCGGAAATGTGCTTACCATATTGGCAACATCGAAATGAAATATCTCTACAAAATGGGCTTCTACTAAAAGGTAATAGACTAATAATTCCTAATTGCATGCGGAAGGAGATAATAAATAAACTACATGAAGGTCATCAGGGGATTACCAAATGTAGAGCACTTGCTAAACAAAGCGTTTGGTGGCCAAGATTGTCCACACAATTGAGATATCTTGTTGAGAACTGTGCCAAGTGTGCCAAATTTAGGATAAATCGATCAGAACCTTTAATACCTACTATGTTTCCTGAGCGGCCTTGGCAAACAATTGGCATGGATCTTTTGAAGTTGAAAGGTAACTGGTATCTCCTTGTCGCTGACTACTACTCCAGATATCCAGAAATGGCTTTGCTGGAGCGCCTTACTACTAGTTGTGTCATAAATCATCTTAAATCTATTCTAGCCAGACATGGAGTACCTGAAATTATTAGAGCTGATTGTGGCTCACAATGGATCCATAACATTATAATGAATGAAAAGTTTTTCCAGTTTGCTAAAGATTATAATTTTAAGCTTGTTACATCGAGCCCAAAGTACTCACAAAGCAATGGCTTTATAGAGTCTGAAGTAAAGAATTTTAAAAATCATATTGAAAAGAGTGAGGACCCATACAGAGCCTTACTTATGCTGCGCTCCACACATCTAGAATCTGGATATAGCCCTGCTAAGCTCTTGATGGGGAGAAAACTTAGGGGATTTATACCAACATTGCCGAGTAACCTCGTTCCCTCACCAGTTAATTTGGACCAGCTGTTCCGCAGAGAAGAACACAGACTGTCGAAACAACAAGAAAACTATGATCGTCACCATGGGGTTAGACCTCTCACAAATTTGAACCCTGGAACAAAAGTCTATATCACCGACCGGAACCAGGAAGGTACTATAGTGAAGAAACATGATACACCACGGTCGTATATAATCCAAACAGAGGATGGACAATTTAGAAGGAATCGAAAGTCTCTCCAGCCTCTTCATGAAAATGGTCCTCAGGTCCAGCAAGAGCCAGATGAGTTGCCAAATAACAGCTCATCATCTCCAAGAAGAGAGTCAATTCTACCAGTTCACCCAACACCTTCAGAGGTGGCAATTGAAGTACCTCAACTTGATGATTCTTCTCCGAAGTCATCCACTCCCGCTCGAAGAAGCCAACGGTCCAGGAAACCTGTAGACCGTCTCGATCTTTAGAGGGGAGATGTGATGATAGCGCCCTGCGGCTATGTGAGGAACTACACTCTCTATCCAAGAACAAGTTGAGCATCAGAGGTGTTACCCCAAGAACTTGTTATCTGTGGCTGTATATTGTAATGTCTTATGTCCACAACATGTATTTGACAGAATAGAACTCGCCTTGTACTGAGTTAGACTGTAATGTAACTTGGCAATTCTTGCTGTAATATCACAGTTCTATTATTATTAGAAGTTTATCTAGTGCCTTCTGCTCTGAGAAAGTTTACACAGTAGCAGAGCTTATTACTTTTGATTTATTTATGACATAGGAGTTGATCTCTTTTTTAATTGTTTCCAAGAATATCAGATGGACAGACAAGGTGATGAAGTACCAAGAATAGTGGGTGAGAAAAGAACCATTTTGGATGTGGTACTTCGGTAAAAAGCAAACTGGATCGGACACATCCTTAGGAGGAACTGTCTTCTGCATGACGTCATAGAAGGAAAGGTTGAGGGAAAGAGGAGCTTAGGAAGGAGGACATTGGAGTGCATTGGCAGTCTAAGTTACTGACAAAAATAATGAACTTGTCGTAAGACAGAACACCTAATAATAATAAATAATATTACTGGTAAAAAATGCATATAATCCATTATGATGAAACCATCTTATTGATGTTGTATGCTGCCACTCTAGACAAACATCTGTATTATTTCACCTTAAAATTAGTTGGTGTGTTACGTTACATATAGCTTGCAGCCTAATTAAGTGCAACAGCCAGTGGTGGCTTGTGAGTGTACTTAAGGGAAGGCCCTCTTTTAAAAGGTATCAGCTTATCTTATACCAACTTTACACCCCCCCCCCTTCCTAAAATTAACATAAAAAACTACACCTAAAAAGTATAAAGTTAATAAAAGATATAAAAGTACAAAAACTCACTTGGTTTGAAATCTAAAACCATCCATCGTGAAATATCTAAGTTACACACACACACGCACACAAGCCCACACACAAAAACACACACTCACTCATAAATAGGTGCTTTCCGCTGTGTCGATCACTATAAATAGTATATAGATAAGAATTAGTTTATAAGTACGTTCATGGTTTGAAAGAAGAATCTAAACTTCTAGTTTTGTCCGAAGTGCATTTTTCTATTAGTAGTTTGTTAAAGTCTGGTAACTTGCAAATCATCTACTGTTCTATAGACAATATGGACAAAGCATTTAATCTGTTTTACTTAGCCCCTGGTGTTCCTTAAGTAGTCATAGGAATATTTACAAGAATTCATAGTGCTATTATTGCTTATTTAAATGTATCATTTAAAAGAAAGAAAGATATAAAATTTAATGTTTTCAAGCAGCTAACCAGATTTTCTTCTGTTATGTATGACCTTGAGTATAAAACTTAGAGCTCTATCATAAAATATCTTAACAATCATTGGAAATGCAGTGAAAAAACTGGTTAATATAATCTACAGGAAGACACTTTTTTTTATGTTTATTGAGATGCTCCGAATGAAATACCTTTATTCCACACAGATGATTTTTGAATAAAAAGCAATATTTTATTTGAAAGAGAGCTATCACAAACTTCCTTTGCCAATCAATTTAAATTATTATCATTCGGTCATCGCCTTTTTTCTTTTTCCTTCTGTGAACCCCTCAATTCTTTTCTCTTGTTTCAAATACATTTCTAGTTTTGACTATCACATTTTTTGGAGTCATCAATAGCAGCATTAATTCTCAGTGGATAAGTTTGCAGAACTCATAACTGATTAAATAATAAAAATTTAGCCAAGATAAGAAAGTGTTATTTTAAAGCCAGTTAAAGTCAGGGGCCAATGTTATTGTTCCTGAGTTATATATTTTTTCATGTATATTTTAGAAACATTCCAGAACATTGTCTTTGTAAATGAAGATGGTTTGTATTATTCTGGATTGAAAATTCCATCTAGTTTGTTAGGGTTAGGGTCTTTTTATCGCATACATGCTCTACAGCTGCTTTCATGTCTAGAGAGTGGGAGAAAAATGTGATAATCCTTTTTAAGTTGCAGAAAAAAAAATCATATTAATTTTATTAGAAGAAGCTTGTTCGAACAGTCTATTTAATTGGTGGGCGTGACAGTTAACATTTTTATATTTCTATTTGGTTTTAGCATTTTCTACTCCCTCACGTCCGCACATAGCAGCACATGTGTGAGTGATCAGTTTGTTGACTGCATGTAGCGACAGTGATGTCAGGTTGTCATGGCAACCACTCTGACGCATTCAATGCTCTCCGCCACCCTACAGCGAGCACATGTTAACGTAATATTACTTCTTGTCCCACATTGTAGTGATTGTAGTTTTACTAACATCTACTATATAATATACTAGAGATATTAGTAAATATGGCGAGCGTTGTGTGATATCTACCGCATGCAAAGGGCTAACATTTTATAATTAGTAGTCCCTGTTCACAAACATGTGCACCTAAAAGCTGGAATTTTCAAATTAAGCTTAGATTTCTTAAAATTTATTAAAAACTGGGCTGAAAGAAATTAATGGGATTTTATCTCTGTCGGTTTCAAGGGAGTTTCCCCAGCCAATGACAGGTACTTTTTCTAGTGTTTTGTCAAATTTCTTTGACTGTCAACATTTGTCACATTTGCCAACTTACCCCGTTAGCATAGGCAACTAATCATGCTATTAAAGCTCTGCGATAGCAGCCAAAGACTTGTACTTTAAGGCTGCATTATCAGATTTAAAAAAATTGTATTTGAAGTATTAAAAAAAAATCACATCCCAATCTGCGCCACAATGCGTGAAAATGGTTGAGAATATGCTTCTTTATAATATCGGTGAGAACCGCATTGGAAGATTTTGTAAAATAGTTTCTTAAATCTATGCATCTATCTATACATCTAGCTGAAATGAAACAGCTAGAAAAAACAAATAATGGTGTTAGGGCACAATTCATTAAAGGGGTCTAGATTGTTAACAAGAGTATGATACCATTTTATGCCCTGGATGCTGACGAGGCTCTGGAACATGAAAATAGAGCATTGGCAATGGTTTTTTTTAACCTTTCCTGAACTGTCACTGCAAACCAAAGAAGCAAATAAGTCAAAACAGCAAATTAGTGAATTGCAGGTAGTCTAGAAAACCATAATGAATTCAACGGATTCTAAGTCATAAGATGGCCCCCACCTATACAATTTCAGTTTGACGGTATGGCAGTAGAATTCAACAAGATGCTGGACTATACACAAACCATGTGATCTTCGACACTTACAAAGAAGACTTACTGTCATGCTCGACGAAAGAGCTGGTAAAGCACAAGATCACTGATACAATGGGAAGACATAATTGAAGATGCTGTCGCACATAAAACAAAATTACTTGTAGCTTACCTATCTGAGTATGCAATTGGAGGAAAACAGGTGTTTTTTTTGTTTATTGGAGAGAAATGGCCATGTCTTCAGACAGTAACGTAATAGGTGAACTTAAAAGCAATCACGAGGAAGATGACACAACAATTATTTTGCGTTCCTTGTTTGCCTGTTGTCGTGGTGTCAACAACCAGCGCATTTATTCACCAGATACAAAGGTCTTCATACTTTCTTTGTGGTGGTCCAAATCCTTTCCAAAGGACACTAAGTTTGTAACACAAGCGGAGAAAAACCGAAGAACGGTAAACATTAGCAGAGTAATTGAATCCCTGGCTCCCCAAAAATCTTCTGCCTTAATAGGACTACACGCAATGTCCTCATGTGAAAGTGCAGGGTAAAGAAAGCAAAAACCCTTTTCTGGAAAGTCCTCAACACATGAGACAATAGGGTTCTTGAAGCGCTTAGCAAATTCAGAAAATTTTCTTGTTAGTGACAGAATGTTGATAGAAAAGTTCAAAAGTCAAATCTCTGATATTACAACTTGTGTCTTCACCATCAGATTTTGGACAGAAAGTGCAAGAGAAAAGCGACTATTATGTTCCTATTATGTGTGTGATAACAACATAATAGATGCTCTAGTGTTAAAGGGGGAACTGTGTGGGCGTGGAGGACAGGAAGTTGTCTGTGACAACAACCACGATAAAACAACTAATAATGAAGATTCCTTAGAGAAATTATTTGATGTAAATTTGATAATGCTCTATCAATGTACAGTTTAAATTGAACAAAAGCACTCTGGAAATGCTTTTTTAAATCAATAGTAGTGTTTTTTTAAATATGCAGCAGTTGTAAATAATCTAATTAAGGACAGACTCATTACTTTTTCTTTAGTTAATACCTGTTGATAACACAAAATGTGTTAAAAATCAATTATGCGAAGTTTAATGGCACCTGAACCGATGAAGATATCGGAAAATTGTTAATAAACAATTCTTTTTCTTGTTTTATGCTTAATAAAAACCCTTAGATGTATTTTTTCATAGAAGTATGGGAGGAAATATACTAAATTTTATATATTTATGTCGTTTATGGTGGCCATCTTGGATTAATGACATAAAGCTCATACAGGTACATTTTAAGGAAAACACCACTTCATACCATCTAAGCAAGGGATCCCACATAGTAATTCCTTCCCTTCACAAACAATCCAACGGAATACATTATTCTTCTATAATAAAATAAAACTCCTGTTTTTTAAGTAAATATATAATCCTGGTATTATTTTATTCGAGCAAAAACTAGGATTATGCATTTCAAAGTAATTTTATAATATTACAATACTATACTGTACTGAAGTTTGTTTATAGTTTTTAATATTCCCTTAAAATTCAATTTTGATCAAATTATAATGTTAAAATGAAGATTATTTGCTGAAGTTAATATTTCCCTAAAGAGATACAGATAAAAAAAAGGTTTATACACTTTTTACAAAAAGTGTGTCACTAGCCACTAAATGTTTTTCCTAGCAAGCTTTTTTAGACCAGAAAATATAGCTAAATGCTTGGCATCGTGTGTCTAGGTCTTTGTCCCAATAATCACACCTACAGAGCTGACCAAAAAATCAGGACCAATAATTACTACTTTGCAAACTTTAAATTTTATTTATACAAAAGTAAAGTAATTAAATGAAATCATAGTTACCATAAGTGAGCAATTGTAATTGTGAATGAACTTTATTCTTAGGAATGTGGGTAGTTATTCCAAATTTATAAGTAAAGAGCAATTACTCTTTATTCATATTACCCAATGTATGCAAAGGGAACAAAAGAAATATTTTAGGAACAATTTCATAAATTGATTTGTTTTTATTTGAATCTGATCTTTCAACTAAACAGTTTGAAACAAGTTAGCATTGAAAAAAAGAAAGCAAATAAGATTGTTTTACTTGATCAACTTACGCGAGGGTGAGTATAGATGTTGTTTGGAGAGGAAGGGTCTCATTCGAACCAGCCACCCCAGCCAGTGTCCGGCTGCTTGCAATAATTGTAACATTTAAAACTATGTGTAACCAAATTATAGAGCTAGCCAGCTTACATTTAAAATATAAGGCTCTGTACCTTACATTCACTGTAGGAAACAAAAGAAGCATGATTATATAAAAACATTTATCTGCACACTTCCTTCAAAAATTAATTTAAGCTTAAAATCCCATTTATTGTGTAAAATAATGCGGTCAAAAGGCTAAATAAATTACATACAATCTGGAGTTAAAGAAATGAATTAATAATGAGTGTGAACAAATGAAGAAAGTTTTTGTTTTAATACTTTTTTCCAGAGAATTACTGATTACTGAAAATGGTACCTCAATATAAGTTTAGTGGTCAGAAAAGTGTACAGCTATCTAATGAAAACCATTACTTCAACACATCTTTGTTTCATGATAAAATAACAAGATTTATAGCTTTATTTTCCACCAACCAGAACAATATAAGATTCTATTGGTGAGATCATGGCCTCTCGGTAATCTCACCATATCTGGCTGCCACAATTCAGGAGTGCCATTACATGTAATGAGCCGTCAGACTCAGATAAGTGCTAAGAACAAGAGTTTTCTTAGGAAAAAACAAAATCCTCAAATTGGGCTCTTTTGCTAGCATTCATTAGTTGTTATTAAGATTGTCTCACTTTCTGTCTTTTAAAATAATCTTTATGTATGTGTTATTGAAACAATATTTCAACAGTGTTTAGTAATTTCATTTTAATATGAGGGGTGCTCGAAAAGGGCCGATTGGCCTTTAAGAGACCAATAAAAATTTCTTTTAAATTTTTATTTCTGTCAAATTAACCTATAGGCCTAGGATATTTTTCCACTTAGTCACCGCAGAATTTAGACATTGATTGTAACGTGGTACTAGCTTTTGTATACCCAGGTCCTAAAAGCTTGCCCCCTCTTAAGTTCAGCCAGTTTCAGACTACTTTTTTGAGCTTGTCATCATCCCAGAAACATTGTGGGACAAGGAATTTCTTCAACTGCACCCATAGAGTGCAAATTTACAATTCTGAAGCTTCTCGATAACAATCTCTTACAGACTAGTACTCAAAATCTGGGGCAAATCTGATGAAAGTTCAGAGAGCTTGAAGTGTCTCTTTTCATTGTTTTTCTTTATCACATGTTCAACCAAGTACGGAGAAACAACAGAAGGGAAGCCGCTCTGTTCCTTGTCATGAGCGTTTTGTTCGGCCATTTTTAATTCATGCCACCATTTTCTAGCCTTACCTATACCAATTACAGAAGAGCCATAAGCTTGACAGAGCGGGTGATGAATTTCTACTGAATTTGTGTGTATTATTTTTTAGTAACAAAATCTTATTACAGCATGGAGTGGGCTTATGATTTTATCATTCATTTTAAAGCAGTCACACACAGCCTAAGCTTTGACAAGTGAACTATCACTTCCAAGCCCCTACATGTGCCAACATGACTGCACCCATAACACGGCTGCCATGATAAATCGGCACCTACTTTCTAAACGCTGCTCATATATTTGGTATCTAAATTGTAATCTGGCTTGCATTGTGCATCCATTTAACACTATTTCACACTTTCCAGTAGCGCTCTTTTACTATGAACTCGTATAATATGTGAAACTCTTTGAGAAAAATGTGCACTTTTAAACATAACCTAACCTAACCTAACAAAACACTATTCAGTCAATTTATAAATGTGTATTAGCAGGTATTTAACACTATTTAGTTTCATGTAAAAAGCCATTTGAATACTACCAACTTATTTTATTTGACCCGACAAAAGTTACGATAAATATTCAAAATCCGAATGGTGAAACGGTACCACAATTTATAATGCCAGGAACAAAAACTAGTTTAAATAAGTTAACAGGTTTATCTTTTAATAAAACCAATACATAGTCTTTCCTTGTTTTATCAAACAATACTTATTAATAGGTTGTAAAATGTGCCACATATTTTTAAAAAGCTTCCTTGAAAGAGCCCGGACAGTGGCAGTGGCAGCAAAGTTACTTGCCAGATACTTATGAACAGTTATTTAATAACAAATATTGTTGCCATATTTTGTTGTTTTGTTTAACATAAGGCTTCCAATCACTTTTAGTTATTCACTCAAATGTCATAACAGGTTATAATAGCTAACAGTGACAAGACATCTCATGGTGTCTACTCAACTTGACCAATGAAATTCTCGACTTTTTCCCTGATTTCCCCTGATCATTTCCTAAAATTCCCGACTAAAAAGTATGTCTTCCATTCCCCCCGCCCCGCATTTTTCTGAATAATATAAAAAGTTTTCAAAATATAAATAAACATTTTATTTTTAATTTGTATTAACATTGTTTACTAGGAATTATAAAATATATTACACAACTACAAACAAAAAACGACAGTTTGAATCACATTATAATTTGCTAATTTAGTGATTATTATAATATTTCATATTTGAGTAAAACCACATTTTCCCGAATTTTTATTGTAATCTACAGAATTCCCTACTTGTTCCCGTTTTTCCCTATCATTTAAAATTCCCGGCTAATTCCCGTTTTCCCTGATGGTAGACACCCTGCATCTTTGCATAATTATTGATTTTGACTTTTTCCATTGTCTAGAATAGTGAGTGATGCTAAACTGGGGGGCCCTCGCAAAAAATAATTTAAAATGTCATTTGCTTATTATTGAAGTCAATTACCATCTGTTTACCATCACCATTTAAAATTTGTGGCCCTTTGTTTCTATTTATTTAGGTGAAAATGTATTTTCCACAATGATAAATATTAAAACAAAGCAGCAAAATGGCTCTGAATCGACTCCTGCATGCTGAGAGCATTAAGTAATACAATTGAAACAAGAATAGAAAAATTAGTGGAAAGTGTTCAACAGTAGAGGTCCCATTAAATACATTTAGGTAAGTTAATTTCTGTATTTTTATTTGTTTGTTGTTATTATTATTATCAGTAAATAAAACCACTATTTTAGAATAAATCTTAATGATTAATATGTCAGTAAAATCTAGGGGCAATGAAAATATTTTAGGATATTTAGGGGCCGTTAGTAATAAAAGGTTAAGAACATCTGGTCTAGAATATTTCCATCACTAAGCTTCCTATGAAATACAAAAGACATGACGAATATTCTTAATTTATATTCTAAATTAATCTACAAAAATTAAAGTCTACATATCAGAGCTGTCAACATTAAAGGGGGAAAAAGGTTTAATCTGGTTACCTTTCCATGTATCTCATGTAAATTTGGGTGAATTGGCAGCCATGGTATGGAGTTAGTAAACGCCTTAAGGATAGATAAAACAATATTTATATTGTGTGTTTAATGAAAGATAAATCCAAATGATGAACTAAGACATTGACCAAATACGCAACAGTATAAAATCAAGCAATACTGTTTAGATAGATGAAATATGCATTAAACTTAAGATTTTACAACAATCAGCAACAAAAATGACAGTAAGGTTAACAAAACAGCTAAAAATGTGATGTTAGCATAAAGACACAGGTGAGGAGTGTCAGGTGAAAACATTTATTCTTTCATCACTGAGACACTAGAGTCGCGTAGCATCAGTCAAAAAGTACTTATAGTAGTACTTGATAATGGAACAAATATTGTGGTGCGCTCAATTTTATAAGCTTTGAACGATAAGTTGGTGAGTATGCTGACGAAAAGTAGACCATTTTAGACACTCTTATAATGTTAGCAAACTCATAAAATCTGCTCAAAATTACAAATAGAACTAAGCATCAGAAAAAAGTGCAGGAAGAACCCACTCGGTGGAATTTGGGGGTTTGGGGCAAAAACATGATAGCCCTCATTTTATGAAAAAATGTGTTTGCAATGATTTCTGTTAGCTTACCTCTTGAGCTACAAGTTGTTTTTATAGTCAGTCAAGACCTAAGGATAGCTAATATCGAAGAATATTTTATTTAATTATTCATAACTAGACTTCAGAATTTCACATTTAAAATTAAATAATGAATATATCCCATCAAAATATATAAATAAATCTAAATCGTGTTTCTACCCCGGCACTCTAAATAGTGAGTTGCGTTTACTAAAACACTTGCTTGAGCATAAACAAGCAATTATGCTAGTAATAACAGTATAATTGATTTCTGTTCAGTGATGTATTATTTCAAACCTAATTAAATTATGTCAGCATATTTTACATAACATTGTCAGAAGTAGTTCAAAGTGTAAATAGGTATGAACATTCCCTTGTAGCAGTTCTTGACATTCACTATCTATTTGTGGAAGAACACACAGGTACAAAGGTACTTGATAAACGAGTGAGCAGACAAACAATACTATTATCAAACTTACAACACAACACAACACAACACAATGAATTATGTCATCACATGTGTTTTCCTTATTTCAGGCTTCCTGGACAACAGAATTAACAACATGACCAACCCTTGGATTGTAGTTATTTTAATACAAATTAATTAGCAAAGAACAGGATAGCAAAGTTGACCTCTCGATAAAATACTGTTATCCACGGTCTGTCAGATTCAGGGGTAACTGGTTTATGTCTCGACGATGTCCCCTCTCCGGGCGACGTTTGTTGTTGAGACACTGTATTCGCGGGTTGTGTGGGTAGAGGTAGGAAAAAGGTCGGCGAGAAGGTCCCGGCAACGTGAGTCGCGGTGGGCAGTGCGAGGATATTATACAATATTGCTCCTTCGTAACATAAGACAATTTATTAGCTCTTTTGAATATGTGGCGCACCAGGGTTTGGTAGCCCCTCTGCCCATCTGCGCCAGGAATCACCATCCACTGCTGCCTGTCCTTGTCCAATGGAAGACAAGGGAGCTTCCCATTGGCTCATGAGAACTGGAGAAACAGTGTTTGCCTAGCGGGCCAATAGAAAGAGAGGAGAGTTCTCATTGGCGCGGAGTAAAGAGTGAACTCGTCACGGATGGCAACAAGAACATGAAATGTGGAGCGGCTCATGCAGAAGAGAGATTGGTTGGCTGTTCTAGTGTGGAGTAGAGAGTGAACTCGTCACGGATGACAACAAGAACATGAACTGTGGAGCGGCCCGTGCAGAAGAGAGATTCGTTGGCTGTGCTGGTGTGGTGTAAAGATATAATATAAATATAATACGACCTGACATAATGACAGTAACAAGATGTAAAAACTTAACAACTTTGACACACTTTTTTTAAAAAGTAAAAGTTAAGTGAGATTGTCAGAATACATTAATAGATTCTAAACAAACAATCGATATATCACACTGTGTATATCGAAAGCTACGATATTTAGAATAAATTAAGATGGTCGCTCTCCTGTAATTATATTCTTTGTCGATTTTCAATTTTTAATGTTTTTTTTAGCTCTTTGTATAAGACAAGTTTAATAAAAATTGAACAAAAATCGACGTAGTTAATAAAAACAGAGCAAAAAATGTTATATTTAGTTTAATTCAATAGATTTAGAGCACAGTCCAATATATTCGATATATCGTTCCCAAAATTCACTAGTTTCTGGCGAGCTAACATGTGTCGGATCACGATATATTGTTCCCAAAAATTCTTCACTAGTTTCTGGCGAGCTAACATGTGTCGGATCAATCATGGCTGACAACTTTAAATTTTTTTAACATGTGAAATGTGTTTATATTTTCCTTTTAAATGCAACAGTATGTTGTATATTTATCCTTTGATTTCTTTTTATATCACTTTACTTTCTATATATAGTGTGTTAATGGTTGAGTCCAATGTTAGTATTTATGGGGGGGCAGGGTGGGGGGTGGGGGGGTATGTATGAGACTCGGATTTTCACTAAAGATTATTATTTGTCATAGTAAAAGTTAACTTATCGTTATTTTTATTAAACTTTTTCAATGTTGTTAACCTTCTTATGCAAAAGCAATATTTGTGATAAAAAAATAAATTCCTTGGCAATTCTGCAACCCTAATTAGATTTTAAGTCAACATCGGTGTTTTGTTTTGTAAATAAAAAAAATTGAAAGTATTACATAATAAGTCTACCATAATTATTATTTTCTTCATTCATGATAAAATAAATACCACTTTATTAAATTCTATCCAGAGCCACTGAAAAACTGGGGATTGTCTTGGATTCGGATAAATACAGTAAATGTTGCCAAAGTATTTTAAAAAATGAGTTCCCAATGAACACAGATCACTTAGCACACATTCCCAATCACCACTGCTCACAATAATCTTAGCTTAAGACAATATAAATGCTCAAATCTTGTCCCGTGTTAGCAACACACTAAACCCTGGCAATACTATCATTAACTAACGATTACATAAATTTAAAAAAACTGACACAACAGATCTTCAATTTATTCTAATCTCACAACAAAGTTGTTTATTTTTTACCAGAAAGCCTTGAGTAAATCAAGGTTGTTTATTCTTCCATCCATTAAAACAATAACTATTTAAAGAGAGTCTTTCACTTAATTGATTACTTGGTTTCAAAGAATAACAATCGAAACAGATGGTAAAGATATAAGTCAAAGAAAGAGAAGGAAGAAATAACCTTGATAAAAATAATTCTGTTCTTTATTTCACAGATGTTAATGGCAAGTAAGTACAGTGTGATTGTCATACAAAGGTAGGGAGATACCTCATAGTTACTATAAGTTCTTTGAATCACAAAATGTCATAGGATCTGAATCTGTCCCTTTTGACAAATAATATTAATGCTGATAACATAATAATAAATTTACATTTTTCAGTGTAAAAAGCATTTTACACCATATCTCAATCGCTAGCGTATCTGTCTATTGAGCCTTAGGGTCCCGGGTTCGATTTAAGGCAAGGCCGAAACATCATCATTGGTGAAATGCGGGTTTACCCCTTCACAGTAATGAATTAACGGCCGGAGACTGGATGTTGTGTCTGTCCTAGTCTTAAGTTATATTATAAGGCATATGAAGCTACGACAAGACTAGCAAGCCGGTAGTGGTAACTATATGGCTTGAATAAAAAACTGACCTAAGCCACAGGCTGGAAACAGTAATGGATGTAAAGTAAAGTGTCAAAAGCAAGAAAATAAAATGGGATTTTTTAAATATGCCTTCCTAGTAAGCATCCACCAGATGTACCATAAGTTTTGATGTTAAATAGCATTAATATAAAGTTAAGTCTTAATTAAGATATTTCTAAAGTGGATTTCAACGTTATAGCTTTCCACTTAAAATATTGCTCTTTAATTCCTGAAGCTTGTATTAAACGTATTGAACTTACTTGCTGTAACAGGTGTCTTAGACCAGGGTTGTTGGCGAGTTGTGGTCGCATCATCCTTTGCTGTTGCTGGTTCGACTGTTGCTGTTGCGTGTTCTGCATACCTTGTGGGTTCATCTGCCGCTGCTGCTGCTGTTGCTGTGTCATCTGCTGCAACTGAGCTCGTAGCATTTTTTGTTGTTCTTGCTGCAACAAAACAGTTAATATCATTTTTTAAAGTAATTACAATTGTTGTTGAAGGATCAAAACCCTTTTCTAATTCACTAAAAATATAATATATATTTTCCTTTTATTATTAAATTTTGAAAGGTGATTACAATTTATGAAAAAGTCTTTGATTAATTCAAGTCAAACAACAAACTTGATTTAATTGATAAGATATTCACATTATTCTTCACAAAGGTATGAAATATATAATATTAGAGCTTCAATAATGGGTTGGTTATTGTAAGTTAAATACAACAAAGTATATGTGAATGAACGGTAAAATATATCAAGACAATGTTGAAAAATAAATAAGTGAAAACAAGGCGTATGAAATTATCAATTCAAAATATCTGTTTTTACCTCCATTTGTGCCTTGTATTGCATTTCTTGTTGCTGTGCGACTTCGAGGTTTTGTTGCAGTTGCTGTATTTTCATGTGATTGTATATCTGCAACAAGAGTCATACTGTAAACATACTGCACATTTTAAACACAGATGGTCCAACTTGGATAATATAAATGTCTGAGATTTCCTCATTATTAAATAAGTTTAATCATATTATAGCCACATGGTTATAAGTATATTAAATATTTCACAAAGTGTCCAGAAATTATCATTCATGTAAAAATAAGAAATGTGCCCATAAATTAGAACCCTTTTTTCTTAAAAATATATGGGCTTAATAGGTTTTTAATTGTAAGAGTGTGCACCTCCAACTGAGACTTGTATTGCAGTTCTTGTTGCTGAGCTGCTTCCAACGTTTGTCTCAGCTGTTGTATCTTGGCCAGGTTTTGTTGTCTGGCTGCTTCAATGTGGTCAAACTGTGGTCGTTGCGGCCCTGTACTCATCATCCCCTGGGTGCGGTTCAGATTACTACCCCCTCCTCCACCTCCAGTTGAACTTGGCTGTTGTTGCCGATCATTGTTCTAAAAAAACACAACTTTAGTTGAACATACATTAAGATACATTAGTTCAAAAACGAGTTCAGTCTGTCAGAATATTTTGTGATTATGATGCTAAGATTGTTCTCCTAGAAATGAATAAACAGGCAGTCAAAATCATCAATAATTTCCTTTAACGGGTGGGTTGGATTATTGAGATTAATTAATTTAAGTGCCCAATAATTAGTTCTTTGTTAATTATTAGCATTTTAGTTTTCACCAAATGGTGGGCTCCCTTCTTAAAACTTTAATGTGTAAACTCATGAATATTAAAGGGTAGAAAGATTAACAGATTAAAACCTGAACAATAACAAAAAAACAGGAGTTCCAAAATCCAAAGCCATGTAGACAATGCTGTGATCATCAAGTATTTAGTATTTTTAATATCTTACGTTTCAAAAGAAAATAGCTACTTAATATTAAAAAAAGTATAAGAGGGGTAGTGAAGCGCAATACAAGTTGCCTACCTAGTGGGGACTGATCTCACCAACTAGTGGTGTACCCGGGGGCCTGAAAACCTGGTGGAGGTTGGGTTGAACCCCAGCGGAGGTCTGGTCTGGTCTGGTACAGAGGAGAGACAGGAGAATGGTCAAGGACAAACCCGTGGGCTGGTGATGAGGAGCTAGCCAAGTACTTGTCAGCACACGTAAACTAAGTTAGGGAAGGTTACCACCAACACCAGGAGCTTTAGGTGGCAGCCCTGCTACTCAGGTGTAGGTCACGACAGACCTAGTAAGCCGGCGGCCGAAACAAAATGATAACTCGAGCAAATAAAGTAAAATGGCGGATAGGAAACTTTAAAGACAAGAGCAAGCTACGGTTAGGTAAAATGACAGGAAGGGTGGAAGAGATTGTGGATATAATGGAGGAGAGGAAGCTGGATGTGCTTGGAATGAGAGAATTAAGAAAAGGACATAAATTACATTGGATGGGGAATGATGAAGGAAGGATAAAAGGCTAGGCTGGGAAGAAGAGATGGAGAGAATAAGTTACAAAATAACGAAAATGATTATCTTTTGTTCAGTAGACAAATAAACTAAGCTTCAGTCGCTTTTATTTTACAACCACCTAGTTAAATAACTTTAAGAATAGTATCTATCTAATTATGTTTTGCTAATTAGAAAAGGTTTTGATTTACCCCCTTAAATTATTCTAAATTAATATATATTTTAGTTCATATTAAAGTATATTTTATTTCGTGTAGAGCTACTAGTACATGAAGTACCAGTATTTCTATGTTTTATTCTCATACACAGCTAGTTTAGAACGATAGCCCCTGGCTGATCTCGGCTTCCCATACTTTTAGTTTTTCACATGGTGAGTGCATTGAAATGGAGTAAAATTGCTTCATCAGCATCTTTGCGAGGACCCCCCCTTCCCCCCCCCTACGCCCCAATATCTGATTCAAAGTCAACAGAACTGAGTGCCATTATGATTATAATCTATAACATAACTAACTAGACTACGTAAAATTAATGGTAATACACTAAACTTGAATAGTTATGATGGAAATTATATTTTAATTTAAGCTGAAAAACAGCAACACTTTGCCCTGTTCTTTTAATTCATGAAAGGCTTCAGATAAAAAATAAATAAATGAAAATCTGTACTACACAAACATACATAATACAAATATAAGTAGGAAAACATATTTTTAGCGCAAAATAATGACAAAAGTGTCTTTAATTGTAATATGCATGAAAACACAGTCACACATATTTCCATCAATATCCACTTATTACGTTATATTATTATTTGCAATGGCATCCATTTGCTTCAATATGTGCCAGTAGAGACAATGTATATCATATTTTGAGTAGAAGTGCTCTTTGTTTGAGGTTTCGTAGCTAAAATGTAAGAGGTAACTGGTATTCTTATGAACACGACTGTGGTTTACTTTTAATATTCAGATTAATTTAGATATGTTGATTATTGTGTATGCAGTTATTCAAATTCCGCTAAATTATTTCTGTAACTATAAAAAAAATTGTTTCTATTATACTTCCTTTGACCTATTTCTAACCTCTTTCTTTTTCTACTATGTTCTGCAACTATTATAAAATATCAATATCAAATATCAATTATTTTTTAAATTTTCTTTATGGAACAAACAAGCCTACATTAAAGAATTAATAAAAAAACTTTTCCCCGCTTTTGTGGGAAATTTCCTGGAGTCAAAATGTAATTCCTGCACAGGCCTGAACATTATGGCCATCACAGCCTTACCTGCTGCCCTTGAGAGTTCTGGCTATTGGCAGCGCCAGTGCCTTGTTGGCCTATTCCTCCAGGATTGACAACATTCTGAGTGATCTGGCCACCACCCATGGCCATGGTGTTGGTCTGGGACATGAGAATACCCCCCTGCTGAGACTGGTTGGCCTGACTTGTTTGGGGACCTTGCCCTTGGGGTTCATCGATACACCCGACCAGGGGCGACTGAAGTATTGCTTACCTGAAACCAATCAATAAGCATAAAAGAAAGAAGATTCACAAAGGTGTGGTGTTAGTTCCTTATTTTGTTTGTGTGGATAAACAATCTTATATAAACAAGAAAAGAAGTTTTCTTTAAAAACACAAAGCCTATGTTACCAAATAAATCTCTCTCTAGAAGGACAGAGAACATTTTTATAAAATAAAAATTAATTTATAGTTTACCAAGAGAGTAAATACAAAACTAAAGCGTACAATAAGTTTCAATAATTCACTAGTCAACAAGGTTTCAGCTATTTTTCATATATATCATTATGAGTAGGTATCAGCTTCATAAATGAAAATGTTCCATCATGTCATATTTTCTGAGAAAATTACGGTTTCTTTTTTCAAACTGTAATAAAAACATATTATTTTATGTTTGTAGCTCATTTTCATACTATAGAGGTACTTCACTAGTGGCCAACATGCTATAAAATTTATTGAACAAAATTTGTATGAAATTGAGAAATATGCTGAGGAATTAAAAGGGGATAATCATTAGGGATTTCAACGAAATAAATCAAAAACAGATCAGATTTTTACTATCCGGCAGATATTACAAAAAAGTGGGAATATAGCACTTGTCAAGATAATTGAGGTATGTTTGACAGATAAGCATGGCAAGGTATGGGTTGGATGTCATTTAGCAGATACTTTCGAAACACATAACGGGTTGAACAAGGAAATCAACTTTCCCCAATACATTTTAATCCAGCATAGAGTATGATATTAGAGCAGGGAAGGTATGACATTAAATGGTACAACACAACTATTAGGATATACAGATGATTTGGCTTTGTTGGGAAATAATTTGGAAGGTGTGGCGAGAAATGTAGAAATTGGTATAGAAAGTGAACGGTGAAAATACCAAGTATATGGTCATACAGAGAACATAGACTGGGGACAATAATTATTTAGAGATTACTTCGAAACTACATATAATTTGACAGGGTTATTGAGTTTAAATATTTAGGAACAATTTTAACTAGCAATTATGATAATGGAATGAAAATTATGAAAAGGATTGTCGGGCAATGCATGCTATTATTCAATCGGTAAGTTGTTGACATCTCACCTCATTTCAAAAATCCGAATATAGAGTACAAAACAATAATTTTACTGGTTGTTCTATGGGGTGTGAAACGTGTCTCTTACCTTGAATGACAAAAAATTAGAGTGTTCGAAAACAAGATGCTTAGGAAGAGATTTGGTCCAAAAAGGGATGAGGCTAATGTGGAGTGGAGGAGTTTACATAATGATGAGCTACTACTGTGTACTCATTGCAATATATTGACATTCTATTAATATGGTGGACGGACATACAGCACGTATAGGAGAATCTAGAACAGTGTTCAAGTAATGACTGGTAAACGAAGGTAAGGACAATAGACATGGTAAACAATCAAATATGTTTGCTACATTTGTGGAAGTTCACAATGAAATTTCAGCCTATGTCTAACAATATAGTGAAGACACAAAGACAACTATATTTTATTTATGGTGTCATCTCGGAGATCAAAAAAGTTGGGCCCCATATTTGCTTATCACATGCTATGTAAAGCTCAAAGAATGATAGAGGGAAAAAAAAGGGTATATCATTTGCTGTTCCAATGGTCTGGTGTGGCCAATTAGCCACTTGAAGACTGTTATTTCTGTCTTACAAAACCTGAAGGATTTTCAAGGAAAAACAAGAATAAAATAAGAGTATGTAGCCCAACATCCCATTTGTGATAAAACCAGTGCCGAATGGGACAGACTCCCAACTCCTGATCAATCTCCGATTGAGAAGAATTTACCTTGGCTGAAGAAGAGGAGCAAGAAGCGCCTGTGAGAAAAATTGGCTTCCTATTAATCTATTATTATAAATGTCTACATATGTATAGTGGATTTGTAAGGTTGCCTCACAAGTATAATTAATACCTTTGTGTGTGTAACCTCTTTGCTCATACTAGGTAGGATTTGTTTTTGTCAATTGTTGTGTTTTGACATGTTTTTCATCTTCGTTACTTTGTATAATTAATAAAATTTTATTAATTCCTTTTTAACTACTAGTGTTCATTGAATGTGTAATAACTCAACAGCATCATCTACATTTGTTCCCCAGATTGCGCAAGAACCACATTTGAAATAAATGATTTAGTTCTCGGTTTAAATCTTTCCAAGAAACAAGAATATCTATTGTGATCAAGACTGCAGCAGTGGAACTTGGTGGCTAAGGACAAGAATATTCATCTGCTGTGATGTAAAAAGTATGGTTTAATGGAAGAGCTGAGATTTCAGACCAATCCAGAAGAATGCAGAATTTTCTCAGCGACTCAAAACTAAGCTGTTACACAATGGGAACTCAAAGCCATCCATACCTGCTGTACATTCATAGGAAAGTAACGTATGAAATAAGGGTGGCCGAGATCTTGAATCCTCGTTCCAGTTGGTCGATCAGGATTGACCCTTTCCTGAAAAGTTTCAGCCGGGAAACAAAACCAAGGGTGTGATGTGTTCTAGCAGTTAATGCTGACTAGTCACTATTAATCTCTCTCCCTTCTTTGTTCTTTAGCAAACTTGGTTGCTGGGATGGGGTTATTTTATCAATTAGGGAGACACAAACAAGTTGGGAGGCGCAGCTTATTGTGCTCTGTCTATTGGGAGGCGCGGCTTATTGTGCTCTGTCTTTTGGGAGGTGCGGCTTATTGTGCTCTGTCTATTGGGAGGCGCAGCTTAATGTGCTCTGTCTATTGGGAGGCGCGGCTTATTGTGCTCTGTCTTTTGAAAGGTGCGGCTTATTGTGCTCTGTCTATTGGGAGGCGTGGCTTATGTGCTCTGTCTATTGGGAGGCGCGCTTATTGTGCTCTGTCTATTGGGAGGAGCGGCTTATTGTGCTCTGTCTTTGGGAGGTGCGGCTTATTGTGCTCTGTCTATTGGGAGGAGCGGCTTATTGTGCTCTGTCTTTTGGGAGGTGCGGCTTATTGTGCTCTGTCTATTGGGAGGAGCGGCTTATTGTGCTCTGTCTTTTGGGAGGTGCGGCTTATTGTGCTCTGTCTATTGGGAGGAGCGGCTTATTGTGCTCTGTCTATTGGGAGGAGCGCGCTTATTGTGCTCTGTCTATTGGGAGGAGCGGCTTATTGTGCTCTGTCTATTGGGAGGAGCGGCTTATTGTGCTCTGTCTATTGGGAGGGCGCTTATTGTGCTCTGTCTATTGGGAGGAGCGGCTTATTGTGCTCTGTCTTTTGGAGGTGCGGCTTATTGTGCTCTGTCTATCAACACAGTTACTTGTTAGGTTCAGCAAGTGAAAGAGATATGATAGTTTTGCTTATCATTTCTATAATCAGCACACCTGATTTAGAAAAAAAACCAAGATAATTTCATCCATGTTATATTAAAAAAAATTGCAATTTTTGCTAGTGAATTATTAATAGTTTTAATAAGCCTAAAATAATAATCATTTTGAGAACATCTTTAATTTTGAAAGCCCAAATTTATTTATTTTGTGAGGTATAGGAAAATTTTTCTATAGTGTTGTAGTTGTGTTATAGAAAAATATTGCGTTGTCAAAAATTCTAGTTAAAGAAAATGTCAGTTAAATAGGAAAGTATGGTTAGGAGAATTATGAAAAATCACTTTCCATCCATATTTTGACATATTTTATAGGTCATTTTTGTTATGAACTAAATAAATAGTGATGTTTATAGGAAATAATCTAAAATAATTAGATATTCATCATTAGAATACTGAAATAATAACCTGATTACATAAAGCAGAATAAAGTGTAAAGAGGAGAACAATTGAGCTGGAGATTAGAGTAGGCGCAATTATAGCGCTAGCGCATGTGCTCTGCTCGGCAGCGCTGGTAGAGAAACAAAGAACTACTATCAAGATCATGTTGTAGCCATCTCGAGACTGTGTTAGTTAAAAATATCCCTGTTTCTCTGATCGCATTATTTCCAGGTCATGTAGTAAAAACATGCATTATAGAATAACTCCCTTAAATTTAATAAAGTGATTGTTTAAACAACGATGTAAAGACCTGCTTCAAAGGCTGAATGGTCTAAAGTGTCTCTCTGATGTTAGACTGGCCTGTTGAGGACGGGAAGATAAGGTTCTGATCCTGGTGAAGTGTTTTTTCCTTAATGGTTTCCCAATGTCCTTTCCCGCAAATGCTGCTAGATTACCTCTAAAATGTGTCCTTCCTCCACCCTACATGTGTTTAACCCGAACAGGTGATATGATGCAATGATAATAATAATAAACCAGACTCTATTATAAATATGAAGATCTAGTTAGTATTTTCTTCAACAGAAAGCACTGTAATGTTTATGAAAATATTTTTTTTAACAAATGAAGTTTGTTATTCTCACATGTTTACATCGTGGCGCGATTACGTTTTTGGCTTCCATGTTTTTCTTTATTTAATGTGTATTACGTGTCTTGCAGTTCATGTTTAGTTTTCTTACTAAAGTTTATGTATTATTTATTGCTTTGTTAATAGAAATCAACATATTATTTGTTTTAGCACCATGTCTTACTACCCGCTAGGTTTATATACCAAACATCTTCTCGCATTTTTACATATTGGTGCAAAAATATTTACCTCTTACATGTTTTTCATCATTTTATGTGTTTTGCAGTTGATATTTTATTTTCATTCTAAAGTTTATTTATTATTTTGTGATTATTTTATTCATAGTTATTTTTATTGGAAGTTATCTAGGCCTAAGTGTTAGGACAATGGTTTGATTTTATTTTTATCTCGGTAATGGCTGATCCAAGTTCTAGGCTAAATGACTCGGATATATTATATTATTTAGACACTATTGACAGTGAGAGTGACTCTGATACCACTAGTGACGACAGTAGCCCAGATCTTACGACCCCAGCTGTTCATGATATGAAAAATTGTAAGTACTGTCCTGTATACATGATTTTACAAAAAGTCATATAGTTTAGAATCAGACAAACCTACAAACACCAAACTTATATCAAATTTTATAGAAATGAATGCTCTTTCTTGCAGGATGACTGATGAAGAAGGAAGATGTGAAATTTAACTTTGAATAATACATTTTTAATTTAAATTTTTTTGAAATTTTCAAATTTCAATTATTTTTTTTTAAATCGAGGTCAAATGATGTATGAAGTATTTTTTTTCTAAATCCTCAATGTTTATTGTATAAGTGTGATTTTTTTCCATTTGTATACATTGAAAACTTTTTCAATGGGAAAATTTAAAATGTTTGGAGGTAAATATGTGAAAATTAGCCCAAGTTTTTTTGGATAAGCCAAGTGAAAATGTGTTGAGTGCAAAAGGGTTAAGGCTAAAGTTACAGTCATAGAATTAACAGCGATATAATTTATGGTGATAGTAAGTTATAGTATTTGCTTTCTGATCAAAATATTATGTTTGGTTGTGTTCAAGTTTTAATAGGCCTGACAAGTAATCAATTTTATCATAGTATTGTTTTTTGTTAAAGAATACATAACATCTCTATAATATTATGAATGTTAGGGTATTAACTGATATTTTAATGATATGGGTGTAAAGAAGTGTTGAGTTTCCAATAGCTATACTACTATTACTAGTTCAAATGACTGCAGTTGATGTTTGTGAAGGATTTCACTCGCTTGGAGTAGAGCTTTTGGACTCTATCAGTCTGTTTATAGCCATTTAAATATATTAGCTCATTAATAAAATAAATGTGCTTTGTTCATAAAATACTTTAGCATATCAAAGATAACACAAAGTAGCTTGAAATTATAAGAAAAGATATGAATTTGAAATTGTGACAATATATTTTTGAAAATGTAAATGGATATGCGATAGGTAGACTATCTTATGCCTTTTTGGGATTGATTTTTTTTCAAATGATTGTTGCTGTTGTGGTTGCTATTGCTATTAGCATCATGTCTTACTACCCAATCGGATTATATGCACTTACGCTAATGTGTAGTGGTAGGGTGATTGTGAGATGAAATGAAGGACCTACAGTTCAACGTGGAATCTGAACCACGGTGGAGGCCTGTCAATCCTCACATTCACAAGTTGTGATTAATACAAGTCTTGTCAGAGGTGAAGGAAGGGTTTGCCAATCAGATAAATCTGTGCCGGGACTGAGGATTGAGCCCCGAACCCCCAACACAGAAGTCCAACACCTTACCCCTGGACCGCTAGGTAAATTAACTTAAATACACATTCCTATAAATAATAAAATAATAAATTGTTTATTATCATATAAAAGTAAAACTATATTATTTTGGTGAATTGTCATTTTAAGACCAAATCGATGAGTCATGAAAGATTGTGTATACTTGTGTTTGCCTCATGAGAGCTTGAGTAGTTTTCTGGTGTTGAATAACTTTGCGCAGACGATCCACAAAAGCAGCTTGGTCATTGGGTATGAAGCCAAGGTATGCTCTCTTCTCTGACGTGTAGAGCAGAATAAGAACCTTTATTTCACACGGTGATGGGACTGGCACACTTGTGAAGTGAACACAGCCAGCCTAGAATAACAAAAAATAAATAATAAAATACTACTAAAAATATTAATTTGTTTGTTAAGCAAAGCCTTATATTTATTTGGCTAACATATTCTACCTGTACAAATAAATCAAAAGCTATATTAAATCATATTAATGTATGTATTTTATCCAAGGGCATCTTCTGAAATAAGGTTATTAGAAACAGGTCATTTAAAAGAAATGTATCAATTAATGAGGAAAACATGGAAAACAAAAAATACTATTTTTAATATATACCAAATATTTTATTAGTGTCTGTTTAATCAAGTTTGAAACATTTTATCCACTTTTGGGGACCCAGAAAATTACAAGTAATCTGTGTGTAAAAAGTTAAAACGGCACTTCTGGTGGCATGACCTAATTGAGAGATGATCGATGTATGAAATACAAGTTATTTGGTACATATTAAATAGTTTGTTTTAGACAATTAATGATACACTACTTCACAATAATAAATAATTTATTTTTTTTACTTTCTAAAAACAAAATAATATTACGAGTGTTAGTCTTATCAAATTATAATAATATTTAGCACCGCGTCTTACTACCCGTTCGGGTTATACGCTTAAGTACTAATTACACTAATGGATTAGGAATTGGGAAGGTGGAATTTATAGGAAGTGAACCCGCATTTGCGTGGAAGGAGAGTGGAAAAACATTTAGGAACCCCCTCCCCCCCCCTAGTTCACCCGACCGAGATTCGAACCTCGATCTCCCCGTCCTCGGCGGTCGAGCTCAACACGACTAGCGCGTTAGCCAACTACGCCACCGAGGCAGGTCAATCAAATTATGATTATATATATTTTAACTACTGTTGTCTACGTGTATTTTTTTTAACAAATTATTTTGTTACAAGTGTTTATTATAATTGATTTACTTATATAAGCTACTATTAATAGTCCGACACCTTATCTCAGTCGGGAGCGTGCCTGCCTACTGAGCTAAGGGTCCCGGGTTCGATTCCCAGTATGGCCAAAAATTTTCCATTGGTGAAATGCGGGTTTACCCCTTCACAGTGAAGAATTAATGGCCGGGGACTGGATGTTGTGCCTGTCCTAGTCTTAAGTACATATGAAGCTATGACACGCCTACCAACCTGGTAGTGGAAAATATACGGCTTGAATAAAAAACTGACTCAACCCACAAGCTGGAAACAGTAATGGATGTAAAGTAAAAAGCTAATATTAATAGTTTAAAAGAAAAAATGCTTTCCTTTAAACTTTTTGATAAAGAAAATTATAAATATTTTTCATGTTAAAGTTGCAGGACTATATAATGCAATTTTACTGCACACTAGAAAATGTTCCTGTATTTATTTTTCAAACACAACATATATAGAACAATATTATTGTGTGGAATATTAACTTTAAATTGTTATATAACTTTGGGGTTGGTAAAAATTAGTTTTACATAATTTAACAACATTCAGGGCTAGCCGAATTCTACTTATACCCCAAACGGAATCAATTTTGATATTATGTATTGTTTTTAAGTATTCACACTTCTTGATACCATGGTGTAGTCATTGATCTGCAATAATTGTTTAGTCTGACACCTTAGCCTCAGTATGCAGCATGCTTGGATATTTATATTTTCATTTATGGGAGGTATTCAGTGTGCACTTTCTGAACTGATTGATTATATCAGCACACAACTTACAAAACAACTTAAACCTAGAAAAGACACAACATCTAGTAAAGGTAGGCAAGGAACTGCGTATTCGACTCATAAAAACAACAACTCCGTTATAAGTTCTTCCTCGCTAACTTTCTCCACACTTCCCTATCCTTGCATATTCCCTTAGCTTCAATAACATTCATACATGCTCTTTTATTCTTAAAATTCTTAATGTTTCTTTTTTTCAAACATTTGTTTACCACATTTAGCAACGTCTTATATGACCTACCAATTAATTTTGATACATACACTCTACATTAATATATTTTCTTCATCACTCAATCCACACTCATCCTCTCAACATTCCCAAACCAACCATCGGAATCACTTTCAAACCACACTCCTTCGGCACCCATTCATTACTGACTTTGTCCATACGAGTCTTTCCACAAACATGTCTAAGATATTTCATTCCAAACGCATTCACCTTGCTCTTGTGATATTCCTGACAAACCTACACTTCACATCCATACAACAATGTTGGTGTTAAAAAAATGTATATACTGCCTTCTTTGCCTCTTTTGATACTACTTAAATTGTTCAATAGTCCACAAACATCCAACTACTCTTGAATAATAAAACGGTGTAGAAATAATGTACAATAATATAAAGTGATAGTGATGGAAGCCAACCTGAAAGGATAGTTATGTTAGGACTACACAGAAACAAACAAACTTCTCTATTCATTTATTCTTTTCTTAAGACTTTTACACTTCCACAGCTACACATTGTTTAACATTTTTGGAAATATATCATATATTAACACATTAAAAACGCACAAAATAAAAAGAAGGATATGTTATGGAAATACATGCTTCTAAGATAATTTTAAATAAAATCAGGCTATATTTAAAATTATTTTAGAAGCATGTTGTAACACCATATCTTTATTTGTGTTTTGTGTGTTTCTTCTTATGAAAAAGGAATAGTTCTGAAATGTTAAACAATGTGTAGCTGTGGAAGTGTAAAAGTCTTAAGAAGAGAAGACATGAAGAGAGAAGGTTGTTTGTTTCTATCTAGTCCTAACATAACTATCCTTTCAGGTTGACTTCCATCACTATCACTAACTTTACATTAGTGTAGAGAGTTTCTACACTGTCTTGTTTTACATTTCCAAGCCATCAGGCACTAATTCATGTTATCAACTACTCTGTGATATCTTTCGATATCAATCTATCCTCCCATTTCTAAAGAAAACTCTGCCCAGATACACAACATTTACAATTTATTATTTATTATAATCATTGAACCTATCATTGGTAGATTATGGCCCATTCGGTAAAGCCGAGATGTGACAACTCTCCCTACCGCCATCTTGTATTTAGAATATTTTATAGCTTAACTTTCTCTAGATTAAAATTAGTTCTCGGATCTGGAGCATAATACTTTTGAAAAGGATGTGTTATGGGAATGTAGTAAATAACGGAGAGGAATAAATTGAAAAGCGTACAAAATGTTTAACTTTCCACCACCAAACTGAAACCCTGTCATAAAATCTTTTAATAAAACTATAAGCTTGGACTCTACCTTCGTCCATCTATTAAAGCACAAATATAAAGCACTTACAAAGCCAGAACTCATGACCCGAGTGAGAGAGTCTAGAGCTTCACAATTTTGTGGATGAAAGAGAACAGACTTTGAATTTTTCAGGTAAGCTCCACCAATGTTACCTATTAGTTGTTTGGGCATCAATTGCATTATTAATTTTTGGGGCCATGTGTCTGCTTTCCTGAAACACATAAATATATTAAAAGGAACATAATAAAAGCAATAGTATAGTAATAAATTCATTATGTCATATAGTATGACAGTTATATTTATATTTGCAAGATAAAATAAAGTATATAACTCCCTTTTCTATGTGTGAATTGAAATAAATATTCCAAAGAAAGATATAGTCTGGGGTCGTCCATAAACCACGTAACGCATTTTTCTTACCTGTTTAGCACCCCTCCCCCCATGTAACATCATGTAGACATTTAACCTAGCCCCCCACCCATCCCCCAACATGTGTTATGTAACTTTTCTAACCAAGAATGAATGTCATTATTTCATAGAGAAGTTTTGTGATACTAAAGTAGGGATTCTGATTTAATACTGCTTAAAATCGATTTTAAATCCTGATTATAAATAATTACAGGGAGTATTATTATTTATACAGACGTAAAGACGTTGAGCTCAAATTCCTCAGGTTCATGAGGATATATTTATGTTATGGATGTCAGTGTTGCGATCTGAGTAAGAACTACTATGTACTGACTAGGATGGCCCTTTTCTGATTTAAACAATTCCAGGCACACAACTTTTCTAAATTATATTTTGGATTAATCTACAATTTTACTTTAATTAACTTATCAATACCTAGACTCAAGTTTCGTTCCAACCTTGATCCTGGATTCTGGCTTCACTCTTGAAAAGACTAGATGGCCAATAAAGTGTAGATCGGGGTTCGAATACCTGTTGGGTGTACTCAGAATGGCTTTTCCTAAATGGTTTTATAATCTCTCTCCACGTTAATGAGGGTACATTACCTCTAAAATTCTACCTTCTTCATTTCTACTCCATTAAATAAATATAATAAAACATAATTAGAATAATTACAATTTGATTATACTAACCTACAAAATGTATATTAAAAAGGTTGAATTTTAAATAGAATCTACCAGCATTTGCATGAAGGGAGATTGGGAAACCATTTAGGAAAAGCAGCTCTCAGTAGACCTGACCTGTATTCAAACCCCATCGCCCCAACATCGGCCGTCTAGTCTACTGAGAGAATGACAATTTCTACAATGCAGCCAACGTAGTGGGTGTATAATAGTTGTATTTATATACATACACACTAGATTTATCACAAGGGAAAAGGTATAGGTCTAAATACACCTACCTTTTGAAAATAATTAATGACATTTGAAGCCTTACTTTTCATAACATGCATTCTGTACTTTTGCTTTTTTCCATGTCACTACATCATCTTTTTGAGACTCTTACACCATTTTTTCCTGGATATCGCTTTTAATATGCAAGCAATAAACATGTCTCCTCTTTTTGAAAAAAATATTTTTATTTTTGTACAAACACAAGCGATTATTCACAGCCTATGTATAAGAATGTGCAGTAGGAATCTAAATTATACTAAAACTCAACTATACTTATAAATTAAGGCCGCTTCGACTGACAGCTGCTATCCAACTAAAAGCACGTGAGGGGGTTTGTAGATTGGACAAATATGAACAAGTGCGGTGAGTATAAACATGCCACCGGTATGTGTATGAAAATGTTTTTTCGAATGTGTTTGGCGTTCATAGTCTCGGGCAGACAATGCCACCTAAGTGCATTCAAAATATTGATAAACAAAAAGTAAGTGCTAAACTTGCATTTTTAACACCACAGATAAACGGAAGTTATCTATAAGTATGTTTATCAAAGGTGAAAACATGAACAATAATATTATTTTTGAACTTTAAAATTTGAATATAAAATCTGTGTTACGTAACACTTTGATACCCCCCCCCCCCCCATGTTACAGCATGTAGACTTTAGAGCTCCCCCCTTACCCCCTCAAAGTGTTACGTGGTTTATGGACGACCCCTCACCAGCTAGCATTCATTTCAACGTAATTGTAGTATTAAAACGTATATTAAAAATCTTAATTATTTTTATTTCCCCCCTGATACGAGTCTCCAGTTTTTTGGCTCCTAATCTAAGGGCACTAATTGAGGGTTAGCTCCAAATAATTACCAACAGTGGCCTTTAATTAGAACAGGAAACAATACTGTTTAAAATCCTAACCTAACGCACTTGACCAAGATTGAACTCAAGGCTTTCCAGGACATAGGATTTTTAAATCTTTTTCTCAAAATAAGTAATTGTTTAGATTAACAGAGTTAAATTATAATGTTTACAGAACAACTTTGAAGAAAGTTTAAATCGTCGGTTTAACCGTAAAATCCCCTAACTCCAAAAAAAACACATTTGGTGGGTTTTTTTGCCATGATGTTGTGTTATGGTTATGGTGTTATGTTTAAAACAACATAACTCCAAAAAATATAGTTTAAGGAAAAAGTGGGACATTTTAAATCACCTAACTTTTAGAAGGGAATTTTTGTTTTTGCAAAACTTCTATCTCCAGAGGTTCCATTGTGTTGATACTGGGAGAAGCGTCAGGTGGTTTTGTGTTTATTGTTTTACATCTTTAATTGAAATAATGGGCCCCTTTTATAAAGTAAGTACTCCGTTATCTTTTACAATAAGCCTAAATGCTGATACTTTTAATCAATGAAATAAATAAGGCAACAAACACAATATTGGATTTAGAAGTTTTGCTTTGAGGTTAAACTGAAACCATAAAAATAAAGTTTTTTTTTAAATACTCGTGTTTATTTTAACAAACAATTTGCTTTTTATTTATGAGTTAGTAATAATTTTAATACGCTCATGATACATGCAGATGTTTATTAGAAAATGAAACTCTTGGAACTAAGTTTTGTCTTACGAAAATTTTATAGTTTGGGAGTTATGTGGTCAGTTCAAGCATTGAAAAATGCTAAACTGATCCACAAGTCTTTTTTTCAGAAGACAAGGATGGGTACGAGGGCAGAAAAATTAACAAACAGTGAAGAAAGTAAACAAAAATGCCCTCCAATATACCTAATGAAGAAATTAATAATATTGTTCCACTTAATCCAACCCCTTCTGATAATAGTTCAACTGATATTATTTATGAGTATTTGGTCGTTAACAAAATAAATGATAAAGGTGCAGCTGTCGTCAACAAAGTAAATGACAATCATATTACTGTTGTTAACAAAGTGAAGACAACAGTACTGTTGTTAACAAAGTAAATGACAATGTCCTTGCTGTTATCGAAGTAAATGACAACACTATTGTTGTTAATTAAGTAAATGGAATAGCTAGTTTACAACATGACATCATTCCCAATCCAAGATGAGAACGGTGACGATTTATATTTTTGGGTTGACAATGGCGAAATACAACAGATGATACAGACTCAAGACGTAGTTGTGAAATTGGAAGGTGTCACTGTTCTACCTGATTCAGCCCCACCAGAAGAGTCCTTAAACAACTCTTTTTCAGTTGGAAATAATTACTTGTCAATAGAAATTCCTACAGAAAGAGCTATAGAAGGAGTTACAGAGGAAGCTACAGAGGAAGCTACAGAGGAAGCTACAGAAGGAGTTACAGAGGAAGATACAGAAGAAGCAACAGAAGGAGTCACAGAGGAAGATACAGAAGAAGCAACAGAAGGAGCTACAAATAAAGGAGTTACAGAGGAAGATACAGAAGAAGCAACAGAAGGAGCTATATAAGGAGTTACAGAGGAAGATACAGAAGAAGCAACAGAAGGAGCTATAGAAGGAGTTACAGAGGAAGATACAGAAGAAGCAACAGAAGGAGCTATAGAAGGAGTTACATGGGAAGCTACAGAAGAGGTGCCAAATGAAAGAACTAAGAGAGAAACATCAGCGAGAAAAAGGCACGAGTGAAAGAAGATGATAGGGAATAAAAAGATCTAAAGTTTGAGGGAAAAAGGAGAAGAGTATAAAGGTAGACAAATTGTTGATGGTAAATCATTGTTTGTTGTTCACAAATCCAAAAGATAAATGAAACCAATAGCTTGTAAATGTAAAACACCTTCGTTCAGTTGTTAAGGTCTATTGGAGGATGATAGAAAACATCAATTCACTAATTTCTTGACTATGAATTGGAAAGTGAAATATATCTTCATAAGAAGATAGCAGGATGCCTACAAGACAAGTGTAGGTGAACAAAAACTTTAAACGGTTTAAAAGAGTTTTTAATTTCCTTACCGACAGTAGAATCCCATTACTGTCGGAAGTCCTCAACGAAACTTTATTTAGAACCAATATGGACAACTAAAACACAAATTCACATGCACTACTCAGCCGTCTGGGGCAATCAAAAAAATGTTACTGCAATGTCGATGTGTGGTTTTCATTAGGCTTTTGAAGATTTAAATTTAGCCAAAAAAGGATCAATGTGACACATGCCGAGCTTACATGATGAAGAAGTACATAAAAAACCATCCGAGAAAGAAAGATGATGCCCAGAAAGAAGAATAAAATGTTTACACATTGACCTTCAAGCGTTGTTATGTCCCAAATCTAATGTATCCACATTATATTACAGGCGAAATTAGCCGCTCATAACTTTGTATCTTCAATTCAAGAACTAAAGATGGGTATTGTAATATCTGAATGAAACTGAAGGAAGGCTTACAGCAAATGATTCTAAGTATTTTGTACAATTTTCTTGAATCTGAGATTGTTTCTACCGGTGCCAAGAAGTTCATAAACTACATCGACGATGTACCTATTAATGTTCCATCTGACTACATTACATTTGTAAAGATTCAAGATGAAACCCTAAGCATAAGATGTTAAGTATTTGAACCACAATTTCTTTAAGAACTACAATAAGGCAATGAAATACAAGTCAATAAGACCAGGAGTAAGGTCTGGTGATCCCGAAGTGATAGACATTCAGTGTCTCCAGTATTCTGCAAATGGGAAGATCCGAGTATACCCAGACTCAGATAAAGAGCTTCCTCTGCCTGAAGATCAAACAAACAAAATGAAGATAATGCTAAAAATGTGAACACAAGTGTAGGAGATTTCAATTTCTCGAGGTTGTTCACAAATAGACAGAAGATACCACATGAAAAGTTCAACCATCTTCAAGAACTTTAATTAAGTTTCAAAAAAATGTTATAAAAACGGCAAAAACTAAAATTTTTTAAATAATGTATTCAATAAAATAATATGTTTTTTCAACACATTTTAGCTTTTTTATAATAACCGTATTTTACCATTAAAATTACAAGTTCAAAAAAAGTTAGTCAAAATAGCTAACAATAAGTTAAAAACAAAATGCTTATCAGGCCACATTACATTACATTACATTATTATAATTGTTATGAAACAAACCATTTAGTGTAACTCCTAAGAGAAAATCCCTCAAATCCATAACTTTTTTGGACAAAACTCATAACTCAAAACTCTTTACTCACAATTTTATTTGATCCAGAAATATAATTCAGCCTTTATTTAAAATAGTTGTTAAAAAGTGTTAAATTACTTTATATAAAGGCAAAAAAAAAAGTATGTTGGTATTTTTACTTACTTAGCACCGCGTCTTATTACCCGTTCGGGTTATACGCTTAAGTACTAATTACACTAATGTATTAGGAATTGGGAAGGTTGAATTTAGAGGAAGTGAACCCGCATTTGCGTGGAGGGAGAGTGGAAAACCATTTAGGAAACCCCCCCCCCCCCCAGTTCACCCGACCGAGATTCGAACCTCGATCTCCCCGTCCTTGGTGGTCTGGCTCAACACGACTGGCGCGTTAGCCAACTACGCCACCGCGGCGGGTTATGTGGTATTGAGATTGAAAAAGTGGTTTTATGTGTCTCCTATAAAATTTGAAAAATGTGAGTTAGGTGGTTTTACAATTAAGTTGATGAAATATTAAATATTCTCTCAATTACAGACAAACAGGGTAAAAAGTTAAATTTTTATGAAAAAACACCCAGCATGGCTATTATGACCACAACGCAAAACAAATTTGCGACCGTTAGCAGAGAGTCACTAGACTTTGCATCGGAAGTTATTATGGCCGACCAATTTGCAAAAGCAAAGTTTTTATGAGTGCAAATATTTTCCTAGTAGAGTGACGCTAAGTTGAGCAGACACTTTACTTGTCCTTTGGTTTGCGTTGCGAGGTTATGTATGCTAGGTTTTCTAGTTTATTAGGTGTTTTATGTTACCTGATTAGAACTTGCCATCTCATTAGCCATATATAAAAAATCTCAAAATGTTTTTATGTGTGTTTCACATAATATAACTTTAAATAGATCTACATCATAATATAGGTCAAGAGTGGGGATAGTACGCTTACAATGAATGTTGTTAAAAGAATATTTTCTGTGAAACATAGCACTATTAAAATACATTATTATTCACCATCAACATACAATTGGGACGTTCCAATATTAAAATTAACTGTTTGTAAGTTTTATTGTAGGTGGAGGTTAGTTAGGCTTCAACATATTTGGGATGTTGGTAGTATGTTGACCCAACTCATGGGGCAACATTGACCAAGACATTAGTCTCTTTGGTCTAACTTTCCAATGGTGGGGAGGTTGGGATTTGAATCCTAGCTGGGTCTGGTGAGTGGTTTTATTTTTATAAAAGTTTCCCCACTCTTCCTATATACAAATCTAAATACTTCTATTCTAAAACTCAACATATATCATCTATACCCTATTAGGGTAACACACAGACAGATCAGTTGACAAGACAGTAAAAAGGTAGGCCTAATATGTTTAAGATGCCTCAATAAAACTTTAATAATGTAATCCTATTTAAACTGAATCGTACATACAGTAGTAATTACTATCTAGATTATTGTGAGTTACAGGCCTATGAAATATTGCAGCCAAGACTGGAAATAACCAAAATAGGCCCTGGCTTAATGTGTGGTTTGGTTTAGGCCTAGGTTTTTTAATCATAAAAGGTTTACTGAATTTATCTAAAACCGATGATTAGTAGTTAGACCTAGTTATCCCGAAGTGAATAAATTGCAAACAACTCATTATAAAGAAATATAATATCCTTATATTCTTAATCACCCAAGAATTCCCTTTAAATAAAAGATGCATTTTATTATTTCTAACCATCCAAACCACCCTCTCGTTTACTTTATTGTTAACTTAATAGGCTGACTGGGTATAAATGCCATTTTTTTTTGACATTAAGTTATCGAAAATATTCAGTGTAAACACTATTTTTGGAGAGTTCTTGAACGCTTGAACATCATCTGTATATAACTAGTTTTCATTCCTAAGATCTCCACACAACATATTACACTTGTTCCAGTATTAACACAAATATCTGGAGAATAAAGCATTGGTTCGTAAAGCCTATATATTACATAAAACATTGTTTCTTTATTAGCCAACATCTCATACTAATTCATTTCCCCGTTTGAATACATATCTCACGTTATGATTTTTTAAACTAAAATATGTTGTGTGTATTGAATAATGTAAGCCTAGTATTTTCTCATTTCAAACCGTAGGTAAACAAAATGATGCAAGAGATTTATTAATTAAAGCTAGGTTAAATCTTTCTTGCGAATAATGTGACTTGTGATCAGCTGTTTCGAAAAATAAAAATATAATAATAATGTTCAGTCAGTAGAGACACCGATATTTCGTGAGGCTTCGCGAGTTGTGTTTTTACGAACTTTTACTTAGCACATTAAAATTGCCATAGAAACATAATTAAACATCAATGTGGCATTTTTTGAGTGAAAATATTATCGCGAAATAAAACGAAATTAAATCTATTCGCGAAATTGACGATTTGGCCATTTAAACGCGAATTATGGTCTTTTTTTTCTATTTAAACGCGAATAAATAATAAAACATTGCTGACATCGGAAACCATTCTAAGACTTGGACAAAAAATAAAAATAATACCAACTGAACCAATATAATTTTCTTTCAAAAGAAAATTTATTTCCCTCATCCAAAGACTTGCTTTAAAAAGTGTTAAAACTGGCTACTACAACGGCCATATTGGGCGCCAAGGCAAGTATTTAAAGAATTAGAGGCAAAAAACAAGGCCATGTCTAAGCTAGAGTGAGATCTCTCTACACTCATATCTTTGGCTTCCTGGTGACGTCACTACCATCAAGGTCGTTAGATATTGACATTGCTTTAGTAAGATCGTTTTTAACCTCTCCTCTATTTATTTAATATTTAAACATGCCTAAAGTTTTAAGTATTTTTGAAAGAGAGCGTGAGTTTGGAAAAGAAGGATTTTATATATTTGATAAAGTTAAAAAAATAATGATGTGCAAATTGTGCAACACACGCGTTGACTGGTTCAGAAAAGACACGTGTTTGAAGCACATTAATAGTGCTTTGCATAAACGGAAAAAAAGTAATGTTTTTGAATCATCAAAACAAGCAACCCTAGAAAATTCTCTAATAAAGTCTAAAAACTCAAAAGAAGACCGCAAAGAATTCATTATGGATACCACGAAAACATTTATGGAAGCCAATATTCCCATTGAAAAACTAGATCATCCTTCTATGCGATGTTGGATGGATAAATATGTGAAAGGTAACCATTTTGCATGATTTTTAAAAATTTCTTTTATTATTTAAAAATCAAAAGCAAATAAGGACCTATTATTTTCCGATTTTATTTTCCTAATGACAAAATAGTGTTTTTTTAAACACTTTTGATTATTTACTAATTTATCAAAAAATATATGAGATAGAAATGTTTGATTTGGGTTATTTTTAAGATGTTTATCTTTAAGTACAAATAGTGAAATAGCCTAATAAATTAGTGTATACACACTTTGTCAACCAACATAGCCTAACATTAGTTTGTTCTATCAAAAATTAGTATGCCTACAATTCGGTTTTAGGTGGAGGAGACCTCCCTAAGGCAGAAACTATAAGAAGTGTTTGGATCCCAGAAGTTAACAAAAGTCAAGAAGATAATATCAAGAATAATGTAAAAAACCAGCAAGTTGCAATTCTTTGTGATGAGACAACTGATAGGAAAGGACAGTGTGTTTTTGTTATTTTGTTGAAAACATTACGTGCTGATTCGAAGCAAAGCTTGTTTGTTGGTGCAGTTAAAGTTTTGCAGAACGCTTCAGCAACTGAATGTTCACGGGCACTTGTGGACACCATCACCAAGTATGAGATTCCTTATGAAAATGTAGTTTGTGTTGTGACAGATGGTGCGCGTTACATGACGAAATGTGTGACTTCTTTGAAAGTTCTCTTATGCGATGATTTTCTGCATATACAGTGTTGGGACCACAAACTTAATTTGGTCCAAAATTATTGGTCAGTAGAGCTGCCAGAGCTGAATGAGTGTGTAGCTAAAGCAAAGACCGCATTTCTGAACACTCGAAAGAGAAAACATAATTATTATCTAGCATTTCTAAATGAAAAATACAGTAAAGGTGAAAAGTCTGCTAAGCTATTTCCAAACCCAGTTTTAACGCGATGGAACTCTTGGTTTTGTTCAGTGGTGTACCTCTGTGAATATTTGGTGGATCTAGTGGAATATTTTTCCACATTGGAGGAGGTGACAGCAGCACTTAAGTACTTCCAGGATATGTCACATGATAAAGTAACCCTAATGTTGATTGAATGCCAAGCAACATTTTTAATTGAACACTGTTCTGAATTGGTGGAATTAATTACTATATTCGAAGGTTCTACCTATGCCTTTAGTCATAAGCTGTATGGTAAAGTGACAGAGCTACAAAGTAATTTTAAACTAATTTCTGACATGAACTACGGAGAAAAAACACAGGAAAAATTGAAAATTCTTCCAACTCTAAAACAAGCAAATGTCAAAAGTCAGTTTCAATCTTTAGGACGGCAGTGCCTTATAAAGCTGAATTTACTCCATCAGTCAGACCCATCCAAAACATTTTTTGAAAACATTGGTACTCTTTTTGACACTCGCTCGATTGGTACAAAACAAGTTAATTCTGATCTCTTCCAATCAACTCGAAAAATACCATTTTTAAAATCCTGCTCTGAAATTAATTTTCAAAGAGGATACTGTGCGCTCCAGACACAAGTGAGAGCTTTGCAAAGCATTAGTAAAAAAGTTGACATTTTGGACATATTGTGTGGACTGAAAGAAGACCATGAAGAGTTTGCCATCAACAGCATAAAAGCAATATGGATTCCAGTGTCTAATGTTGACAGTGAACGCGCATTTTCGTCATATTCCTACATTATGTCAGACAAGCGCACTAACTTGAAAATCGAAAATTTGGAAACAATGTTGTCTTTGTACTTTGGTGATTGACGTGAAGTATGTTGAAAAAAGTATGAACATTTTTGTCTTATAAAATAATTCAGTGCAAGTACTTTCTAAGCTATTTGAGTTAATTTATTACCATTACCTTAAAAAACCTCTTAAGACTTTTTATACCGAAAATCAGGGTCTTACCATTTATTTACAGAAATTCAACTTTTTATTTAACGAAATTAAGTAATTTTATTTACCGATTTTATTTACCGAAAATCATGGTTTTACCCTTTTATTTACCGACTTTTTATACCGAAATCCAACTTTTTATTTAACGAAATCCAGTGGTTTAATTTACCACAAATCAGGGTCTCTATCAGTCATCATGAATACCAGCATTATTGAAATAAATTTACTTAATTTCTAGCTTCTACCTTCTTAAAAGGTATAATTCTTTGGGAAGTGTTGCCAATGTTGCGCAAACTGATTTTATTCTGTGCGTTGACGTAGAAGCAAAGTCGAAGAATTAAATACTGTAATTCCATTTCAGCAAGGCTGCCTGTGTAATGTAACGAGATATTTATTTATTTATTTTCTGCTCGTTTGAACACAAGTTTATAGAATTTGAAAAAAATTGTTTTAATTCAAAATAATCATTTAATAATTGATGAATAGAATATAAGAATTGTCTGATGCGTGTACTCACAATTCTGGCTCCCCTCCTTGAGATTAGCTGATACTTGACAAGGTACATGGCGTGTGACTTTCTGAGGGTCACTGGATTCTTGGCTTTCTCTATCCATTCCAACACACCTTGCCATATAGTGTGACGTTCACGTGGAAATGTTCCCCCTATAGGTGCAGCATTTACACTAGCTTGACCAACCTTCAAAAAACATGGATTAAATAAACAAGCTATTATATTTGTTAGTTTTGGTTATATCTGCATCTAAATATCTTATTCTTTAAATTGAAAAATGACACCTTAGACCTTTGGCTTAGTACGCATGCTTAACTGCTATCCATGTCCTAACACAACCTTGAGCAAGGTGATCACGTTGGTAAACTGTTCACCATAGTGTGCAGCAATTACATTAGCTAGACCAATCCTAAAAGTCGAAAAAAGAGTGCAATGGATTAAAAAACATGGTTTATACTTGATTGTGTTAACCCTCCGCAATCAATCTTAATATTTTAAACTTCACAGAAATAATTGCATGGTTAAATCCTCGTATACACTAAGTATCCAAAAATTTTACACTACAAAGTGCCAGTTCAATAAAGTACTGACTATTTTAATCTCAGTTATACGATTTGATCCCAATTAATCAACGTTGCCGACGATTTACACACTCATCAAAGACTGCTTTAAAATATGAGGGAGAATGACCCTGGACAAGGGATAGTTCCCGGACACATCAGTGGTTAGAGCATTGGTGTATTAATCCAAAGGTCTCAGGTTTGATTCCCATGTCCAGGTGTCATTTTAAATTTAAGGAATACAAAATGATTAAGTTATTCAAAATAAAAGCAAACAAGTAAAAATAGAAAAGAAATAAATAATAATGTTATAACACTTGGGAAAGTCTGTGATTAAATACACACATTACTAAATTAATCTAGTCAGTAGGGTAACAAATCACCCTGTTGGCAAAAAAAAAAAAAAAAATGTTGGAAAGTTGCAAATGGTTATTTTGTTTAGTTTGTGGTCTTGAAGAACATATCAGTTTTGCAACCTTGAACTTGTGCTGTTCTCTGTTTGAAAAACATTAAAATATGCAAAAGGATTAAATTGTAAAAATACCTTAATTTCTGGTTAATACGTAATAAGCTACTGTATACACTGCTATGGGTCGGGTGGCAGTGCAACAGGATGTGACTGTACCTCCTCTCTCACTCTTTTCATCCGCAACTGACTATCCAACTTTATAAGTTATGAAGGGCTCACATCAGTACATATTCTTCAAGATCCTGCTACAGCTCAAATATGTTGTATGCAATTGCAAGAAAGGATATGGGCCAAGTCTCTTGCAGTTTACATTAATATAATAGGGTAAACCTGTGGCGTTTGTCCAGGTGTTGTTTGTATGGGACCAGGCGGTGTGCTCTGTGACTGACTTCCAACATTCTGAGACTGAGCTGGTCCAGATGACTGGCTTTGTTGGACACTGGACCTGGACTCTGCTGAGCTTGTGCCCCTTGTGGAACACCAATGTTCATGGACCCTACAGGTGTCTGGGGCCCTATGCGATTCATCAGTAATGCTTGTTGGTTCATTAAGTTGCCATTAGCAGAATCTAAAAAAACAGAGATAAACGTAATATTAACAAAAATCTTGTTATGATTTAGTATTGCTTACTCGTATACAATTTTAGAATGTGGTCGACAATATTATGAATAGAAATCATGTGAAAGATCGATACTCTCACTTAAATTCAAATCTTCCAATTGAAATTAAAATAATTATTTTAAGACACAGTAGGCAAAATTATAGATACAAATCTTTCTAGCCTATAATGGATTAAAATCAATATTAAGTTATTAACTATTTACAAATTTCAAGTTAAACTTTAAAAAAAAAAAAAAATTAAATAGTGGATTTTTAACATAAAAAAAATAAAAAATACATATAAAAGTATTATTACATTGTTATTAGTTTAAAGAAAACATGCACATAAAATGAATAGGACTACAAACTTGGCCTGCGCAGAATATCTAAATTCAGGAAAAACTTCAGGAAATTGAATGTTTCTGAAACTTGGTCGGATAAATTATTTTCTGGATTTTTCAAGAAAAATTAATACTAAAAAGTTACAATTAAGAAATATCTTGACTTATATGGAAGTTAAAATTTGTTCCAACTATGATTGGAATTACATTTCTTAGGAGTGGTTGGTCAAAATCAGGAAAATCAATAATCATTAAAAGAACCAAGATTTCCAATATAGTTGAAAGGACTGTTTAAATAAGAGCTCTCATAATTTAGAAAATGTTTTTTTTTTAAATTTTGTGTGTTTGTAAAGTACGGTTTTTTTAAGCCCAAAATGAGATTTTATTTTAAACTCAATTATAAATGTAAATAAGCAATGTTTATGACTGTGTGTTATTGTTGTGTTTGTAAGAACAACTTATGAAGTATTTTCTTATTCTTAAGTATTAATTGTATTTAAAAACATAAATACATACATACCTAAATATGCCATTCACTAACAAGGATGCCAGAAACTGTGCATATAGCTCAAAAAACAACTTCAATTTACATCCATTACTGTTTCCAGAGTCTTTAATTCAAGCCATATATTGTCTAGGGCTGGGCTGATAAGCCCTTTTGCAGATATTGCATATGCTGATATTAACAGTACCCAACGCTGATTTAGTTTGGTTTTTTTTTTTGCAATATTGCAAAAGTGTAGAGTAATAATACTCAAGGTGACCTGGTGGTCTAGGGGTAAGTTGTCAGACTTCTGTGCTGGGGTCCGGGGTTCAATCCTCGGTCCCGGCACAGATTTATCTGATTGCCAAACCCTTCCTTCACCTCTGACAAGACGTGTATTAATCACAACTTGTGAATGTGAGGAATGCCAGGCCTCCACCGTGGTTCGGATCCCACGTTAAACTGTAGGTCCTCCATTTCATCTCACAATCACCCTACCATTACACATTAGCATAATTGCGTATAACCCGAACGGGTAGTAAGACGCGGAGCTAATAATAATAATAATAATAATAATACTCAAAAACAAGAATTATCTGATTTTGCCACTTTTATACATTTCATGATAGTAGTAGGTTTATTGAAAAAAGTTAAAATTTAAGTTTTAAACATTAAAGTTAGTTAGATATATTTAAATTTGTTGTTAGGCCTACTGTATTGTCATAATTCATATAGTTACAAATAAATTAAAATACCAATACCAAAAAATAACTAAATTATTATTAGCACCGCGTCTTACTACCCGTTCGGGTTATACGCAAAAATAACTAAAGAAAAAGCACAAACATGATATTGAACACATAATACACAATACATCTAGTTTGTTTTTAAACGAAGACATACATAAGAAAATATTTTGACCCAGTCATATTAAACAAGAACATTCATAGTCATAGATAACAAATTAAAATATCAATTAGGCTCATAAATGAAAAATAAATCAAGAACTGACACAATAAATATCATAAACACAATCTTAGAGTATACCTATTTTGTTTTCAAGTTAATTAGGCCACCTACACATACAGTAAGAAAATAATCAAAGTTTGCTTCTAAAATAAGCAGGCAAAAGAACTATGCTATGACGTCATTGCCAAGTTTACAAATAAAATCATTAAGAGGCAGTGGAAAGTTTCGTCTTTGCTGTTAGTTATATTATTCTTTATTAATTCTCAATTCTTATGACTCCTGGATAAATATTAATCAGGTAGATAAATATTTATATCTGTTGGATAAGTTAAAAGTGTGGCTTATGACTGCCAGATAGCATCTATATGCCAGATAAAATGTATTTATCCATCACATTTTTATCAGGAGGTTTAAGTACCTGATAACTTTTATCTGGAAGTTAAAATGGTTGTTTTCATAGTCACGTGTTGTTTTTAATTAGGTTTCGCCATTCATAATCTGTTTTTAGGTTCAAATCTTGGTTCACGTGTTTAGTAAGCACAGGCCTGGGCTCTAATTATATATATAGTTAGAACATTTAATTCACACTTTAATAAAAAGTGACAATCTATTAGTAGAGTTATATTTATATAAGAACAAACTATCAAAATGCGAGTATAATGAATGAAATTTTGTAAACGTTGTAGCCAACTATTGACCACATTTTTGCCGACATCAAAATTTGTACTTGCAAGACAACCTAGCTTCTGCACCCACATGACGCCATCTGTTTACTCGCACTCGTTTAGCCGCCATTATTTAATAAATGTTGAGCGTTCTCACCACTCGCTAGGTTGTAGCAGTATCAGCAGGGCTTATACACATGCATGCACTACTAAAAACAGTACCAACCTTGCGTGTTCTAAATAAAAATATATATTGGACCTACAGATAAATTCAGTTCATAAAATGCGTAAACTTTGAAGTGGCTGATAACTTTCATCTGGTAGATAACTTTAATCTCCCTACAGCAATATTTATACGGTAGTCATAAGACAGGCCCTAAATGGTCTATATATTAACTATCACTTAAATGACAAAATAACTAAACAACTATTTACAAAAGCGATAAATTGGTATTCCCGACATTATGCTTGAACACTCTCGGGGAGTGCTCAGTAAGCGATCAATCGAGTGGATCTTGGAGTGGTGGGTAATCGGCATGCAGCTGACGTCACGCACCATGAAGAAAAGAAAACACATGATTACTGAACGCAGTTCTATGCAAATAGCCCCTAGTGTATGCAATAGCAATAATGATACATTATCTTGGACATATTCGTTGTGTTTGATGTGTGAATAAGTTAGGGCTGGCGTGAATAAAAGATAGTTTAGTTAATTCAGCCAACAGAAAAAATAGGGTGTGTATAAAATATAAATAGCTCAAATCCAAAACAAACATTATTTAAATAGAAAGCAAAATTCTGTACGGTTGTGCAGGCATCGGCTCATACTGAAATATGTAAGTAATATCTCATATTAAGTTGGTATACAACTTGTATTAAATTAGAACTATGTTACTTATAGCCATAATATGATGTGTTTTTAAGTTGTTATAAATCCACAACAAATAAAATCATACTGGCCCACCTAATATTGTTTTTGATAGTGTTTAACTTTGTTACTTGAGGAAATCTTTATCTCTAATATATTTATCAAGTATTTCATAATTTGAAATAAGTCTTAAGGTAAATAAATTGAATGGTTTATTTTGTTTAGAATGTTGGTTTTGCTGTTTATTATCAAATAAAATACCTACCTAACACAGAATTAAGTAATTTGTGTTTACATGCTGTACAACTGTATTTAATACTTTGTTTGAACATGAATTATATTTTCATAAATTGAGAATTTAAAAATATCTATAGATTTTGAATTATCAGCATAAAATCTCTTCATGAAAAAAAAAAAAATATTTTGCCGATCGTGCCAATATCAACTGATAAATTGGATCAGTTATCGGCATTGGCCCAGCCCTAATATTTTCCACTACAGCTTGCTAGGCCTGTCATAGCTTCATATCCCTTATAATTAACTTAAGATTAAGACAGGCACAACATCCAGTCCTCGGCCGTTAATTTATCACTATGAAAGGGTAAACCCACATTTCACCAATGATAAACTTTTCGGTCATGCCGGGAATCGAACCCGGGCCCTTAGGTTAGTAGACAGACATGCTATCGACTGAGCTAAGCTGTCAGATTAAAAAAAACCTCTGTACTTAATATATCCTTACTAAATCTCTCCACAACTCCCTATCCTGTAATATATGCCCTTCCTTCATGAATAGGGAAGTGTGGAGAAAGTTAGTGTTGTTATTTGAGCTATGTCAACAGTTTCTAGCCTACACCATTCGGGTACTTATGCACTAATCACTCTAATGTGTTAGGGATGAGTAAGGTTGAATTTTGAAGAAGTGCAACTGCATTTGTGTGGAAGTAACGTGGAAAACCTTTAGGAAAAATCACCCCAGTTACCCGACCGGGACCGAACACTGATCTACCCGTTATCGGTAGCCAGTCTTTTGATGTGTAGACTATGCAGCCACTGAGAAGGCTAAAAATTATTTAAAAAACTATCTAAAAACTTGGAACTAGGAAAACATGCTTATGGTTAATTTAATTTTGATAAACTTGGTGTACAGCTTACTAGCTTTAAATGGAGGACAAAACCACTCCATACAAACTCCTTGAAATAAAATTAAAATGACAAAAATACGTATAAAATGTAATAAACTTATTTTTGTAAGGTCAAGTTAGGTTTTTCTAAATGTTGTTTGGACATATTAAATTCTGGCTATGGTTCCGATAATGTATTTAAAATTATGATTCATTTAAAATGTTAGCGTGCTTGTGATGGAGACCTAAATGCTCAAGTAGGCACAAACAGACCGGGATATTAGAAGTCACTGGCCCGCATGGTTTTGGTAACAGAAATACTGAAGGTGAAATGGTTTTGGATATGTGCGTTAGAAACCAACTTGGATTAAGAAAAGAATAAACCACAAAGTGACTGGATACGGCCGAAATGGGCCAAGAAAGACAATGTTTACAAGTAGAGCAGCGTGTCGTCACGTGTGTGATGTGAGAGTCATTCCGGGAGAGCAGACTACTAGTCATGAGTCAAAATGATCAAAGTGACTGCTAAAAGGAAACCAAAGATTAAAACTCGGAAATTAGAGGACTGTGAATAAAAGTTACCTGAATCAAACTAATGAAAGGTTACCAAGAGGTGAAATTAAAAGAGAGGAATGGTCATATTTTTTTTTTTTAAAAGTACTAATTGGTGAGACAGGAGAGACAGTGGGGAGGACAGGAACCAAGAAAAATAAAACACGCTGGTGGAATGATGCGATTTGAAATGAAATAAAACAAAGAAATATGGAAAAGAGGAACAAGGACAAAGAGAAACAGAAGGAAACAAATAGAGATTAACTAAAACTAGCCCAATTAGATGAAGCATACAGAAAGTTGAAACACAAGGTAAGAGGAACTATTAAGGTGGGGTGCTAGTGAGCACCAGTTTAGTGCATTAATTTTGCAGTTTTTATAGCATAAACATTTTTTGGCCAAAATAGATAAAATATTTCTTCTATAGAAACATAGAGTTGTAACCTCCCATTTTGTCATCACTTTGTAACACTTCTGACAGAACTGGGTAAGGTTACTAGTTTTGTCTGGGTGCCCGGTAGCCAACCCTACTACGCGCTACTGTGGCACCATAGAGACTTACATGGTGAGGATGGACCCCGAGCGGTAGGGGTTGGAATGGATGGTTCGTGGGGAGTGAGACTCGCAAGCTAGTCCACTAAGATATATTTATTAAACTTTTAAGGTACTAAACTACTACATGGGAATCTATTAAATATCCCGTGACGAGGGAGTCGACGCGATGACGGTCTCGCAACCCTCCTGCAGACCCGCGATCGACCCTCCGTGGGGTGAACTCCACAGATCACATTTATATTATCACTACTCAGTCGTACACGCGACCGACACACATGCCACACCGCATGGCGTCCAACATTCAACAGTCCCGTCTTCTTCTCACACACAAAAACTCGCTGATCTCGATATTTCACCCGCCGGTCACATCGTCTCGCCCGTCAACAGGATGCAAGCTATATGAGCTATTTGCTATTCTCAACAGGATGGTAACCCAACACTCTTGACTTCCAAAGAAATGTACAAGTTCAGGTTAACATCCTGCCAGAATATACCTTAAAATAATTATGCTATTATAGAGTTATGTTTTCTTCACATGCTAATCTCAACAGTTCTTTAATATCTGTCATGAGCATAGCGGCATTTGGTGACAAACTTTTTAAATGCAGAGAAAAAGTTGTCACTAAATTCCAGGACACCCTTGACAGATATTAAAAAACTGTTGAGATTAGCATGTGCAGAAAGCCTAACTCTATGTTTCTATAGAAGAAATATATTTGATTTATTTTCGCCAAAAAAGTTTATGCTATAAAAACTTGAAAATACTGCCCTAAGCTCACACTCACTAGCACCCCATCTTAAGGTAGAGAAAGATAAAAGCTAGACAGAGTTCAAAGATAAGTTAAAAGAGGATGCGAGGGGAAACAAAAATGACTGTACAAGGTTGTAAATAATAAAATGAGGGGAGATAGTGAAGGATAAGCATTAACACAAGATATAAAAGAAGTGTGGACAGAAATGAACTTATACGTTTATAAACTGTACAATGGAGAGGAAGATGGAGTTGACCAACCTGAGGACGACAAAAGTATCAAGAGACAGGGAAGAACCATCTTTAACTTGGCTAGAAGTAGAGAAGATTGGGGACGAGCTCAGCATCGACGTGATCAACGCAGCAGGAATACAAAGACTGACATGGCTATATAATGTGTTGAATGCATTGTGGAAAAATGAAGAAGCAGTTATTGTGCCTTTGCATAAGAAGAGCAGTAAAAGAAATGTACAAACTACAGCAGAATTACCTTATTATATTAGCTCATGGTTTTAAAATACTAGAAAAAATTGTTGAGAAGAGTAATAGAACCACAATTATAAGAATAACAATGTGGCTTTCAAGGAAATAGAGCCACAATGATTTAATATTCACATTACAAATGTTGATGGAAAAGAAATGGGAAACAAATGAACATTTTGTACTGGTATTTTAAATATTGAAAAGGCATATGATAGTGGAGTCTAACAGGGCAGTGTTATTCATAAATGTAATGGATAAAATACAGAAGGAAGTCAAAGGGAGAGGTCGGGACAAAGTATTGTCGGCATTCGCGTTTGCGGGTGACAAAAGTAATTTGGGGAAACACGGAAGGTGAATTACACGATAGACTAGATCTTAAGGAATGTTGAATTCAAGAACCTTAGCCTTAAAATCATTAAGTGCATGCTAGGAAGAAGTGGAGCAGTTCCAGTACCTCGGCAGTGTTGTACTGTCGGACACCAGAAACCGTCCTGGAGTCACAAACCATACACTGAGAGAATCCCATTTCTTCCATCAAGTGAGAGAGCTGCTCTAGGACAAGGAAGTCCCCCTGAATCCCAAACACGCACTCTTCCAAAGTCACTTCACCCCTTTAGTCACAAACAGCATCGAGACCTGAGTGTGCAGTTGGCGGAAATGAAGTTTTTACGAACAATGACCCAGACAACAAGACGAACAAAACCCAACATGAAGATGTCAGAGCAAGATTAAACATAAAGAAGGCTATGTTAGAAGAAAAATTCAAAATTGCGTATGAAGTGGTTTGGCCGCGTAGAAAGAATGTAAACAGGACAGGTGGCTGGAAGAGGAGACTACTAATAGATCAAGAAGCAGTGGGACCAATCAGATCATCAGTGAAGAGGCAATGAGAAACAAGAATTGGAGAGAAATTGAAAACCCAACATTTACAAACCATGCAGAATGGAGGAGGCTCACCAACACTGTACCTAGCACCGCTGGAACAATTATATGATGATGATGATGATTACTATTAAACTATAATGAGTAAAATAGTATACAAATTATGCAAAAAGAAGGCTAACTAGTTGATGTTTTAAAACTATTTACCTACAATTGGATAATTTTTTAAATCAGAAATAACAAATTGTGAAGCCACTTAAATACCCAAAATTTAATACATAAATTTCTAGTCCATTTACTAGTATTGCTATCATTAATAAGAGAAGGATAGAAAAATGTAGGCCTCGAAATTCACAATTAAAACTCAACAAAACACGTCATGCCCTTGTTAAGCAGAAGAAGTAAATCCCTGACTGAACAATGGCTAGAGGTTGATCATTGTTGCCTGTTTAAACTTGTATAATCCAAGCAACAATTATCTAGCCATAGTCTAATACACGTGTTACTCTCTTGTGTTGAAGGAGGGGCCTAAAAAGTACTGTGACGTGTTTTGTTGTGTTTTAATTGTACATTTTTATGGAAGTATCTATGCTTTGCTCTTCCATCTTTCCTTCAGTGTTTATTAAATACAGCTATTTCACATTAACTTTTTAACTATTATTAATACTAGTTTGTTTTTTTAGCACCGCGTCTTACTACCCATTCGGGTTTTACGCTTATGTACTAATTATTACTCTAATGGTTTTAAGGATTAGGAGGTTATATTTAAAGGAAGTGTGCCCACATTTGCATGTAAGGAGAGTAGAAAACCATTTTGGAAAAAACCACCCTCATTACACCTGACCAAGATTCAAATCTCGATCTCTCATCATCGACGCGTTAGAGCACGCAACCACGGAGGCAGGTTAGTACTAGACATTAGAGAGTACACAGGTATATTAATACGTACTATCAAGCCTTTGTGTGTACTGGTTGAGAACCACAGGATTGATAGATTGCGCTGGAGGCTGTGTCAGCTGCGCTATGAGTGCGCTGCCTTGTGTAGGATTGTTCTGAGTACCAGGCTGTATGGGTATGTATGGCGCTCGTGGCTGTGGAGGTAACATGGCCCAACGTGCGGGTTGCCTACTTATTCCTGGTCCTGTTGGGTATCCGGGAGGATTCTGTTGGTTGTATGGGGGCCCAACACGAGATATGTTATTCATCATTTGTTGTTGTTGTTGCTGCTGCTGTTGTTGTTGCTGCTGTTGCTGTTGTTGTTGAGGCATCATTATTGGTTGAACCTAAACAATAATGCACAAATTGTGGAAATATTTTGAGCTAGGCTTCTATAAAAAAAAATTGGCGTAACAGAGCACATTAGGATTATGAGTTACAACATTATAAACACAAGTGCTTCAAATGGGTGTGAGGTTTTAAAGAAGGTTTAACTCCGTTCTTACGTGTAGTGTATTTTCAAAAGAAATAAACATATTTTCTGTTATTTGATTTCATCTGTTATCTAATATTCTATGTTATTTAGTTCTAACCATAAACTTGAAACTAAGATGTATATTTGAGGTATTTTTATTTTTTTAAATGATGTATTAAAATAATTTATCATCATCATAATATTAAGAAAGGATTTATTTGCTATAAAGTTGACTTATCTTGCATTTTAACAACGATGTCAGTAAATGAGAACGTTTTAGAAATATAATGTAGGACTCAAATATTCCTATTATAAATTTAAGTAGAATTTATTGTTGTAAAGATGTTAAGTCTTTTATTTTATTAAAAGTATATATAATATTAAGTAAAAAAAAAACTATACCTTGCTAGTAAATAGACTATTAAAATGACTAATAATTTTAAAAAGAATATAGCCAAAGGTTGTATCATAATACAACAGCTAAAGTGTCACTCTTATTTTATGAAAGCGCTAACACCTTTACAACTTATATAACTTCAATGGGTGTGTTGAATGTGAGCAACTATTTGTTAAGATAGATGATTTGAAACAAGTGCTAATGTCGGACTTGTGTGCCATTTCCTCACCAAACATTATGACTACAGACGCTTTATTATGTGTGATTTGTGCAAAGGTTGTCGATACTGTGCAGAGCTCAGTACTAGTGGCTGACGTTCATTAGTTGTGATAAGGTTGTTTTTGTAATTTGTGAACATCGCTATAGTTCCACATTTATTACACTATTCAGTTAAAAAGATTCAATATTTTGCATGATTATGAAGAAATTCTGAACTATTTACACGGAAAAAAATTAATTTCATTTTAAGGTGATACTTTAACTCCATAGTTAGAGACACCGATATTTCGTGAGGCTTCGCGAGTTGTGTTTTTACGAACTTTTACTTAGCACATTAAAATTGCCATAGAAACATAATTAAACATCAATGTGGCATTTTTTGAGTGAAAATATTATCGCGAAATAAAACGAAATTAAATCTATTCGCGAAATTGACGATTTGGCCATTTAAACGCGAATTATGGTCTTTTTTTTCTATTTAAACGCGAATAAATAATAAAACATTGCTGACATCGGAAACCATTCTAAGACTTGGACAAAAAATAAAAATAATACCAACTGAACCAATATAATTTTCTTTCAAAAGAAAATTTATTTCCCTCATCCAAAGACTTGCTTTAAAAAGTGTTAAAACTGGCTACTACAACGGCCATATTGGGCGCCAAGGCAAGTATTTAAAGAATTAGAGGCAAAAAACAAGGCCATGTCTAAGCTAGAGGGAGATCTCTCTACACTCATATCTTTGGCTTCCTGGTGACATCACTACCATCAAGGTCGTTAGATATTGACATTGCTTTAGTAAGATCGTTTTTAACCTCTCCTCTATTTATTTAATATTTAAACATGCCTAAAGTTTTAAGTATTTTTGAAAGAGAGCGTGAGTTTGGAAAAGAAGGATTTTATATATTTGATAAAGTTAAAAAAATAATGATGTGCAAATTGTGCAACACACGCGTTGACTGGTTCAGAAAAGACACGTGTTTGAAGCACATTAATAGTGCTTTGCATAAACGGAAAAAAAGTAATGTTTTTGAATCATCAAAACAAGCAACCCTAGAAAATTCTCTAATAAAGTCTAAAAACTCAAAAGAAGACCGCAAAGAATTCATTATGGATACCACGAAAACATTTATGGAAGCCAATATTCCCATTGAAAAACTAGATCATCCTTCTATGCGATGTTGGATGGATAAATATGTGAAAGGTAACCATTTTGCATGATTTTTAAAAATTTCTTTTATTATTTAAAAATCAAAAGCAAATAAGGACCTATTATTTTCCGATTTTATTTTCCTAATGACAAAATAGTGTTTTTTTAAACACTTTTGATTATTTACTAATTTATCAAAAAAATATATGAGATAGAAATGTTTGATTTGGGTTATTTTTAAGATGTTTATCTTTAAGTACAAATAGTGAAATAGCCTAATAAATTAGTGTATACACACTTTGTCAACCAACATAGCCTAACATTAGTTTGTTCTATCAAAAATTAGTATGCCTACAATTCGGTTTTAGGTGGAGGAGACCTCCCCAAGGCAGAAACTATAAGAAGTGTTTGGATCCCAGAAGTTAACAAAAGTCAAGAAGATAATATCAAGAATAATGTAAAAAACCAGCAAGTTGCAATTCTTTGTGATGAGACAACTGATAGGAAAGGACAGTGTGTTTTTGTTATTTTGTTGAAAACATTACGTGCCGATTGGAAGCAATGCTTGTTTGTTGGTGCAGTTAAAGTTTTGCAGAACGCTTCAGCAACTGAATGTTCACGGGCACTTGTGGACACCATCACCAAGTATGAGATTCCTTATGAAAATGTAGTTTGTGTTGTGACAGATGGTGCGCGTTACATGACGAAATGTGTGACTTCTTTGAAAGTTCTCTTATGCGATGATTTTCTGCATATACAGTGTTGGGACCACAAACTTAATTTGGTCCAAAATTATTGGTCAGTAGAGCTGCCAGAGCTGAATGAGTGTGTAGCTAAAGCAAAGGCCATATTTCTGAACACTCGAAAGAGAAAACATAATTATCTAGCATTTCTAAATGAAAAATACAGTAAAGGTGAAAAGTCTGCTAAGCTATTTCCAAACCCAGTTTTAACGCGATGGAACTCTTGGTTTTGTTCAGTGGTGTACCTCTGTGAATATTTGGTGGATTTAGTGGAATATTTTTACATATGGGAGGAGGTTACAGCAGCACTTAAGTACTTCCAGGATGTGTCACATGATAAAGTAACCCTAATGTTGATTGAATGCCAAGCAACATTTTTAATTGAATACGGTTCTGAATTGGTGGAATTAATTACTATACTCGAAGGTTCTACCTATGCCTTTAGTCATAAGCTGTATGGTAAAGTGACAGAGCTACAAAGTAATTTTAAACTAATTTCTGACATGAACTACGGAGAAAAAACACAGGAAAAATTGAAAATTCTTCCAACTCTAAAACAAGCAAATGTCAAAAGTCAGTTTCAATCTTTAGGACGGCAGTGCCTTATAAAGCTGAATTTACTCCATCAGTCAGACCCATCCAAAACATTTTTTGAAAACATTGGTACTCTTTTTGACACTCGCTCGATTGGTACAAAACAAGTTAATTCTGATCTCTTCCAATCAACTCGAAAAATACCATTTTTAAAATCCTGCTCTGAAATTAATTTTCAAAGAGGATACTGTGCGCTGCAGACACAAGTGAGAGCTTTGCAAAGCATTAGTAAAAAAGTTGACATTTTGGACATATTGTGTGGACTGAAAGAAGACCATGAAGAGTTTGCCATCAACAGCATAAAAGCAATATAGATTCCTGTGTCTAATGTTGACAGTGAACGCGCATTTTCGTCATATTCCTACATTATGTCAGACAAGCGCACTAACTTGAAAATCGAAAATTTGGAAACAATGTTGTCTTTGTACTTTGGTGATTGACGTGAAGTATGTTGAAAAAAGTATGAACATTTTTGTCTTATAAAATAATTCAGTGCAAGTACTTTCTAAGCTATTTGAGTTAATTTATTACCATTACCTTAAAAAACCTCTTAAGACTTTTTATACCGAAAATCAGGGTCTTACCATTTATTTACAGAAATTCAACTTTTTATTTAACCAAATTAAGTAATTTTATTTACCGATTTTATTTACCGAAAATCATGGTTTTACCCTTTTATTTACCGACTTTTTATACCGAAATCCAACTTTTTATTTAACGAAATCCAGTGGTTTTATTTACCACAAATCAGGGTCTCTATCCATAGTACACTTTACACAAGCATATATCAGATACTTTTCAGACAAAATTTGGGAAATTTAATTATAAATAGCTTTTGTTTGATACTATTTTTGTATCACTTATAATTAAGAGTTCCTGGCTACAGATACTAAGGTCTCAGGTTCAATCACCAGCACTTCCAGAATTTTTCTGTGAAGCAGCAGGTCTGGAAAGGGATCAAGCTTAGCCCCGTGAGGACAAATGAGGAACTATTTGAATAAATAAGTAGTGGTCCTGGTCTAGAAAACTGAGATTAAAGGGTTTGTTGTGCTGACCACATGACACCCCTATCTGCAAATGTTGACATTATCATCGCTCACTTGAAGGCTCAAGACATCTTTTCCTTCTTCTTATAATTAGCTAATATTTCACACCAAACCTAGAAAGGGCTAGTATTTGTACCCCTAAGTTATCAGAAGCAAACAGCTGCACAGCTTACAATAAAGTTATACCAGTATGTTCAGTCATAGCACAGAAAATATAATATTGTTATGTTTGTTGCACCAAGTCTTACTAACTATTCAGGTTCGAAGCAAGGTCGAGGCTTATATTAGTTATGAAGCCAAGTCAAAGTGGACGCAATAGTTAATATTGCATCTTAAAGGTATGTAAGTAACATTCGCCAAACATTATATGTTCTTAAGTATATATTTGGAAGAAGGTACAGGAAAGGTGGATAGAAACATTTTAAATGAATGAACACAATATGGCTGTCACAATGAAACTAAGAGCAGTGCACACTTTAATTTACTGCCATTGACATATGTTCATAAGATTACCTTTGTTTTTCAGCTCTCAAATTTATCAAGTCAAGTTGACTGTACTGCTGAGAGACTAACAGAAATTGATTTTTTATACTAACAAAGATAACTATCAATGATTGATTGCAAACTGCTGGCTTGGACAAAAAAAAGTAGTCAAGAGAAATCCAAAACAATTAACATCGATATTTTTAGCCGATTGAAAGCAATTAATTTGGATGCATAAAAGACAAACCTAGCATTTTCAAATGAATTGCTATTTCTCAATTAACAAATATATTTAATGTAAGTAATTAAATAAGATATAATTTTTTTACCAATAAATACACAATATGAAAATGACCTGGTTCTGGTTGGGTCTATAGACTGCCCCTGCAGACACTTGAGGAGTAGGGCCTTGTTGATTTATGAGGGCTTGTGGTGTCTGTGTGGGGCCTACACCAGCTACTACACTCATAGGACTGCCCAAATTGGTTTGTGGGCTGGGCAGCGAAGTCATGGATACACTGCCCGGAGCTTGGGATTGTGGACCAATCACACCAGAATTTGTAGGACTGATAGGTCGCTCCTTCAAACTAAAACAAATACAAAGTTTGAAGGAAGTCAACCTCAATCTCTTGTGTATTTCTCTTTGTGAGGTTGGTAGTTGGGGTTGATGAACAAAACACTTGATCACATGAATGCCTACATTTATACGCAATAATATTTAGCAGATTTGAGTTACCTTCACACTTGTCAATGATCAACACATAGAAACATATGATATTGATGTGCAAACCTAAATGGAAAGGAAATACCTGTAGAGCAGATAAGAAATAATCTAATCTTAAATAACCATTTTTAAAATGTAATTAGTTTGTAAGCTTCTCACCTTTAAAAAGTTTTGATTTCATAATTTTTTTATGTTCTTATCTAATTATTCATTATTTATTATTGTTTAATTTTATTGATCGTTTTATTATTTTCAGCTTTCATATTTTTTATTCTTCTCATATTTTTCCAGAATAATATCATGGTTTAATAGCTTCAACTTTGTTTTTTATATTAACATTTTTAACTTTTTTAATATTTTACTCACAAATTTTTCCATAGTATAACTTTAACTTAATTTATTGAGACATTCCTAAAGATCTAATAAATGCTTTTTAATATATTTTGTAGATTATTGTTAATTTCAATGATGTTACATCACATCTTTTTGACAACTTAATGTGAAACATAAAATGAATGTGAAGAATTTAGATAATAAATAGATCTGCCCACTAATATTATAAAAGTTTAATTTTAATATTTACATTAAAATGAATTTGTAATGTTTAATTATTGATTGAAATTTCAAATAATGTGTTAAATTTAATATAATTATTTGTTCAAGTTCATGTCATTGTAATAATACAATAATGTAAGACATGCCTGAAATTCACACAATATTAAACGTGAGGTACTTTTAGATATTGGGTTCACACTAGGTAATTAAATAAACATATACTTCAAAATTTGGAAACATAATAAGTTTTTTTTAGCACTGCGTCTTACTACCAGTTCGGGTTATACGCTAATTAAATAAGTAAACCATTTAAATTTAGATTAGTGATAAACAAATTAATACATCAATATATTTAAATGCATGATAAAATTAATGGATGTAATGATGTGAGGGGTGGTAGGAATATCAGGGGAAGGAAACATGAAAGCAATAGCAATGGAGGAGCTAGGAGTGCGGGAACAGGTGGATATATGGAATGAGGGGGTAGTACAATATGGAATGAAGTTTAATGCAAACAGGTGACCTGGTGGCCTAGGGTTAAGGTGTCGAACTTCTGTGCTGGGGGTCTGTAGTTCAATCCTTAGTCCTGGCACAGATTTATCTGATTGCCAAACCCTTCCTTCACCTCTGACAAGACGTGTATTAATCACAACTTGTGAATGTGTGGAATGTCAGGCCTCCATTTCATCTCACAACCACCCTACCATTACACATTGGTGTAAGTGTGTGTATAGCCCGAACGGGTAATAACACGCAGTGATGATATGATAATAATATATAATGTAAAGAAGAGCGAATTGGTGATTACAGCACAGAAGGAAAATAGGCACATAAGTGGAGTAACATTAGGATGTGAGTAACTTGAGAAAGTGGAAAACTTCATTACTTGGGCAATGGCATTGGCATACTAAGCCATAGGTCCCGGGTTCGATTCCTGTGTCCAGGTTTCATTTTTCAATTTTCAGAATATGATATCTAGATGCGAGTAAATCCTCACTAAAACATATATAATAGCTTTGGCTATTTGATTCTTAAATATGCGATTCCTTACAATTATAATAATTGTACAAGTGGCAGCAATAAGCCAACTACCATGTCAAAGGGGGCTGCGTTATCTGATAACACAAGATCTTAATAAAATCACACATTTGTAACCGACGATTTCCACACGTCCATCATAGACTATGCCTTAAAATATGAGTGAATAATGACCCTGGGCACGAGATGATTCTTGGATAGCTCAGTGGTTAGAGCATTAGCGTACTAAGCCAAAGGTCCCGGGTTCGATTCCCGTGTCCAGGTGTCATTTTTCAATTTTCAGAAAATGAAATCATTTTGTTTGTTTTATATTAAGATAGTAGTGAGCTTTCCTGCTTAATTATTTTGTATTATTTATTTTGGTGTTTCTTTATTATGCTTGGTTTTTTAAATGGAACCAATTACGTTATTAAGATTCCATGTATACACTAACACCAACTAATACTGTTATCAAATAACGCCCCTCCATGCTATTTCACTGTCAACTATTATAAATGACTTCAACTAACTAGTTAGATTACAATCTTTCTATGAAAACCCTTTTTAAGAATGAGTTTGATTATTTATAGTAAACACATGAGACTTTGTACCCATTATCACATATACAGCAGAAACATGGACAGTGAATGTAAGAGAGACTAGGAAAGTGGAGGCCACGGGAATGAAGTTTGTGAGGAGCATGTTAGCTGACATAGGGAGAAACAAGATTAGGAATGAAGTTATCTTGGAAAGAGTGGGGGTACAGGGAGAACATGAGATAGTACAGGAAGCAAGAGAGATGGTATTGGCATGTAATGAGGATGTAAAAAGAGAGGATTCCGAAGAAAATGTTGTAAATGAAGAATGTAGGAAAAAGACTGCAAGGGAGGCCAAGAAAGAGATAGGAGGAGCAGATAACAGAGAGTGTTCAAGTGAGAGGAGAAGAATGGAAGAAATTAAAGGAGTAAGAGTGGTGAAAGGATAGAGGAAGATGGAGACATTTTACTAAACTGACCCGGCCACAGGCTGGAAACAGTTGATGATGGTGATATGAGACATTAATGACAATGACCATAATTGAATAAATATCCAAGCAAATGGAAATAAATCACACATAGCTGACCTGTAGCCTTTAAGTAGTACTAAATGGCGTGGGTCCTTTGCATAGTTTTTGATTAAAGAGGCTTGGAGGTCCCCCCCTGCTTTGTCATACAGCTTGAATAGTGAAGGGATTTTTCGTGGACATAATATAGAAAGATGGATTCCTCTCTGAAAACAAAACATCTCATTTAATTAAGGATATTACATATTTTACCACTGCACATTTAAATCTACAAATGCAATCAGTATTACCTTTAACTGTGTATTAATTGGGATAGCAATATTTCCCAAAAAGTATGAAAGTAAACATTAGGAACACACCAATAAAAGCAGAACTACTTTTAAATACTATGTACACAACCACATTTTATATGTTATAAAATCAAATATTTAGAGAGAGACATACATAAAAAAAATTGTTATCAATGTCTAGTAACATTGGGACATATATATGTTACATAAGAAACACAGTTCCCTCGTAATAATGAAAGCTTGAGTCAATGTCTAGTAACATTGGGACATATATATGTTACATAAGAAACACAGTTCCCTCGTAATAATGAAAGCTTGAGTCAATGTCTAGTAACATTGGGACATATATATGTTACATAAAGAAACACAGTTCCCTCGTAATAATGAAAGCTTGAGTCAATGTCTAGTAACATTGGGACATATATATGTTACATAAGAAACACAGTTCCCTCGTAATAATGAAAGCCTGAGTCAATGTCTAGTAACATTGGGACATATATATGTTACATAAAGAAACACAGTTCCCTCGTAATAATGAAAGCTTGAGTCAATGTCTAGTAACATTGGGACATATATATGTTACATAAAGAAACACAGTTCCCTCGTAATAATGAAAGCTTGAGTCAATGTCTAGTAACATTGGGACATATATATGTTACATAAAGAAACACAGTTCCCTCGTAATAATGAAAGCCTGAGTCAATGTCTAGTAACATTGGGACATATATATGTTACATAAAGAAACACAGTTCCCTCGTAATAATGAAAGCCTGAGTCAACCAAACTATTCAGGACAGTACACAATGAGTTACACACATGTTCTGAAAGTCAGCTTTGCTTGTGTATAGATACATACCAGTAAATTACATTTATCAAAACATCAGTAAGCATTACACATTTCTAAAGCTATAGGTAGGTGTAGAGGTTTTGATAGTTGACGACAAAGACCATGGAGGTAGGACCTATGCAGTTCTTGTCCAGGACAAGGTGGAATAGTTCACTGATATAGACATATTCAAGGATTGTCTTCTAGAATGATTGACTTGGCTATAACTTGCCTAGTATTTTACCAACTAACTATCTACATCACATTATGTACGTTAGTCTACAATACAACCCAACGAGTTTGACTATTTTAAACGCTCCTATCCAACAAACCCAGCCTTTGATAGCCTATCCCGACAGAATTACATATAAATGGGGGGGGGGGGGGGGGGGGGGCAACGATGTAATAGTAAGTATTTACATTAAAAATTGAGCAGAGAAGTTAATAATTATTGACACTACCAATTAAAAATCAAATGTACCCAGAGAGAGAAAGAGAGAATAAAGAGAGCATATGAGCAATGGAGGGGGAGAAAACAAGAGAAATAGAGGAGATAAATAGAAGGGGGAGTGAAAGAAACAGAAGGGGACGGATAGAAATAGAAGGGGGAGTGAAAGAAACAGAAGGGGACGGATAGAAACAGAAGGGGAGGGATGGAAACAGAAGGGGAGGGATGGAAATAGAAGGGGAGATAGACAGAGACAGGAAGTGCGAGTGAAGAGAAAAATAAAGGTAGAGGAGAAAAAATGCAAGAGGAAGGAGAGGAAATGAGATAGGAGGGAGTAAAAGAGAGAAGAGGAAGAGAAAAAGAGAGGGTAGGTAGAGAAAAATAGAAGGCAGATTAAATAAAGAGAGCAGAAAAGAGGGAGATATAACAAGGAGGAGATCAAGAGAAAGAGAGAGGAAGAAAGACAAATAGAGAAAGAGAAAAAATGAGAAAGAGAGAAAGATAATGAAAGAGAAAGAGAGGAAAAGGTAGATAAAAAGATAATATTGCAGTTCTATGTTCGTAATACACAGATGATTGAGCAGGAGATGTACTGTTATTTTGCCAGAATATAACAAATTTTGTTTTTCAAGGTCAGAAAATTCCACCACAAATTTAAGCTGTATAAAACATCAAACCTTTCAAAGTTTTTCGGTAATGCTCGGATAGTCTTGTCTGATAATATTCTAGAAACTGTTCCGAGACAAATTAGCTAAGATAAAGAAAATAGCCTACAGTGAAAAAGTCTTTATACAAGCAATGTCACTGGAGTTATTCAACTCCGCCGTTACAGTGAGAGTTGTAATACTACTCCATAGTCAACAATTCACAGGGGTTTGCAAGAACAAGTTGAGTACATGTTCAGTGGGCCACCAGAGTAAGTAGCGCGTTAGTACGATTACACTATAAACGGAGAGAGCAGCTCACTAACATTATCATTTCATTTAATTAGTTGTTGTTTGCGACTGATCCAAATACAACTTGTAGCTCATAATTTAGAAACTGACTGAATTAAGCTTATGTTTCATAAGTGTGTACCGTGGAGAGACTAGCCCTGCTCCGTCTACAAATATTACTCACCCCAGCCAACGGACGTGCTGCAATTTCGTATTAGAACAATGATCACGCCACTAACGACCAGAATCAACAAACGAACTGGGTGTGGGAAGTCGGCATCTAACTCAAGTTTTGGGACTTTCCGTGAAAACGCGCATGCGCAAGAGTGCCGTACCTGTGGTCATCGTGCTCCGAAGTGACTCCCCCCCCCCCCTTCTTTTGGAGGCGTGTCTGTCTCAACATCGCTGTGCACAGGCGCCAGACACATGAAATGATAAACCATTATGGTGTCAATTTCTCCTCCCCTTGATTCCTCCACTGAACAAGATCAGATATAAGCGTGTGTGTTTCTATGGAGGCCACTCTTTGATGCCTGATAGATGTTAGGCATACTTGGGCGATATGTAGGCCCCTAGGACTAATTTAACGTAAGTTTGTCTACAAATGTAGGAATTTATTCTTCAGACCATATTGTTGTAATATTCAGGTTAGGGTTCTAATCTTGGTGCAGATCTGCTGTATTCATGTATTTCTAGCATTCAGGCCGTATTTTTGTGATATTCAGGTTAGGGTTCTAATCTTGGTGCAGACCTGCTTTATGCTTGTAATATTCATGATAGGGTAGTAATCTTTGTAAAATGTTTAGGGATTTATTTGTTACGAGTTTGTTTATTAATAGGAGAGTCGGAGCTAGAGGAAAGTTAGATGGCTGTGATTCTTGGTTTTTGTAGTAACTATTTTGTGGGACTTATTAAATATCTTTTGGGTTGTTTGATGACTCTCAGGTAAAGATAAACTGGTATTTATGCTCGCTATTTCGTGAGACTTTTGTAAATTAGGATAATTAGCTAACCGTTATAAGCTCATATAATGGCTCATATTTGTGACCTTGTTTTATTAGTGATAGCAAATATGAGGTTAAGTTTAGTCATTGTTGACACGTTGATATTTTTATAGTCAGGGATGCAAAGCTTTTGCCACGCCTAGCTTAGTCTGGCATTCGCTATTGCCACGTCAGTTGTATGGGGGAATTGACCATCCTTACGGATGTTGTAAATTATGGGCAATATATTATTTTATATAAATTTTCTCTTTAACTTGTTGTAAATAACCGCATCAATAAATTAGCCGTTGGGCCATGATTGTTAACTATTGTTCGTCCTTGTTTATATTTAATTGTGTGTATGAAATCTTTCCTTAAGCATAGTTGTTTTTATTCAGGTGAGACTAGGGAGATACTGGGCTTGCAGGGAATAATCATTAAAGATACCTTGTGACTACTCTTCCTTTTGTACTATTAGCGACTGGCTGCCTGTGATAGATGATTAGGGGCTTTGATTGTACTAGTAAGGGACACAGCCCGCAGCCGGTGTGCTTGAAGTGTTTGCGAACTACCTACAGTATCCCTAAGGCTTTCAATTTAGTTTAATCGTTTACCAATTCGCTTGCTATACTGTGCGAGTGAGTTATTCCACTTGCATCAAAAGTTAGATAGTTTAAGCCTTCAAGAGTAAGTTTAAGTTTATTTAAGTTTTAAATGTATTTGTATTATTTGTGTATGACTCAAATATAAAAGTTATTAAAAGTAGTATTAGCATATTATTTTCAAAAGAGATGTGATAAAATTTAAATTAACGACAAAGCCATTTAAAATAAAATAAAATAAAATAAAATATACTATTGACGACATAAATAATATTTTTAGATAAGAGTATGTACAACAGCATGGCTTGGTGATAGTTTAAGGAAATGTCAGTTTTGTAGGATGTAGAAAGTGTAGCCCTTGAGCTAACGACCACCCACACCAGTAAGAATAGTGATGCCTAATGTTTGGAGTTAGACAAGGGTGGAGATGAGGTAGCTTTTCTGACCCAAGGAAATGGAAAACAACAACATTAACTGTCCCTTTGTTTCTGAGACCGAGATCAACCGAATAATTCCGATGTTGTTTTATCTTGTAGTTCAATTTTAACTACAGTAGAGCGTCGGAAATCTGGACGTCAAAAATCCGGAGCGTCGCAAATCCGGATTGGCGGTGAGAGCAGGTCAAGTCTTGTACAAAAAACAATTAAGGACTTTTTTACCCAGTAAGTTTCCATTAATTACTGTAGATTCTTGTGTTTTTTTTCTAAAAGGTATTGTAGAGTTACTAATCTAAATTACGTAATGTACATGTTCTTATTCAATATACTTTATTAAAATATTTTGTGTACTGTATTTTTCGAAGCCTTCAGCCTCTATTTTGCAATACAGTAGACTCCCGAGCGTCATGTATCCTCTAGTTAATACATTACGTATGTATACAGTTAGTGAAAGCACATTTGAAAATCCGGACAATTCAGTAATCCGGATGGGTCCCGGTCCCGATCGATCCGGATTAACGACGCTCCACTCTAGTTTACATCAAGGAGGTGTTCAGTTAGAGGAACTGTTCAATTTGAGCCAATTGTTAGCAAACAATACATCTCGAGATTAAACAGTGAGTACCCACAAAAAAAAAGTATGGTTAGGACAATCAAATCAACACCACTTAGCGTCTAGTGAACCCTCGATGTTTCCTTACCTCTTGCAAAGTAGCGGCCAGTTGATCGACTGTGTGGCCAGCATAGTTGTGAGACTCCATTACGGGCATGAGGTAAGGTGGTGAGCTACAAACTAGTATACAGTGTTTCTGGGGGACTGTGTTGGGCTCCCTCCTTGCCTGCATATCCTCAAAACACTGGAGAGCTGTCGCAAGTCCCTCGGCAACGTTGGCGTGAGACTCACCTCTTCCCCCGACAAGCCTACATCATCAGCTTAACTTTAACATTTGCAAACAAGGCATAAATCTTTACACAACTTGTTTCCCCAAATAGTGTGTTTAGGTCTTATTACCCATTCGGGTTATACGCTTATGTACTAATTACACTAGTGCCTTAGACCATGTGGTCACCAAAGCGAGTCATAGACTATATTTAAATTTCTTTCTTTAATGATGATGTGTGTGACAAAATTATAAATTAACTAATGAAACTGTTCAAATAAATGTCATCATCAGCAAATATAACCAAAAAGTATTTGTTTACTAAACACAAAAGAATTAGGTAACGGTCTTAAATGAAGATTAAAAAAAATAAAGATTATTAAAAAAAAAAATTGTCACTATGTTTTAGTAGTTGTTTGGGTTATATGCATGCATTAATTACCCTGAGGAAGGTAGAATTTAAAGGTAATGTCACAAGATTTAGTGGGAAACCTTTAAGGAAAAAACACAGTAAACCTGACCAGGATGTGAACTCTGACCTCATTTACATCCCAACACAAGTGTGAAGCGTTAGACTGAATTATATCACTTGGGGGGCATTGCGGGCCATTCATAGCCCTTTTAATCAAATATATAATTTTATATTTTTTTATAAAAGAGCTGACATTTCTATTCTTCCTTCACATGTCAGTATTGGCCGGTTTAAGTGCTCCTGTGTTAGACCAAGTAACCACTAATGCGGGTCTTACTAAATTACATTTTTATTTTTTTTGAAGCTGTAATTAATGAATATATAAAAAGCTAATCTGAATTTTAAATTATTTATATGATTTAAGCACAAATGAGGAATGAAGGGGAAAATGTAATACCCTTACACTGTTAAGTTGATCATTTTTCTCCTCCAAACATGGTGATATGGCCTACTTAATCTAACAAACACAATGGCAAACTTTATACAGGATTGTGGCATATTTATGTATTCTGACGACACAATGCTGTATGTGGTGCACGAAAATGTTGATAGAGCTAAACAAATGTTGCAGGGAGATTTTAACAAGATATGAAATTGGACTCATGATAATAAATTAATAATTAACATTAAAAAACACAAACAATGACTATCATACTACCGCATGTTAAAAAATGGGGTGTGGCTGTGTCATGGACACGGCTGTGTGTTGTACGTGAATACGTTTATGTAACGGGTTATATTTTTTAAATAAAATACGCAGCAAAATAACCTCAAAATGGTGGCGCTTCCCCCTCCTCCGCACGCGATGCGTCACTGTTCTCGCTTATCGTAATGAATTCTTTGATCCTTTAGCTATCCAGTGGTTTAATTTAATTTTGGATGTAGAGGAAAGATTCGAAACTACAACACCAAACTGTATCCCCCGATTTTGTTATCATTAGGTTTTTTGGATTGCCCCGGTATGGTAGCAAATTTAAAGACGTATTCACGTCAAAAGTATAGATTAGATATAAAAGGTAATTGCTTGGATAGTTTACACAATATAAAGCAGTGTAGTTGCTCAACATTCAAGCAAGTCGAGACATATAATTATCTTGGGCTAATGATTGATTCTCATTATGAAATGGAATACTCATATAGACATAATAAATAGGAAGCTAAGGGAGGAAACAATTAATGTATGTTTACTAAAAAAATGTTACATTTGATATTCTAGAACTAGTGTAGCACGCACTAATCAAATCACATCTCAGCCTGGGGAAAGATAAGTGATGTATATTTAAATCAACTAAGAACTATTAAAATTAAAGTTCTTAAAATAATGAGTGAAAACAACAATAGTACCAAAGTCATGAATAAGGAGTGGAAACCATTGACAGTAAAAAAACATGTAGAACTATAAAATAATAATTCAGTACTATTACTCATAAACATATAAAGCTCAGTCACAACACCAGAAAGCGACAGTATACAATTCCTTTATACCAACACTTTTTAAAATGATACAGGATTTATTTGAGAATAGATAATATATCAGAAGTTAAAAAAATAATAATAAATAGCTAATTGGCTCACATATTTAAGGAAATAATAAAAGTAGAGTGACTAAATATGACAAATAAGCTTTGAAGGACTCGAGCTTGGTTTTTGAATATTTAAAAAAAATGTAATAGATTTAAGAAACTTAAATTAAGTATTACTCTTATGTTATGTTGTAAGAAGGAATATAATATATTCACCATATCTTTATACTATTACATGTATGTACAACATTTATGGCTAGACACCAGCTGACAAGCACGCTGTGCTTAGCTGGACCAGATTTAGTGAATAAACATGTACTTCGTTTTTTACATCCATTACTGTTTCCAGCCTGTGGTCTGGGTCAGTTTTTTATTCAAGCCATATATTTTCCACTACCAGCTTGCTAGGCCTGTCATAGCTTCGTGTGCCTTATAATCTATCTTAAGACTAGGACAGGCACAACATCCAGTCCCTGGCCATTAATTCTTCACTGTGAAAGGGTAAACACACATTTTACGAACGACAAATTTTTCAGCCATGCCTGGGACCCTTTTCTCAATAGACAAACATGCTACCGACTGAGCTAAGGTGTCAGCTAAATATGTACTCCTAATATTTATTATTATTATTATTATTATTATTATTATTATTATTATTATTATTATTATATTATTATTATTATTATTATTATTATTATTATTATTATTATTATTATTATTATTATTATTATGATGATGATGATGATGATGAAAATGTTCAAAGAAAATTTGTCGCTGCATGCTATGATAAATTCTTTAGTAACCGGATTTATTATGATTATTGTAACTCTTTATGATGACTCTTTATGATGTAACTGTTTTAAATCATTGAAGTCATATAACTTTTCCACTTTTTTTTAACATTTTATTTTTCTAGTTACTTTAACAATACATTCTGGATCACACATCTGACATGTAATTTTTCTAGTTACTTTAACGATACATTCTGGATCACACATGTGACATGTAATTTTTATAGTTACTTTAACGATACATTGTGAATCACAGTACAAGTGTTTAGACCTGACTTCTCCAAAAGTGCATGGAGTAGAACTGACGTCCCGCTGCGCGCAGGCCAGAGAGGAAGGCGGCCGACCTGCCCTCTAGCGTCACACGCGACGAGCACACAGTTCAACCAGCGCGGGTGATATGTGGAGTGTGACGCCACACTCCATATAATGACAGAATCCGAAACCTCTTAGGGCTCCAAACTCTTATCTTGCATGGACTTTATTGTGATGCCCTTTTTGTTTTTAATATTTTCAATAACAAAATTTCTTGCAAATTTGCCCTTGATCATGTAGGCGTTCATATCCCTTCTCGGGCTTCTCGTAATCCATAATTATTTGTTCTCAATAGCTCTTATAAGGTAAGCCCTATAGGTCCAATTCTAGATTTGTTGAATTCGACTTGTATCATAAAAGAGAAGCTAAACTCAGAGAGTTATTTAAGGAAATCCTGTAACAATAATTTATCATGTAGAGATTCTGCCTATAATATTTAAATTTACAATATTCTGATCTATTTTTTGCATATTGTTACTGCTTTTAACCATTCTTTAGTTATTTGTTATTATTGCTATTTTTTAATTTCTTATCATTATTAATTACTATTTGTTTTCGTAACTAATCATCAGTATGTACAATTGTTTAGCCATTTTTGCTTATCTTATTTTCTCGTGTATTATATGTATTTGTAAGGTACTTGTGTACTTTTCAGTGCTGGCCTGTTATAGGTCTTATGACTGTTGGCCAGCACTATAATAAAGGAAATTGAAATAATAATAATTATTATAATCATCACCACCACTACTATTATTACTTATTAATTATTATTAATTTATTATTATTAAATGCATGAATTAATACCATAGTAAATGATATAACCAACCATACCAAATATGAAATAAGAACTTTGTTTTTTGTTTATAGCCAAGCCCTATTTCAACCTGCTGAGTCCACCGCTATTTTTTGCTATGAATAGTAATATATAACGTATAGTTTGTGAGCTACTCACTCGATCCTCTCCAACATTTGTGGTATACGTTGAGGGTTGGAAAACGGACCGTATGAGTCCGAGCTGGGGTGTGGCAGGTGATCAGCTGCATGGTACACCACCAGGCCATACTGCGTATAGGTGCTCTAGAATAAAAACACATCTAGACAGTTTATAAATTGGTGTGGACAATCAGATGGGACTGAGAGATACACTCAATCACCACGGCTCACCACCTGTTTGGGTTATATGCCTATGTACTAATTACACTAATGTGTAAGGATGAGGAGGGTTTAGATTTAAAGGAAGTGCACCCACATTTGTAGTGATGGGAGTGTGGAAATACCACCCTCAGTGCACCCGATCGTCCCGTCTTTGTCAGTTTGTTATAACACGAGAGTGGCGCTTCAGACCATGTGGTCGCCAAAGTGGTTCTTCATTAAGTTACTTGATCTACTTCTTTGTGTTCATATGGGTGGGGTACCGGGGGGTAATATACCCGGGGAGGACCAAATAGTTTAACAACAATGGTAGATGGTATTATATGGACATTAGGTTTAGGTGCCAACATCGATGTAGTTACTAAATAAAATGGAATTGTGACGATAGGAGAATAGAGTCAAGTAGGGTAGCATGCCCCAGTTTTTAAATAGGTACTGGGGTTAGGTTTAGGATAATGTCCAGGTTGTTCCTTTTCACTTAGTTGAATATATTTGTTAAAGTTTATCATTGTTTTAAAAAACTTTTGTGAATTACCTAAATTGTACTTGACTGATTGTAGAAACTAATTTGACTGTATTTTTTAACTATGTCTAAATAAACTAAACTAAACTAAACTGTTCATATGGCAAGGTGTGGCAGTACAACTGTTAATTGTAACAGACACAGTTCAACACGTACTTTTATCAAAGTTGATCAGTTTTTTTTTGTACAGTCTAAAATGTACTTTTCCCCAATTTGACTTAGGTACCAATAATGTATTTTTTGTTGATAGTGTCCGGTCAAACTAGTTTTTTTTTAATTTCCCTTATTTTTCCGAAGCCAATTTTTTTTTTTTTCAGCCACTATACAGAGTGGGGAATTTAAGGTGTTACAATTTTTTTTCAAGAAAAAATTTCCAACGAAAGCTTGGTGGGGAAAATCAAAGTTTTTTTTATTTGGTGGGCATATTCGTGGTAATTTAAGGCCAACTATAGCTTTTAACAAGGAACCTATATTTTTTATTACCTAAAGCATCTTATTTTATGCAAACAAGGCAACTTTTATCTAAAACTTTCTTTGTAAAGCTTCAATTTTCAAAGCTAATGAAATACCCGTTCTAAGCATAGCTCAGAATTACAATGTGAATGTGATATGTGTCTAGTCCCCTTTGTATCCGAGTTAATGTTGGTCTAATGCTCCAAGTGCTCTAAGTCAGCGTGAATGGTTTAGTGACACGTGTATGCAGTCTTTAACTCATTCTTAAGTTATTTTCAGTAGTTCCTTTAAATTAGTAATCAAAAATATTTTTGTTACTATAAAAATATAAATGTTCTAACTAAATTTATTTCACACAGTTTTTTGACAGACGTTTGAATCCTTGCATTAATAACATTTAAGGACTGTTCTTGTTTTGGTTTAATTTAATTCAAAATGAATGTATTTAGAAGAGGCGTTTAAGCAGGTTTATGATTTTGGGTGAATCCAGAAGAGCTAAATAGAGGCTGCTACATTTAATTAACATTTTACAAATCAATACGCTAAATCTCTCTGATATATTTTCTATAAATAAACAACCTATTTGCGAGTGTTAAACAAAGTAACAGACAACCAACAGTTTAAAATTAATAAAATTCATAAATGTTTTAGCATATGTTAGATGAAACCCACATTTAAGTAGCCAACAAATTTCAGAGGAAATGTTTTTAGGGCCAGTCTTATGACTCCTGGATAAATATTAATCTGGTAGATAAATATTTATATCTGTTGGATAAGTTAAAAGTGTGTCTTATGACTGCCAGATAGCATCTTACTGCCAGATAAAATGTATTTATTCCATCACATTTTTATCGGAGGTTTAAGTACCTGATAACTTTTATCTGAAATTAAAATGGTTGTTGCCATAGTGACATGTTGTTTTTAATGAGGTTTCACCTATCAGAATCTGTTTTAGGTTAAAATCTTGGTTCACGTTTTAGTAAGCACAGGCCCAGGCTCTAACTATATAAAGTTAGAACATTTAATTCACACTTTTATACAAACTGACAGGCTATTTTAACGTATAAAAGAGCTAGCCTGATATATTAATGTTCGTTTACCAATATTAGTATGATATTTTTACATAGTTATTGAATTAAGTTCAAGTTTGCTATCCTGTATTATGGTAATCAAAAGGGAATTATGTCTTATTTTATAAATTAAAAGTTCTGGTCTTTTATAGTTTTTAAATTTTAAGTAGATAAACAGTTTTTGCTAGATATTTCCACATTGTAAATATTAATTTAAAAACCCGACTATTGTATTATGTATATGTTAATTCCCGGCACGTGAAATTTGTCATAGAACCAACCCACACGGCTCCTCGTCAGGATTGCAAGTGAAGAGATGCGTACTTTGAAGTAGTTATATCTAGTGACATCTCCTTCTCGAAACTTCCCAAAAGAAAGAAAGGTGTGGTCATCCAGGTGCGTCTCTGTCTACAAAACTGAGTTCGCCTTTCAAACAGAGACGTAGAAAGATGTCGCCATACCTTGCAACTTAACACAAATAAATCTTACTACCCGCTCGTATTTATAATATCATAATTTTGAATATAGATGTGAATAATAAATTATTTAGATGTATAATTCCATATCATTACACTATTTGTAGAGTTATATTTATAAAAGAACAAATTAGGTATCAAAATATGAGTACAATAAATGAAATTTTGTAAACGTAGTACCCAAATACTGACCACATTTTGGCAAACACCGAAATTAGTACTTGCAAGACATCTTATCTTCTGCACCCACATGACGCCATCTGTTTCCTCGCACTCGTTTAGCCACCATTTTTTAACAAATGTTGTCACCACTCGCCAGGTTGTAGCGGTATCTGAAGGGCTTATACGCATGCGCGCACCAGGAAAACAGTACCAACCTTGCCTTTTCTGCATAAAAATATATTTATACTTCAGATAGCTATCCGACAGATAAATTCAGTTCATAATACGCGTAAGACATTAAAGTGGCTGATAACTTTTATCTGGTAGTTAACTTTAACCTACCGATAGCAATATTTTTGTGGTAGTCATAAGACCAGCCATAAGTACAGATTTTACATAGTTACAAGTTTCACCCTTATCATATTTCTCTACATAAAGAATTGTAAGGAACGGATTTCACTTATCGCTTAAATTAGTGTAATTGGATTCTTTGAGAAATGGACTGAGTCAATTCTTTACGTTAACTCTGACATTATCAGATGCATATTCATTTATAAACACTGAACAGGTACATGGACACAACATGAATTACTGGTCTGATACAAACCCACATTGGACGAGAACTGTTCATCTCCAACACCCAAGGACTTTAAATGTTTGGTGTGGATTTGTCGGAGATGACATCATCAGTCCTCACTGTTTTAAAGATCGTTCAAACAGCCAAAAGTATTCAAATTGTTTTTAGAAAGATTAGTTCACAATTACTTAAAGAAGTCCCATTAAATGTTAGCAGGAATAGGTGGTTACAGCATGATGGGTCACTTTAGTATAATGTGATGTGTGCTCAATTAGTGTTGAATGAAATGTTTCCTGAAAGGTACACCTGTTAACTGGCTGGCTAGCTATCTGGACCTTACGTAAATAGATTGTTTTCTTTGGTGATTTATAAAAAGCATGTGATGGCAACTGCAGCCACGACACTTGAAGACATGAAAGAAAGGATACGTCGAGTCTGTGCAGAAATTACCGCAGAGATGCTAGCCAATGTCTGGGAGTGCTTTCGTAAAAGAATTGTAAACTGCAATTATGTTGAAGGACATCATTTTGAACACATTCATTAAATATTAATAGTGTTAAGTGTTAATGATGTTGTTGTTCTTCTGTACACACTTACACTTTATAAAATCTAATTAATTATGTTCACATGGTTTTGACTTTAGTCGCCCAAAATCCAAAAAACAATATTCATAGTATAGAGAATACAAACAACTCAAAATCAAGAAAACTCATTTGAGGACCTCTGATTACAAATATAACATCTACACTTTGTTGGGTTTTTTTAAAAATATATTTGAAAATTGAAGCTGTATAAAATATGTTTCAAATAAAAGTTGCTGGTTTTTTTTGTGAAGCATATGAGGCCTTAGTAAAATTTTAGTTACATATTTAAAAAAAAATGAGTTTACCTTGAAATGACCTTGAATATTGTAATGTTTTGTTCATAGTCGAACACCGAAAAAATAAAAAGAAACATGGTCATCAAAGTATTTTTATTAAATAATAATTTCCCCACAATTGTAATGTTCTGTTCATATTAAAACTCCGAAAAGAGAACAAAGAAACATGGTGACCGAATATCTTACGAGACCAGACTGGATTGGCGTCAGGGACGCGTAAACAAAACAAAACAAAAAAAACACGAACAAAGAATGCACATGCACCACAGAGAAAACAATATTCTAGCGGAGATTGAAGACCTCCGTTCGATTTAAATTTACAACACAGTGAATTAAACATATCAAAGATAAACTAATAAATATGTGAAGCATATTTATTAGTTGAGAGAGGGAGAATAACCATAATCTAAAGGTTTACAAAAGTATACATTACAATATGTCCACCAAATAAAAATAGTAGTATTATTCGATTTACCCCTCTAAACAAATAACTTCTGTAGAAACATTTTTTTCTTTAAAATGTTTTGTTTCCTAAATTTAAAAAAATATAACACTTTAAATGCCCCAGCCTGTATAATATATTCATCCCTACCTGGAATTTACATGCTAACAGTAAAGATGGCATTGGTGCAAAACTAGGAATGACATAGTAAACTAGGCGATCATCCTAAGACTTCCAATAATTCCTAGTTACAGCTGTGTGTTTCTGTATCTGCGCATTCCTAATTTTGAAAATATCCTGTTAATCAAATCTGTTGTTCACCTTTTGGCCCCAACAGGCCTGGTAAGACTGTTTGACTGTTTCTCGGGGTTCTTCCATTGTTGTTTAAGATAACATATTTTAATATCTTTTGGTTGGTAAGTGTAGCTCTTAGTAATTATTCAATTCCCAACACCTTAGAGCATTCCAATGTAAGCAAATTTCCATACAATTTCAGTTTGCTCCTGGACCTTTCTATTGACAGTAGGCCTATATCAAGGCTACAAGGTCTTTTACTCGCCAGTGCCGATCTCATGTATGTTTTAACCCTTTTTATGGCTGAAAGACTCCTTCTACAAGCTCTTTAAAAAACAGAGTGTCAGAAGTATGTCAAGGCTAGGAAACTACTACTTACTTATTTTGAGTCATTAAAAAGTATATGAGTGATTGTAGTTTATGGACTAAGGTATTCATTGCTAAGCATATTTTAGAATGAAACTTCTCAAAGTGCTGGAAAAATCTTTTGTGGTTTTTCAGCAAACAATTATATAGATTCTTCATCTATATATAGATTCTTCACTGCTAGTGTGACAAGAACTTATTACATCCCTTACAAAGTCATTCTTAGTGAATCTACTTTCTAACTCACCAGCCAATGTCAATGATCGCAAATAAATGTTTACACTTCTCCACTAGGGGTGTATTGTGCCTCTTGGTTTTTCCTGCTAGGGCTGATATTATAATGTAATAATCCATCAATTTGTGAGGAGGTGGAGGCTGTTTTCCTATAGATGTAGATAGCACTAGTGGAAATGCATGAGGCGCCGATGTGGCAAGATTTTGAAACTCTTTTATGATACAGTTGATAGTAAATGTAGAGTATACTAATGAATATCGACAAAATAATAATCAAATATGGTTTTCAAAAGTTTAATACCAAGGGGTTTTTTTAGTATCATGTTTTAATAGCCATTCAAAGTTATGCACTTATGTACAAACTACGCTAATAGTTTTAGGGATTAAGAAGGTTATATTTAGAGGAAGTGTACTCACATTTGCATGGAGTGAAAGTGTAAAAAAAAACCTCAGTACACTTGACAGAGATTCAAACCTCGATCTCCCCGTCATCGGCAGTATAGTCTACTGCAAGAGTAGTGCACACTCATGCACATTTACCCGCATATACGACAGTGTGGATGTCTGTAGCAGCCAGAAATATGTTCCTTGACAAAGCACGCCACCTTCCCTATCTAATCAGTTTTGCTAAAGAGGGTCTGGGTGACCTGTCGATGTTGGTTATTCAGACATACCCTCTTCCCCTGTTTCTTGCTTGTCTACCATCCTGCCAAGATGATAGAAACTCGAAAGACTAACTTTCTAAGATGTTTCATTGTCAAATTACCTTATTGTTGATTTACTAAAATAAAAAGAGGATGAGATAATATACAAAAGATAAAACTAAGGAATGAATCTTCTAAAAAAAAAGAAAGAAAAAAACTCTATGGTGTGGGCCAGCAAGACCGGGCGGACACTGCTGTTAGTGACAATAATGCCAACATTTGCAGATCGATGGATTCATGTGGTCAGCACGAGCGCTCAGGACATTAAGCTCTGTTTTCTAGACAAAGGAGCTGATACTTCTTTATTCAAGTATCTCCTCTTTGTCCTCACGAGGCTGAGTTTAAGTCTGTTCCAGATCCACTGCTTTACAGATAGATTTTGGAAGCACCGGGGATCTAATCCGGTACTTCTGGATCTGTAGCAAGGAATTCTGACCCCTAGACCACCGTGGCGGATGAATAAATGTATTGTCTTTTCAAAGTTTTAAATTATGGCTCTACAGTGATACATTTTATTCAATTTTCCTCAGAACTACCAATATAATTACATTTTTCATTTATTTGTGTTCAAAATATTTTAGGACAGAATTGTGTTTCACTAATCCGTATTTTTACTTAATCCAAGTGACCTCCCCCCCAAATGATCCAGATCAGGCTACAGCTACACTGACCCGACCGAGTCATCACGCTGTCCACAGAATTCAAACATGTTTGTTTTTCCTGCTCAGTTCGTACCGACCACACACAGTTTTTATGAATTCAATACACATTCAAAGTTGCTTGTCTTTTTCAGGTTTCCTTTAATTGCTCCCAAAATATAGTGATAGCTTTCTATGGTCATCTTGTGATATTCTTTAAAAGTTTCCAGATGTTCTCCAAACAGCAAACACGTATTTAAATACTCACTTTCACATCGGTCCAGATCAAACTCATGCACCCACATCCTTTTTCTTTCCGCTTACTAGGCGTTGTCCTAAGTGAGCGAACGATCGCAATCAGGGTGGCGCAAAGCGAATGAATTGGTGGGATGGTATTGTGTGGGCGAATACAAGAAGCAAGCGACATGAGATCCAATCAGTAGTCATGATGTTGTCGTCGAGGAAATTAAAATTAAGTCTATTTTTTTTTAGACACCGCTGTCTTGCTTCCTGTTTGGGCTATATACCTATGTACTAATTATACTGTCATGATTAGGAAGGCTGGATTTAGAGTAAGTTTACCCACATTGCATGGAGGGAAAGTGGAAAAACATTTAGGAACCACCACCCTGTAGTAACAAACCTTGATCTCCCCATCTTCAGCAGTCCATTCTACTGCGAGAGTCGCACCGTCCTTGGGCCACGCCACCGCCAGAGCGGGTCAATCGATTGTTAATAAAATACAAAAGTGAAATAGAAAGATCTCAAGCAAATACTATCTTCTTGGAAAGGGAAACTTAAGTTGAATTTGACCATATATATGAAGAAAAAACAGATTAATCATAACAAGAATTAAAAGGGAATAACAATTTCCGCTTTTCCATACAACTCCATTGTTTGGATATATAAATTTAATAAAGTTTGAAATTCACATTTTTCAATGTAATAATTTTGCAAAAAAAAAAAAAAAAAGAAGTTACTTCAACACTTTCAGAGAGCTGGGACCACTCTCTATCCCAAGCAATCAGTTATCGTAGTTTTTGTTTTATACATCACAAAATGCACATCTAATTTTTTAATCCAGTCATTCAGCAAATTCTGGTGTCTTAATCACCACACTAGATGTAATTTAACCCAACCAAAATACACAGAAATATACAGAAGTGAATGCTGAAAATACTAGGTGTATGGTCAGAGAATACATAGATTAAGATATTTCTTCAGACAACATATCATTTTACAGGGTTAATGAATCAGTTTAAATATTTATGAACAATTTCAACTAGTAATAACAATATTAGAGTGGAGATTATAAAAAGGATACAGTCAGGAAAGGCATGCTATTATTATTTCAGAAGTTGTTGACATCTCGCCTGCTGTTCAGGAATGTAGAACTCAGAATATACAAAACAATAGTTTTACCTGTTGCTCTCTATGGGTGTGAAATGTGGTCTATTACCTTACATGACCAAAAAAAAATTTAGGGTGTTTGAAAACAAGGTGCTTAGGAAGATATTATATTTAATTTAAATTGGATGAGGTTATGGGGAGTGGAGGAGTTAAATAACCTGTACTCATCACAAAGCTCTGTTAGGATAATCAAGTCTTGCAGATTACGATGGGCATGAGCTGCAGCGTTAATGGGAGGTTCTAGAACCTTGTTCAATGTAATGATTGGCAAACCAATGGGAAGAGACCATTGGGAGGATATTATATATTATTAATTTATAGCACCGCGATCTTACTACCCGTTCGGGTTATACGCACTTCGCTAATGTTAATGGTAGGGTGATTGTGAGATGAAATGGAGACCTACAGTTTAACGTGGAAATCCGAACCAGGTGGGGACCTGCATTCCACACATTCACAAGTTGTGATTAATACCATCTTGTCAGAGGTGAAGGAGGTTTGGAATCAGATAAATCTGTGCCGGGACCGAGGATTGAACCCCGGTCGCCAGCTCAGAAGTCCGACACCTTACCCCTAGACCACCAGGTCACCTACATTGGGAGGACCTAGATGCAGATGAGAGGATAACATTAGAATGGACCTGAAAAAGATAGGGTGTAATGAGGTGGACTGGATCAAACTGTATCAGGATAGGTAGCATATTTTTGTAAGTACGGGGATGAACTTTCGAGTTCCTAATGCTAAAGTGTGAGTGAGTGAGTAAACACTGCATGTGAATGCTAGAAAAGTAGTGAAGACAAATAATACATTTGTATGAATGCTCAGAGCAACAATTGTGTTTATACAGTGTGGACACTGCAGCTCACATACAACTGCCCTGGATGATATTTGTATGCGGGCAATGTTTGTCGGTTTGGACTAGGCTTTACTGCCAACATTTCTCAATCACTTGTTGCATTGCAAATATCTGGTCCATGCGAACCTATACTCCAGTACTATGTAAGATACCTCATATCCAACCTTAGTTTAATTTTATCCCACCCCCATCAGAAGGGACTAAGGAATGGGTAGCGGGATGGGATTTGGTGAGAAGTGTGTTATAGTGCTTCATTTGTGTTGTATTATTATATCTGTATTACCTATATACACAACACACACAGATTGTACTATTTCCTGCAGACAAACTTTACTAATACACATACACACACAGATGTACTATTCCTGCAGACAACATTACCTATATACAATACAACCAGATGTACTATTCTGCAGACAAACATTTAGTTATTACACATACATACCATGTTGTTGGTTGTTATCTTTGACTAGTAGGTGTCTTAGGTCTATGTTCAGGATGTGCCAAAAAGGAAATATTGAAAAAGGTGGAAATGGTAGGTGATTGTAGTTTCAATTCATTGTTGAAAAAGATGAAACTATATTCTATTATTAATAATGTATACTAGTTCATATTTACACATTAGTCAATCACATTAACTTATAATGTTTAACACAGTTGTAAAATACTATATATTTTTTAATATTTGGGGAATTTTTTTAATGTATTTTTGGCATTACTTCCCCCCTTTCCAGGAACATATCACAATACATTCACTATCTGTTAGGTTACAAGATTATTAACTGTCTTGTTAAGAACTATTTTGTTGAAAACCAAACGTCATTGCATAATTAATTGAATATGATTATATATTCTTACCTCTGCCCAATATTCATGTTCATCGAGTGATCCTTGACAAAAATACCTGCAACATTCAAATTCAAATTGACTTTTAATTAAGAAAGGTGTTTCACGACTTATGAAGCTGTAATATTTCATGCGTTTTCGACTTCTTTTTCATGATCTGTACACACATATTCTTGAAAAGAAAGGGCTTAAAAATACACCTTCTGTACACCCTCACCAGGATTAAAACCACAATCTCCCCGTCATTGGCAGTATAATTTATTGCGAGAGTTACACATTAGAACATGCCGTCATAAAAGCAGGTTTACAAGCAATTCACATTTTTGTTAGTCTATAGATACTTTTCTACATCTCCATCAGTAAAATTGAATTTATTGTCAAATGTTTTTATAGTTTGAAAAGCTTTGTTCTACTACACACGATGTCAAGAAACCAAATTTCAAATCTGCCATTTTTAAATAAATTTAACCTTTTTTCCTGTAATGGCAGGTGTTACAGTAGAAAACCCATACCATAGGAAAAATTAAGAGAGAGAAGACAAAGCTGAAATATAAATGTATGCATAAATTAAACTATACACAAACAGTAATAGGCAATTGTATGCAATATAAAATTAATACATTGTACTACTAATAATATGAGATGCATACATTTTGACGATCTATATTTTAAAATCAAGGGATTAAAGGCAATCCACAAAATCTGCTACATAGTTTAAGTATTGCAGTTTTTCTAGCATAGGACTTTTCTAGGGATTATATTAATTTTGGAGTTTAATAAACATGACTAAGTTCAACGCTAAAAAGCAACATGCATCAAAACCAAGAGAACAAAACAAACAGGTTAAATAGCGCCAAAATCAGTATCAGCCTAAAAAGATTCAAAAATTTGCTATTTAATGAAGACTCATGAACTGTTTTGATCCCTTCATATATTCAAAAATCATGGATGAGTGTACTTTTCTATAAATTACTGTATTAAAATTTCTTTTAATACTTTATCCTTGGAGAATCACGGTATTTTCAAGAAGTAATTTCAATGCACTACATCTTAAAACTTTCCCCTTTTTTTAAAACACAAACTCCGTTGTATTTTGAAAATCATGTGACATGCTGGCTCCCTACCAATAGGGAAGCTAGCCTTACAACCATCAGGTTGCCAGCAGTTTTCTAATTAGTCATTAATAATGTCACCTAGTACATATAAGTACGTGTTAACAATTTTCGTCGTCAATTTAAAACCAATTATTGAGACTGGTACCTTTACTTTACAAATATTGTTTAATAACCTAAAAGCCAAGCTACCATTGGTTCATAATTTGCTAATGTTGGATGTCCCAGAGACTAAGCTACCATTGGTTCATAATTTGCTAATGTTGGATGTCCCAGAGACTAAGCTACCATTGGTTCATAATTTGCTAATGTTGGATGTCCCAGAGACTAAGCTACCATTGGTTCATAATTTGCTAATGTTGGATGTTTCAGGGCCTAAGCTACCATTGGTTCATAATTTGCTAATGTTGGATGTCCCAGAGACTAAGCTACCATTGGTTCATAATTTGCTAATGTTGGATGTTTCAGGGCCTAAGCTACCATTGGTTCATAATTTGCTAATGTTGGATGTCCCAGAGACTAAGCTACCATTGGTTCATAATTTGCTAATGTTGGATGTTTCAGGGCCTAAGCTACCATTGGTTCATAATTTGCTAATGTTGGATGTCCCAGAGACTAAGCTACCAGTGGTTCATAATTTGCTAATGTTGGATGTTTCAGGGCCTAAGCTACCATTGGTTCATAATTTGCTAATGTTGGATGTCCCAGAGACTAAGCTACCATTGGTTCATAATTTGCTAATGTTGGATGTTTCAGGGCCTAAGCTACCATTGGTTCATAATTTGCTAATGTTGGATGTCCCAGAGACTAAGCTACCATTGGTTCATAATTTGCTAATGTTGGATGTCCCAGAGACTAATCTACCATTGGTTCATAATTTGCTAATGTTGGATGTCCCAGAGACTAAGCTACCATTGGTTCATAATTTGCTAATGTTGGATGTTTCAGGGCCTAAGCTACCATTGGTTCATAATTTGCTAATGTTGGATGTCCCAGAGACTAAGCTACCATTGGTTCATAATTTGCTAATGTTGGATGTCCCAGAGACTAATCTACCATTGGTTCATAATTTGCTAATGTTGGATGTTTCAGGGCCTAAGCTACCATTGGTTCATAATTTGCTAATGTTGGATGTCCTAGAGACTAAGCTACCATTGGTTCATAATTTGCTAATGTTGGATGTCCCAGAGACTAAGCTACCATTGGTTTATAATTTGTTAATGTTGGATGTCCCAGAGACATAGCTACCAGTGGTTTATAATTTGTTAATGTTGGATGTCCCAGAGACTAAGCTACCAGTGGTTCATAATTTGCTAATGTTGGATGTTTCAGGGCCTAAGCTACCATTGGTTCATAATTTGCTAATGTTGGATGTCCCAGAGACTAAGCTACCATTGGTTCATAATTTGCTAATGTTGGATGTTTCAGGGCCTAAGCTACCATTGGTTCATAATTTGCTAATGTTGGATGTCCCAGAGACTAAGCTACCATTGGTTCATAATTTGCTAATGTTGGATGTCCCAGAGACTAATCTACCATTGGTTCATAATTTGCTAATGTTGGATGTCCCAGAGACTAAGCTACCATTGGTTCATAATTTGCTAATGTTGGATGTTTCAGGGCCTAAGCTACCATTGGTTCATAATTTGATAATGTTGGATGTCCCAGAGACTAAGCTACCATTGGTTCATAATTTGCTAATGTTGGATATCCCAGAGACCATGCTACCATTGGTTCATAATTTGCTAATGTTGGATGTCCCAGAGACTAAGCTACCATTGGTTCATAATTTGTTAATGTTGGATGTCCAGAGACATAGCTACCAGTGGTTTATAATTTGCTAATGTTGGATGTCCCAGAGACTAAGCTACCAGTGGTTTATAATTTGTTAATGTTGGATGTCCCAGAGACATAGCTACCAGTGGTTTATAATTTGTTAATGTTGGATGTCCCAGAGACATAGCTACCAGTGGTTTATAATTTGCTAATGTTGGATGTCCCAGAGACATAGCTACCAGTGGTTCATAATTTGCTAATGTTGGATGTTTCAGGGCCTAAGCTACCATTGGTTCATAATTTGCTAATGTTGGATGTCCCAGAGACTAAGCTACCATTGGTTCATAATTTGCTAATGTTGGATGTTTCAGGGCCTAAGCTACCATTGGTTCATAATTTGCTAATGTTGGATGTCCCAGAGACTAAGCTACCATTGGTTCATAATTTGCTAATGTTGGATGTCCCAGAGACTAATCTACCATTGGTTCATAATTTGCTAATGTTGGATGTCCCAGAGACTAAGCTACCATTGGTTCATAATTTGCTAATGTTGGATGTTTCAGGGCCTAAGCTACCATTGGTTCATAATTTGCTAATGTTGGATGTCCCAGAGACTAAGCTACCATTGGTTCATAATTTGCTAATGTTGGATGTCCCAGAGACTAATCTACCATTGGTTCATAATTTGCTAATGTTGGATGTCCCAGAGACATAGCTACCAGTGGTTTATAATTTGCTAATGTTGAATGTTCCATTGATAAGGTGGCTAGTGGTTCATAATTAGTCATAAATAATATCACCTCAGTACATTCAGACATATCACTACCAAAACAAGGTCTCAGTGATTCTCACAGAGGATTGTTCGTCAAATGGCCTTAAGGATGCATCATGTCATTCCCTTGTAAAAAAAATGGAAAACCACTTTGTGGAAGAAATTACCACTAATGCACTTAGTTAAATTCAAGTATGCAAACACCTGTCATGGATGCAATGTATATTTTTTTTTTTTAAATATGTGTGTTATGAGAGGAACTTACTCTAAAGTTGGAAGGATATAATTTGTCTTGAGGTCATTCAGGTAAGCTCCGTTCATGCCGGTCCTTCCACAACAAATAGAATGTCAGCTTGCATGTCTACTTCTTGGCCGACTATAACCATGACTCAAATGGTTCTGGAAGAGAGAATATATATATATTTATATAAAGAACATTACCAACAGACCTTCCAAATTATATCTTTTAGTGAGAAGACAAACTATTAAAAATCACATGGCAAGTTGTTTCTCCAATTCTGGTAGCGCATTACACTTCAACCTCAACATCTAGAGTATGGTTTGGTAAGAACAGTAAATGTTAGTTACTAAAGTTACTAAAACCATTTTAATATATTAATACATCAAGTCACGTTGTCTGCAGCTGTCCCTTTTGATAGATATTATCAATATCTATAGAATAACATTTAAATAATATAGTAAAATGATTTCAATGCTGGCCACAAAAAATTAAGTTTTAATTTTGTCTGTTCTTCCAACCAAAATCAGGGTCCATGTGATGACCGTTCAGTCATGAGCGAGTCTATAACCTGGGGACTTACAATAGGAAAACTGCAGGAAGGACCTTGTAGAAATAGTACATATTACTATTTAGGTACTATCTTCCAAAAAAACCCGCCTCGGTGGCATAGTTGGCTAACGCGCCAGTCGTGTTGAGCCCGACTGCTGAGGACGGGAGATCGAGGTTCGAATCTCGGTCGGGTGAACTGAGGGTGGTTTTTCCTAAATGGTTTTCCACTCTCCCTCCACGCAAGTGCGGGTTCACTTCCTCTAAATTAAACCTTCCCAATTCCTAACCCATTAGTGTAATTAGTACTTAAGCGTATAACCTGAACAGGTAGTAAGACGCGGTGCTAAGTATTATTATTAGGTACTATCTACAAAAATTACAGATGCAGATCACATGATAAAATGTATCAATGTATAAAAGTAGTTTTATTAATATTTATAACTTTTATTTCAGCACCGCATCTTATAAACTGTTTGGGTTATACATTTAAGTGTTAATTATGCTAATATGTTTGGAATTAGGTTAGGTGAATTTCATATGAAGTGTACCTGCATTTGCATTGAGGCAAAGTGAAAAACCATTTAGGGAAAACCAACATCACCGACCAGGATTCAAACTTCGATCTCCTCGTCATCGGCTGTCTAGTCTATTGTGAAAGTGACACCTTAAATTAGTATTATTAAACCTGGGGTATGCGAAGACATCCAAGGTAGAAGCCCTACATACAATTTAAATCTATACACAGGGCTATTCATAATTCCATGAAACATTTAAAACAATTACCCTCATAAACTATGCAACTTGTAGTGGTAATTCTCACACAGAAGGAACTACAAACTATTCAAGTTTTTGTCTGCCCGGGCATAGTTACCACAGTTTGCCGCTAGGAGGCAGCAGTAGCAAAACTGAGAGACGGCATTCTGTGTGTTAGAATACGAGAAAACCAAGTTCAATGTGATGGTGCAGCAACGATTTAGAACAGAATTCCAGAAGGGTTCACTTGTGTACAACAGCACAGTAGACTCTTGATTATCCGGTGGCGGATCAACCAGTTTGCGGCTTAGCCATGGAGATACTTTCCTTGTGGTTTTTTTACATACTAAATGTGTAAATATACCACAAACAGTACACCACTGTTATAAATGTATAAATGCGCATGCGTGGGAATCTTTGAAAAAGAGAGAGGGACAGAGCCTTTCATGCGTCTTCCAAGCGTAAGCAGTTTGGCAATGTCGCAACTCATGTTTCTGTTACACATTGCTCACAAGCCCGGCTAGTAACAGTACAGTATTTTTCTGTGTTGTAGGCTATTCTAAGTACACATGTGTGACAAAATCGTCCAGCAAACGTAAACGTGTTGTTTTAACAATAGAACAAAAAATTAAAATTATTAAAATGTTAGAAAATGGCAGTGCGGTGAAACAAGTTTCATTAACTTAAGGGATCGGTGAACAAACGGTAAGTGATATTACAAAGGAAAAAATGAACTGATAATGTAAGCTGGTAACGCGGATACTTCATGTGGCTTAGATAAACGCAACTCAATGAAACAGTCAACTTATTTTGAACTAGACAAAGCAATGTTACTATGAGAATATTGCCTGATGATGGCAATTATGTACAACCCTCAAATAAAAAACAAATAAATCACAAAAACAAAAAAAAGATAACAGATTTTTCAGTGATTCATTGAATAAATATACACAAAAAATTGCTTTTTTTGTGATTTTTACTAATTGTGTCCCTCCATTACCCCGGAAAATCGAGAGTGTACTGTATCTAGAAATGTTATTAGAAACTCCAAGATTTAGACTGCCTTGGCCCTCACGAGTCCACTAGTTTGGTGAATCCTCGGTAAGAGATTGAGGTTAAACCGTACAAAGGTCGCAAAGAGGTGCTAATGCGGTGGTCACCCTGGTCCCCGGATTTCTCCCCATACAAATTTGTCATGTGGTGATTTGTGAAAGATACATTCTTTGTGCCCCCAATGGCCGCTAATCTCCAGGATCTTCAAAATCGTATCACTACAGCTATAACACTGATCAAGCGTGATGAGCTCATACCAATATGGGACAAAATAAGATTATTGTTTAAATGTTGGCTGCATCTGAAAATGTGGACACATTGAGCATTTGCAAAGAATTTTAAAAAAACCTCGAGACTTTACCTTTATTTCAGTGTACAGTTAAAAATATGATCGGTTGTATGATATATGAATATTGCATCTTTTAATTGTTTCACAGAATTAAGAATATCCCTATGTATACACATGTATAAACTTACTATATTTATTATTTTGAATGTAATTTATTTTAAGGTGTTGATTATAGCATTCTGCCTTTTCATTTCTTCATCCATGATAACGTATTATATCAATGACTTTTGCTCCCCACCCCAACTTTATCTAGTTATCTTATTACTTTCTCTTTCCTTCTCATACCAGCTGTTTGCTATTTTCATTTTATTTCTTGCACATAATTCCAACAGGCTTCTACCCTCCTTGTTTCTCTCTCTCCATCCTTCCTTCCCTAACATCTCCACAATCCCGTCTCTCTTTTTTCCTACTTCTGCGTTAAGATACCCCATTACTACCTGATACTTATTTCACATATGCCTTTATAAATCTGGGGTGCAGTTTAAGAAAAAGCCACCCTTAGTAAAACCAGCCAAGATTCAAACCCCAACCTCCCTGACCTGGCAATTCAGTCAAGTGTGTATGACATCTTAGACTATTCAATCGTTGATGTGAGTAATGCAAGTTAAAACATTTGCTACTAGGGCCAGGATTACGATCAATTTAACATTCAAGTAACGTTTCCTTCATGTTTACATTTAACCTAACAGTTCTTCTCGTGTTTATAAATGGAAGCCAACATCCAGTGAACTTAATGGTCACTTAACTTACGAGTTAACATGTAACCCGAATGGGTAGCAAGACATGGTTACATAAAAAAAAAGCTTACAAGTTGTTGGGAGATAGATTTTTAAGTGATGTAAAAGCAAAATTCAAATTCATTTTTGTTTGTTTTTGGTATGCAAACAACTTATACTGAATAAGTAACTTAGTTTGTCTACATCTCGCTAATAGCAGGTACAACGTCATGATAGTGTGTTAGGGTTCAGGATGGTTGAATTTAAAGAAAATGTATTTGCGTTTGTGTGGTGTAAAAACCACTCTCAGTACAACTTACCGAGATTTGAACATCGATCTCTCAGTCATTGGCGGTCAGTTCAAGGCAAGACATGTCAGACTATGCGAGAAGTGGGTTATTTGATTTTTAAACAAGTCAAACTTAACAACGGGGAATATTAAATCAAGTAATGAAAGTTTTGAAAAAGAAATACAGTGTGAGCATTTAAAACTTAAGAATAGAATTAACAGCATAAGTTTCTGTTATTCCCGTTAAAATTCTAAGTTTTCCCGATTTTTTAATGGCTTTTCCTTTGGTTGTGAGCCTTTGAAAAATATTTACATGTTACTGTAAATGTTTTGTAAAAGGTGTGTAACATACTCAGTATAATTTAGATAAACAGGTGATTTATGTTTTAGTGTTGCAGTGCCAGTATTGCAGAACAAGCCCTCCCTTATCGTAGCATTCCAGTAAAATAATATTATTTTTAGATAGCTTCTGATCAATGAAAATTTTCTTAGATTACATACTCGTTATCGACATTGCCTACTTGTTTAACTCAAATACATTTTTTAAGCAGGTTGCATCTTAACTTGATGCACTCAAAGCATTATCACATTCCAACAATGTGTGAAAAGAAAGAAGATAAGAAGGCCTACCTAATTCACGCTAGGAAACCTCTTGTTTATGCTGATTAAACTTCCCCTCTTCCACTGATGAGTATAAACACTCATTCTACTATATGCACCTGGACGACAATGATTTGCATCTCAAATTACTTTGTTCTTGTTTCCTATTCTAGATAAACAATTATTTTAAATCTAAGTTACAGGCCAGTTTAGTAAATAAACTAAATATACTATGTGGTAAATATTCTAAGCGATTTATTTACAGTAAAAATACTTTAAAATAAAAAAATAAAAAATGAGACAATGTGAGATTATTTTCAGAATTATTTTAGAAATTATGGTTTTTGTTTAAATGTTATATCTTTAAAATCACCAAAAGAACCTAAATTCATTAAAATTGGAAATCCTATCTTGACTTGCCACTATGCCACAGGTTGCTCTCAAAATAGATGGCCTCGCTAAACCTTACACAAACTAGTAAATTCCTTCCCATCATGTTGACAGAATTACTAGGGTGAGAGGTTAGCAGGCAAGCTGGGCCACACAATTAATTCTACAATAACTTTAAAAATAGATAGATAGAGTGAACAGTGGGCTTTAATATATGTAGTCGATCCAAGTAAGACCGATCACCAACAAAGAACACCACTCTAGCTACACTGATGTTGAGTTTAATTCTATGTTGCAACCAGTGAGATATATTCTTATGGTATAATTTTAATATTTTATGAGTGTATGAACAAATTCTCCCCTACATGAAAAATTGTGAAACTGATTTGTCAAGTAATGAGTACCAGTGGTAGTGGAGTAAACTAATAATGATTAGGATTAGGTTTATTATTAGACACTTTTTATACCAATCTACTGATATTTAGGGAAACTTTTCAGGTTAGCTGCAATTTAAAGGCTATCAGGTTTCAGAACATGCAAAACTTTTTTTTTCACCTTGTCTCCCTACCCATCCGGATTATATCGTACTATATGTATAGGCTATTAATTAAGCAAGTGGAGTATACATGGGGAGGATATCATTAAGAAGAAATGTACACACATTTATGCGAAGGAAGAGTGGGAAACCAATAATATAACTAATGGCTCTGGACTGTGTAATGTCCCAATTTGTAAACCCCATGTTGTTTTGGAAAGGAAAAATAAGACTGCATTTTTAATATTTTATTTGCATTTCATATTTAAATTCGGGAATTCTCTTTATTTTATAATATTATTTTTAATCATTCATTTGTATTTTAGAATATTTAAGCTCTTCAGGCAGTTTGGAAGTCATTACATTTATTTTATTTTAAATGTGCTTACTGGATGCGTTGGGCGATGAAACCAAAACGGAAAGAGCTGATCTTGCGCTTAGTTTTCGTTCTAAGAGAAATACACCTTTTCCTTAGTACGGAGCGGTTGCATTGTCCAGCCAACCAGAAAGCCAGAATTCAAACTACTCTCTTGTGATAGGTCGAGATTGTCAGTCCACTCTGGTGCAATCGTCGATATCATCAGGATTTTTAAAAAAGACGCAAGGGAGAAATGACCTCTGACTGTTACTCTAGGAAAGAGACGTGCAGTGACCGGGATGGTGACAAGACTTGTGTCGCTTGTTGTCACATATAGTGTACAGTGACCGGGATGGTGACAAGACTTGTGTCGCTTGTTGTCACATATAGTGTACAGTGACCGGGATGATGACAAGCCCTATGTCGCTTGTTGTCACATATAGTGTACAGTGACCAGGATAGTGACAAGACTTGTGTCGCTTGTTGTCACATATAGTGTACAGTGACCGGGATGGTGACAAGACTTGTGTCACTTGTCATCACATATAGTGTACAGTGACCGGGATGGTGACAAGACTTGTGTCGCTTGTTGTCACATATAGTGTACAGTGACCAGGATGGTGACAAGACTTGTGTCACTTGTCGTCACATATAGTGTACAGTGACCGGGATGGTGACAAGACTTGTGTCACTTGTCGTCACATATAGTGTACAGTGACCGAGATGGTGACAAGACTTGTGTCGCTTGTTGTCACATATAGTGTACAGTGACCAGGATGGTGACAAGACTTGTGTCACTTGTCGTCACATATAGTGTACAGTGACCGGGATGGTGACAAGACTTGTGTCGCTTGTTGTCACATATAGTGTACAGTGACCAGGATGGTGACAAGACTTGTGTCGCTTGTTGTCACATATAGTGTACAGTGACCAGGATGGTGACAAGACTTGTGTCACTTGTCGTCACATATAGTGTACAGTGACCGGGATGGTGACAAGACTTGTGTCGCTTGTTGTCACATATTTAATTATGATTTAGTGTACAGTGACCGGCGCAGAGACGGGTCATTTGTACAAGCCGACATTGTAATTTGTTATAGTAATAATGTATAAAAGAATATGTTCTAATAATAAATAAATATAAAGGTGATCAAAGTATATTTATTGTATAAGTGGGAATTTCCTTATATGATAATTGCGTCAATAAGAGAAGATGAGATAGCCAGGGATAATGATGTTAATATTATAAGTCATCGTTTCATAGTGTTTTATAATTGACGACCTAATGAAGAGGCTTTCTTGACTTTGTCAATTGATGACCCATCGCGAGGCTCTCTTTATAATACAATAACTGGTTCAATTAAAATGCGGCAATATTGGTCTATATGTTTTGTGCAGGGAAAAGAACCCTGAATCACTAAGACAAACAACTTTTGACTACTTAGTTTGAATGCCGGTCAAGTGAAATAGTGTCGAGTATTTTCTCCTAGTAACGTGCAAAAAAAGGTGGGGTAGCTTTGTAAAATCTGAAACAAAAACAATTATGTATAATTAGAGATCCTACATTATGATAAATAAATGTTTTTAGTTTTGTCTTGAAAAACAATAAATTTTTAGAAGGGACTAAAACATTCTCAAATAAAAATGAGTTTTTTCAAATGAAAATGGTTATAGTACTTAAATTATATGAAAAAAATAATAGGTATTTCAGTAAAAAAATAATAATTGCATAAATATTTTTCTACATTTATTAAATGTATATAATGTTTATATATATAGGCTATAAACTGTATATAGTAGTAATGGTTGTAGAAATATTTTTCACTACTACAATATACTTTTGAAATTAAGGAATAAAATTTATAAAATATAAAATCAAAATGGAGGCTTACTGCAATTTTGTTTGTAAATACAAGAGCTTATTTACAAATTTGGAATTTCACATAGTAATTTTAGGGCTAACTTTTATTTCTTAAACTTAAAAATAGTTAAGAATAATTATGTAAGTTACTATGAAGTTGAAAATAACTTTTATAGGTCTACTTTCAAATGGTGGCCCATCCCTTGAATAGATTTCATGAAAAGTATGACAAGTCTAGATAGACTGTATATAATTTTTTTAGCACCACGTCTTACTACCCATTTGGGTTATATGCTTAAGTACTAATTACACTAATGGATTAGAATTGTGTAGGTTGAATTTAGAGGAAGTTAACCCGCATTTGCATGGAGGTAGAGTGAAAACCCATTTAGGAAAAACCACCCCCAGTTCACCTGACCAAGATTTGAATCTCTATCTCCCCGATCTCGGCATTCTAGCTCAACATGAAACTAGCGTGTTAGCCAACCACGCCATCAATGTAGTAGATAGGCTATAAAGAGAGAAAAAAACAAGTGTTTTGTAAAATAAGAGATGGCGGTTAGGATCGTATACGTGTCTCCCAGTAGGTACCTCCTACTACAGTAGTGGAAATGTGTGGGTAATTTAATGGTTAAAGAGACACAATTCACTAAAACATAGTGTAGCCTATACCTTTAAAAGTTCTCAAAAACTGAGAAATATCATCCGCAACGATTGTTGCATGTTCTGAAAAGGCTTCACTCTCGTAAGAGACTGGTTGGTCAATGACAGGATAGTCGGGGCTAGAATTTTGGGCAACAGAGTTCAAATTTCAAATAGGTGTACTGAGGGTGTTTATCCTGTGGTCGCCAACCCTCAAATAGAGGTATGTTTGCATGGAAGGAGAGTGGGAAACCGTTTAGGGAAAAACCACTTCAGTACACCCGACTGTGATTTGAACCTTGATCTCTCCGTCATCAGCAGGCCAGTCCAACACAAGAGTGACACCTTAGACCATTCAGCCACTGAAGCGAGTGTCATATAATTAAACAACAACAAAATGCCAATAGTATGAGCCAAGCAATTTCTGCTACATTTGCTGCTAGTAAACATTTATTAATAGTGTACATGGTGCATACTTAACTCTAGGCTTAGATTATAGATTAAATTAAATTATTATATATAATGCCCAAACATACTTTTCATGTATTATTTCATATAATGTCCAACAGTGGCGCAGGAAGTTTTTATTTGGGGGAGGGGGGGTAAAAATAACCCTGACCTCTTATAGGGGATAATATTTTTGAGATTTAAAAAAAAAGACAGAAAAATGTAATACAGCTGTACCTCACACTACGCATGGGATTGGTTCTGATAAATAATCGCGCAACACGATAACGCAAATGAAATGATTTTAACATGAGTGATATAGGGATTACTCCAAAGGAAATAAAAACCTAAAACTTGTAAATGAATGCCATTTTTTTAATGTGTATAACTAGTACAATGCATTAGGTAGCCTACACCTATTGTCAATCTTAAATCCCCTGAAATTTGTAAACAAACACAATTTTTAATCAATTTATCTAATTAATACAATGCTACAGATACATTTACTGTTAATCTTTAATCGCATGATAAAATAACTGTATTTGGCAAATCTGGATTATCACTATCTTGCTCTTGACGGTAGGCTCTTGCTCTCTTGACGTCTCTTGGACGGGAAGCTCTTGATCTCTTGAAGGTCCTGGGATGGTAAGCTCTTGCTCTCTTGAAGGCCCTGGGACACTAAGCTCTTGCTGGCATGAAGGCCCTAGGACGGTAGGCTCTTGCTTTTCGGAAGACCTTTAAATGGTACGCTCCTGCTTTCTTGAAGGTCCTGGGATGGTAAGCTCTTGCTCTTTTGAATGCCCTTGGATGGTAGGTTCTTGCTTTCTTGAAGGCCCTGGGATGGTAGACTCTTGCTCTCTTGAAGGCCCTGGGACACTAAGCTCTTGCTGGCATGAAGGCCCTGGGTGTTTAGACTGACAATTTTCAATTTCTTTGATGAAATGGTAAGACTCTACTGACGGTCAGCATTTTCCTTCTCTCTATAGAGTTATTTGTAGCAATCCAAAGAACTCTGGATCTCTCTGGCAACTTTGGTGCTTCTATCCATGTTAGGGTCATTCTCTTCAATGAATCTAATTGCACTGTCAATGTGCTTAAATAAATCAGCAAATTGTTTTGTTGAAAGTTGTTTGATAGGCTAAACAACATAAAGCTCTTCCTCTTCATTCTTTATGCCATTCTCCATTTCTAGAAGATCTTCATTGGTGAAATCTGTTTAGTAGGCTTGGAGCAATTCATCCACATTTGCCTGGTCTATGTCCTCAAATCCAACATCTTGCTATGTCAATGATGTCATGTCTTGAATTGGAAAGCTCGGTTTCAGGATCAAAATCATAGGGATCAGAAACTTTAGGCCAAACATTTTTCCAAACTCCCTTCATACAGGCCTGTTTAACTTCTGCCCATGCATATCCAATGTTGTCAATACCATCCCCCTAACACCAAACTGTAGAGTAAAGATCAACGCTTTCACTGGAATGTGTGTACACAAGGTTACACCACCACTGCACAGGATGACTGCGAAATTCCCGCTGACCATGCACTATTTTTGTATTTCTTTGAATCGTGCTATAGCGAAAACGCGTAAAGTGATATCACGTATAACGAAGGATACCTTATTTAATGGTCCCACTGTGCAATTTTCTCATTTATTCTAGTCATTCCAAACATTAGAATTAATACATACAAAACATATTAAGAGAAGTGTTATATGATGCAGCTCAACTAAAAATTATGAAACACAATTAAAGTAGATTTCCATACACCTTTGCCCTATATTTGTTACTAGCTATAAACCACTAATCAGTTTTGCAATTTCCATTTTGTTGAGCCTCTCAGGTGATTTAGTCTACATTGCCTCATTGTGGAGCGAAGATAGTTTTTAATGCATCCAAGCATTGAAAAACTTCTTTCTCCAGTAGCTGACGTAGCTGGTAGCACTATCAGAGTTTTCAAAATCTCTTCAGTGTATGCTCCAAGCACATTTTATTTTTATTATGTTAACATAGTGTGAACATTGTATCTTGCCTCAATAAGATGTTTACATTATCTAAAAGTTTTACTATATTATTTTGGAGGGTAAAAATGATACTTTTTACCACCCTCAATTTTTTGGGGGGGTAAAATTTACCTCCGTACCCCCTAGTTCCTGCGCCACTGATGTCCAAACATACTTTTCATGTATTATTCATATAATGCCCAAACATACTTTTCATGTATTATTTCATATAATGCCCAAACATACTTTTCATGTATTATTTTATATAATGCCCAAACATACTTTTCATGTATTATTTTATATATTGTCCAAACATACTTTTCATATATTATTTTATATAATGCCCAAACATACTTTTCATGTATTATTTTATATATTGTCCAAACATACTTTTCATGTATTATTTTATATATTGTCCAAACATACTTTTCATGTATTATTTCATATATTGCCCAAACATACTTTTCATATATTATTTTATATAATGTCCAAACATACTTTTCATGTATTATTTTATATAATGCCCAAACATACTTTTCATATATTATTTTATATAATGCCCAAACATACTTTTCATGTATTATTTTATATAATGTCCAAACATACTTTTCATGTATTATTTTATATATTGTCCAAACATACTTTTCATGTATTATTTTATATAATGTCCAAACATATTTTTCATGTATTATTTTATATAATGTCCAAACATACTTTTCATGTATTATTTCATATATTGCCCAAACATACTTTTCATGTATTATTTTATATAATGTCCAAACATACTTTTCATGTATTATTTTATATAATGCCCAAACATACTTTTCATGTATTATTTTAGATGTTTCATTAGACTTAGGTAAAAATCTTTAATCTTAATTAGTCTAGTATGCCATAACCGTCCACCATTTGGCTATTTTTCACTGAAATGGTGCCATGTGTTGATATTTTATTACCTTTATTATGCACACTATAGTAAGGTACGTAGAATCGAATGACATCAAGATTTAATTTTTTTTTAAAGTTTTATTAAATACTCTTTTACATAAAACTCAACAACACATCACCCAAATCACTTTCGAAATGTGAATATTGACGAAGATGTTTGACTTTCCTGATTCTGCGCACTGGATGAAAGTAGTCAACCCATGATGCTTTGTGTTACACTCATGATCTTGAGCAGTGTGCACTAAAATGTCTATGACATCGCTGTATGTATCATCCACATTTATTACATTGAATGGTTTATTTTATCTATAGTTATAAATTTAATTTATTTACACATGAAAGGTTAGGTTAAGTTGGTTTATAAAGCGACAATAATGAAAGGTTAGGTTAAGCTGTGTTGATCAAGTGTCATAATAATGTGACGTTGTCACAGACATAAAACAAATAAGGACGATCTGGCTCACCAAATCTTGGTCCCCTTTGACTGGGCCGGACTGGACTGGGCTCAACTTCACGAAACACGCGCACTCAACTCCATTCTACATCACGCGGCTTACTGACCGTCCGAGGCTCGAGGTCCGATTAGAGCAAGACTCAGACATCTGAACATCGAGATGCGCTAACCCAGATGCGCCGACGGTTGTGTTCGAATGAAACAAGACTCATCCACCAGCGCGTGATTTGAAATTACTACGAGAATAATCAAGACGTTTGTCGAAGCAGTGTACTCCCTCTCCCTTCGTCCCCTGTGTGATTCCCGCCGTTTGTGAACACGTGATTGACTTTGTACCGTATATAACGGCTGGACTGTCTTGTAATGTCACTCATTTCTCTGCACTCAATTAGGTGAGACACTTGTCTTAGATTTAGGCGTAGGTTGTTGTTCGACGTTTTCTAAATTATGTTTGGGTTAATTTGTTCAAAATTTAAGTTTCGACTTTAAATATATATCTTGGTTACTAATAAATGTATTTCTCTGAGACTGCAGGATTTGCCTGTCAGCCATTATGGTTTATGCGCTAGCTTTGTTTCTTTTAACTTAACGTTGTGTCCGCCTCACGGACGGGTTGGAACTTTAGTATGTCGCCATCTTGGGGCGCTAATGAAACCTTTGTATGTCGCCATCTTGGGGCGCTAATGAAACTTTTGTATGTCGCCATCTTGGGGCGCTAGTTGTTTTGATAAATGTGAAACTTATTTAAAATTGTTGTATTGCTTACTAAAATTTAAAGATTGATTATGATGGTATTAACTCTAGTTGTTACTCAACTCGGGGGGCGCGAGCCCGTGCACCCAGCACGTTGGTCATAATAGTAATAATGATTAGTTTGAACTAAATTGATTTGGATGTATTGTAACTGGTTAGGTTTAGGTAAACCAAGCATTGCTTTTCTCTGTTGCGCCTTGCAATGGCAGTTTATTATATAACTAGATACTTATGTCGATGTAGTGTCAACATCGCCAGGTCGTGTAGACCAATACATTTTGCTTGTATTTAACTTTCTTGCTAGTTCAGTCGCCTTCTGCATGGGTCAATTTAATTATGTTTTGTTTGATATTAATCGTTCTGTTGTCTCTTAAAGACTTGGGGTCTTGCCCCTTTATTTATTGTTTACTTCGGGCCTTATCGGCCAGTCACTCGACTTTCCTAGAGTGCCTCGCTCACGTATGTCTGCTAGTTGTTTGTAAAATAAAATAAACTCTCTTGTAACTAACCTACCTTTATTATTATAGCAATAAGAACCTATCAAATCAAAGGGGGGGGTTACAATAATTAATATAAACTATTATATTATTTCAATGACATCATCAATAGGCTATTATGTTTTACTTTGTCTATAATTTGATCGTTATGAATACTTGTGATTACCTACAGCTAGTTAAATCATTTGAAGTTAAATTTACTATGATGTAAAGTTAATTGTGGTCATCATTGATGGTTTTGACGCCTTCATAAAGACATTAAAAATAATATTTGGGGTTTAGTGTAATGTGTCCAAATAGTTCTAGAACGTTGAAAGGTATCTGTCACTTATGTGAGCAGAACTTTTCTTGTTTAATTTAAGGGTCATTCTCAAATTGAGGGACAATTCATGTCTCCTACCTATATAAATATTTTGTTATTTTTAAAACAAGCAACCAATTTTTTTTTTTGTAGTAGAAAGTGTATAAAGCTTGATAGAAACATTTAAATATGGTGATATTAAAAATAAATTGACCAAATAATTATTAAAAAGTCCCTTTCATCACCTCGCTAAATGTTCCCACCTCTGAATTTCAAAGTTTGAAATGTCTATATAAAAATAAAGAAAAAGAGTAAAAATATATAACCATGGTATGGTAAAATATTCCCGTGATAATGTTAATTTCATTCAAAGAATCCATTTTAATAAATTATTCATGAATTTCAACATTTTAATTGATGTTTATTTGTCCCCAAACAATGCACTGGACAAACATGATATTTTTAATTGGTGTTAAAACCTTCCAGAATGTTCCGCTGTTCCCCATTAGCCGTGGTGTTGTTGTCCTGTAGTTACTAGTTCTAGTTATTTCATTGGTTAAAAATAGTATTCAATATTATTCGGTCAACTTACGAAAATTCAGGTAAATTGTTAAAATGTTGATAGCATTTGAAGTTTTTGAAATAACTAAGCCAATACCAGTTCATTTGAACGTAAATGGAGGCAGGAAGTAACCTCAATGTTTGTTTGCCACTTATACATTTATATTATGGTAAAGTCCGCCAAAAACACAACTTCGCTAATGTTGCTTGGTGATGAAACTAAGGATAGTCACGTAGCTCACGTTAGAAAAGTGAAATTTTCACTGTAATTAGCATTTTGTTATTACAGTTTGACAATAATTACTGTTGATATAGATATTTGTATTCAAATTAACCTTTTAAAACAAAGGCAATGCAAATATTTGGTTGAAGCTTTATAATTTATTATACCTAAAAAATTTGTATTTCTACTTTACGATTTCTACTTTGGCAAAAACGAATAGAAGAAAATAATTTTAGTTATTTTCTTCACTTTTAGAAATAATAGACTATTACTAGGCCATTTTTTTTTCTTTCGTGAAAAATGGTAAAGAAAAAAAGAAAGTCCAAACACAACTTTATAGCCCCAATAACACTCGATATGTTTTTTCAGTTACTAGGTGTATGGTCATTTCTGTTTGTGTTGTTAATATTTAGTTTTGTTGAATAACTGATATATTTCAGAATAACAATTTTTGTATTTGAAGAGATAATAGTATAAAACTTATTTGTTATTTTTTTATAAAAATGTGCATATATAAAATTAAGGTAAAACTTTCATTTAGCAAAGTTTTGTTCCGCAAAATCCAAATTAATTCTTGCGGTTTTCCCAAACATCACTTCGCTAATGCCTGTGTCACCTCGCTAACACTAATAAAATGACTTATTTTACACGGACAATAATGGTAAAAAAAAATATTAGGCCTAATACCTATTTGAGCTATTCTATGCATAAATAAAAAATGAGAAATGTAAAACTTAATTTTCTTTGGATTTTGGAAAATTTAACGTCACTAACACATGAATTTTTTGGGTGTATACGATTACATCGCAAGTCCATTACTTCGCATGACCATTACATCGCGTTTTGGGAACAAATACATTGCAGGTCCATCACCTCGCATTTCCCCCACCTCTCTACACACAGCTAACCCTACTCTGACGTACAACTAGGGATGACTTGTTACAAGGATAGTGTGCCTGACTTTCCCCTCTAAAGTTATCCAGGAATCGTCCCGTGCCCAGGGTCATTCTTCTCTCATATTTTAAGGCAGAGTCTATGATGGACGTGCGGAAATCGTAAAAGCATAAATAATAGCTTTGGCTATTTAATTCTTAACTGTATTAGCCTTGTTCCATTCAATTAGCCCAAAATTAAGCAAGCCCCGATTTTAAAAGTTAAACTAAAATTAAAATAAAACACATGCCTCACCAAGGTTAGAGACTCATTCAACTCGATAGCGCATGCGCAGAACCTCCCAACTCGGCCAACATGTTGGGTTGGTCGTTTATTATCTCCAACAAATGATCCAAAACAACTCTTTTCTTTGACCGACTCTCCAAACACAATAAGTTGGGAATACGTTAATATTGTAACACAACTTGTTGGGATCATGTTGGCCAACATGTTGTGTTACAATATAAACTAGGCTTTAGAGGGGAAAGTCAGGCACACTATCCTTGTAACAAGTCATCCCTAGTTTGTACGTCAGAGTAGGGTTAGCTGTGTGTAGAGAGGTGGGGGAAAATGCGAGGTGATGGACCTGCAATGTAATGGTGTCCACCCGAATTTTGTATGATTCTTCACTTACGAAATCCTAATTCCAATAAATTAAGAAAAAATATCTTTTTTATATTATTGTTTAAAAAAATGCTATAAGTTACCTAGTAAAAATTCATATTTTATTTTGATTTTAGAGATTATAACATATTTATGTGCATGTGAAACAGCGTTAGCGAAGTGATGGATTATGGGTAGCCACTTTGGTAAAACTAAAAAAAAGCATGAGAAAATGGTAAAATAATGTTCTGCTGGTGTTTCTACTTGCTTCTTTAAGTTAATACATTTTGTGTAATCAGGCAATTAATTATCCTTTTTCTGAAATTTTTACATTTTTTATTTTTAGCTTTTCTTTTTGTCCCTCAATTTGAGAATGACCCTTAAGTTTTTTTAGTTTAAATCGATTCTACGTTTTTAATGTTTGGAATAATGTACGGCTGATAAAAATATTTTGATATTTTTATGAAGAATTGGCTTAAAATGGAACGACTAAGACTCTAATTAATAAGGAGTAGGCCTATTTAAGATACTCAGGTTTTGACTGCCAAATAATTTATCATAATAAAATTACTGTAGTAAATATATACAATATAGTGTAGCCTAGTTCAAGTAAGCAAATGATTGAAATTATATTAATAAATAATAGGCCTACTCTAGGAATATTGCTAAAACAACACATTTTGACTTAGAAAGTGAACCTAAATCTGAAAATAGTAATGAAATGTTACTATTTTACTTACTTTAGACGTAAACATTCAAATAACATGAAAACAGTGGGTAACCGTAAAATAATAATTTAATTAGGTTTCAATCAAATACATAGTAGCCTGATCATTTTATTAAATTGTGATGGTTTCTTGTTAATTAAAATAACACTATACTATTTAAATAACTAACGTGTACCAACATAAAAAACATAAATAAAATCGATATTTAACAGAGAGATGTAGCTGCTTTGGCACACCTACTTATCTATTTATTTGGACTGCCATTAGTTAATAAAACACTCGCGGTAGCGCATTATTTTGTGGAATAAAATTACTTTAATGCTGAATAAAACCTTCAAAATTAATTAAGCCATAACCAACTAGCCTCTGGCCATACGTAGCTTGAAAGCGTATGACCATCAAAACATAATCTCATCATTCACCGTATCCTTAGACCCACATTGCCAATTCCTAGATTGACAGCTTACCTTCAATACATCTATTTTAACATTATCCCACCATCAACATATTGGCTTGCCAAGGGGTTTTATAGCTTCAGGTTACCCAAATAAAATTTTATGTACACGCCTACCATCACTCTTATGCGCCACCATGACCCCTTCAGTATACGCAAGAAGAATATTCTTAATATGTTTGGAGAAGTATTTAACCCATTACATTAATTATTTAACTTTATACATTCCTTTGTTTGCTTATCCCTCTTAGGCTTAAATTATATGCTCATTGTTGCCTAAAAAAGTATATAATTTGCATAAGTCAAAGATTGAATGGCTGGAATATTACCAGTGGCAGCTTGTGAGAAAAGGCTCTAGGGAGCCGCTGCCCACCCCAACAATATTGCAGCGTAGTTCCTATTTGGCAGTAGAAGCGATTACTACAGTTACAAGAAAATTGAAATGGGTTAAGGCAAGCAAAACATAAGAGTGAAATACAAGTTAATAAATAAGTTTATTGGGATCAAAACAAAAATAATTATTACATATTCACAGACACGATAGCAGTCTAATCTTTCCACTGTTTAATGTTAGGCGTTATTAAAGTAACAAGAAACCTTGTTACCAAAATGGCCGTGTTTGGTGTGAGGCACCTTAAATTGACACCCAACCAAGACAACAATGGTTGGGTGGAAGTTATAAACGAGTAACTCCTTAAAGAAGAACATGCACACTTTCTAGAACTAAAGTGTGCTAAACAGACAACTACCGTAACTCTAATCGGAAGAATCAAATTAAGTTAAGGTTAAGCAACAATACACAGCACTACTCCAGCCTTACTGCTGTTAGTCTCGAATCTGATAAGCATGGACAAATAATGAAGTTGAACGATATCTAAAACTAGGAAGCCCTTATTTGAGGAGTTACAGTGATAGTTGCTAATTGAGCCAGCTAGCGTTGGCTAGCTCCGAAAAGAATAATATGATACAAAATAAATGTTCCAAGTGCTGGGAATATAAGTTTAAAAATAGTAAAAAGAGAGATATCAGGAATCTAAGCCATCAGGAAACTCTGGCAGGTCTGTTCCTAATTAGTACTGCCTGATCCTGCAATAATATAATAAATATTCAAAAATAGTCTGGAGACAGGCTACAACAATGGAAAACTTCTAAACATTAGAGAGCCAAGTGGCGTCTGAAGGGAGCCGGACAAATTAATATGAACAACACCAAGAGGGCCACCCCTCCGGAATAGAAGCATACCCACTACTAAGGTACAACAATAATGTCGAATCAAAGAATGATAACAGATAATGATAGGTCATACAGTAGCGCCATGAATTAAGTTGTTTTTTTCAATCTATAGAGTAGAGGCATGGTCACATAGAACAGGGCATTAGACTGCCCCCCCCCCCCCCCAAATATTTAAGACTTGTCATATTGATATAGTTACAATAAACAAGTGTAGTCATAAGGACTACAATTTTTTTAGAATAAACAAACTCTACCAAAGAGTATAATATTCCACTAAGCCTACATTGAAGCTTCTCAAAACTACAAGTCTACAAAAGACTAAATATATAATCATAACAGATATTACATTATCTGTGGCAAAGTGGTGAGACCGACGGGACAACAATATTGACCGTGACTTGTGGCTTACGTTGAACTGAAGCATCCTGCTGGATGCTCGTGGGACGAGTTGTTGGAATATAATACAAAAAGAGTCGCAGACGCAGAGGCATATTAGAATCCTCTAATTTACCCTGAGGGGAGCACGAGAGCTAATTCCAACTAATACCGACCAAATGGTCACACCATGTGGTTTCGGATCCTAAAACAGACGGGTTGTCGCATTTCGCGAAGTTACTGAAACAAACAAAAAAGCATATTATTAATATTAGCGGGGAAAACATGTTGGGAAATCGAATAAAGGGTTTTTAGAGTTAAGTGCGGAGACACTACTCTATGGGGGGCTGGGTGAGAACCTCCCAAACCACTGTTGACACATCTCGCTTATCCGAGCAGGGCTTTGAGACGTCGATGGCAACCTCCAGGGTCGATGACGTAAATCCCAAATCCCTGGATAAGCGGATTGGTGGCACCGGGAAGTCTGTCATAGAAGGACTGCGCCAGCTTCCGGAAGTGGTCCTTGATGGTAGCCATATCCAGTTCGCAATGTAGGTCTCATTACGAACAAACCAATGTGTGTCCACAATGATCCTCCGACACACGCTCTGGAATGCCTGCATCCTCATATACGTGTCCGCCAGGTGGCCCCACCCGGGACACGTATAGTTGAGGATCGGTCTGGGCAACTGCTTGTACAGTGACAGACCGTTCCTAGTAAACAGGGCGCTACGCCTGTTAAGCACTGGGCCTAGGATTCCCAGCCTTTGTCTCACCGTTTTCAGTCTCTCGGTGCAGTGTAGTCACCAGGTCAGTTTGGTGTCAGGCGTAAGTCCCAGATACTTAGCACTGTTCACCCATCGGATCTGCTATCCGAACAGCAAGAGTGTGGCTGGTGTAGAACTTTCTTTTCCATGTGAAGTGCACTGCTGTGCTCATCTCCACGTTAATATTTGTCCTCCAGGTTGTCAGCCACCCCTACAACTGTGCCAGGTGCGTCTGTAGTCGCCTCTCCACCGAATGCCCTCGCCACGACTCCACTACTAGAGCCGTGTCATCCACATACAGTGCCAACTTGGTGTCTGGGGATTTAGGAATGTCATTCACATGCAGACTGAAGAGCACCGTGGCCACAAGGGAATCCTGCGGCACTCTAGCCCGGATGCTTCTGACTTGGGAAGTGACGTTCCCAAAGGTAGGGGAGAAGGTGCGGTGGGATTGATAAGACTGTACAACCCTAACTAGGTAGAAAGGTAAGTTCAGGGAGAGGAGTTTGAAATAAGACCTTCGTGCCAAACACGACCTTTGCCACGTCAAGAAAGACAGCACCAGTTAGCCTGTTGATGTTAAAGTTCCTCGTGGCCTGCTCCACGAGCCGGACGAGTTGGTGAGACGTAGCGTGTCCCGCCCGAAAGCCGAACTGCTCGTCCACCAAGATGCCCGCCTCGCGAACATGTCGGGTCAGTCTCGTCAGTTGAAGTCTCTCGAACAACTTGGTCAAACAGTCGAGCAAACTGATCGGTCGGTAAGATGAAGTTAGGGCCGGGTCCTTACCCGGTTTATGGAAACAGAGGACGCTGGCGTGCTTCCAGAGCTCAGGGAAGTGACTCAGGAGCAGGACGGCGTTGAATAATTCCACGAGGAAGTTAATCACCTCCAAGGGCAGCTTTCTGAGGACCGCGTTATTGATACCGTCGCATCCGGGTGCCTTGTTTAGTCTTAGAGCGGCTAACGCCTGTAACATTTCTGTCACCTCCGTGGGTTCAGGTTCATCCAAGGGTCTGTACGAGACCATAACCTGCGCCTATTGCGCAATGTGCACCGGGCCTGACGGGTCGTCAGTCGGTACAAATTGTGCCTCTAATTGATCAGCGAGCGCATCGGCCCTCTCCTGGTCGGAGTTGGCCACCTCGTTACAACCCACAATAGGCAGCCTTAGTGCGGGGACCCACATAAAGTTCCTCGTCATGCGCCACTGGGACCTGTCCTGTACGCACAGGCTCTCAATCTTGTCCTCCCAGACACTGTTCTAGTATTCTTGGACCATCTCGCGAACCGCATGGACTTTGCGGCTCCAGTTGGCCTTGTCTACCAGGTCCCTCGATATTTGCCAAGCCTTCCTCAGCTGATTTTTTTCCCGGACGTGCCTGAGGATAGAATATGGCAAAGAAGCCCGTGGCGCCTTCTTAGGACGATGCCTCGGCGTCGAAGCTTCGAGCGACCCCTTGATGGCGGACGTTATGAACTCCGCACCAAGATCGATTTCTGCTGCTGTTCGAAAGGTAGGTGTTGGTCCCAAACTCTCTCTCAACACATTCGTGAACTTGTCCCAGTCAGTGCGTTTAAGGTCAGGTTTTTCGGGGGTCTATGAAGGACACCACGCGTCCCAGGTTCACAAAAATGGGATTGTGATCCGAGCCAAGCTCAGCTAGAGACTTCAACACCAACCGCCTTCTGATCCCTCTGGAGACAACGAAGTCAAGGACGTCCGGGAAGCCAATGGGATTGAGAGGGAAGTGGGTAGGGGTCGGGGGACCGGAAGCCACCAAGCCGTGTAGATCTATGACGTCGCGGGGCAATCCGCCGCGAGCGCACATAATCTTAGAGCCCCATGAAGGGTTCTTAGCGTTGAAGTCACCACCGATTAAAACAGGCGTGGTACCTCGAAGCAGCACCTCCATGTCAGCCCTCGTGGCCTGGTTGAACCAGCGGTAGGGAGGGAAGTAGATGGAAATAAGTCGCACTGGGCCGGTAGAGGTCACCAGTTGGATAGCCGGTGCTTCCATGTGTTGGAGGGGAGGAAGCGAGATGACGTGATGGTCAAGATCCCTTCGGACCAGGAACGCCGTCCCACCCCTTCCCATATCCCCTGCTCAAGGATCTTAATATATTCAACATCATAACACATTTCAAACCTTACCTTGCCAGATTAAGACAATGTACAGACGCTACAGAAAAAATGTTTATACTGATAGAGGGGGCTACTGATTATTTTACGAATCAGGATGACTAACAGACCCGTTACTTGGACTAAAGACATACTACGTGTTTTTATATGGAACGTGAACGGGATACTCACGCAAGCAAAAGAACTAGAGGAACTCTTCAAAACTTACGGTATAAATATAGCCCTAATCAATTAAACCCACGTAAACTATTACATATACAGGAGCGACCGACCCAACGGAAGGGGAGGGGGAACCGCAGCATTACCGTCATCAATACCATAATCTACAAAATCTAGAAGCAGCAGCAGTAAAAGTTAACACAAATAGCGGGAGTATCCTATTCGTGGCCATATATAAACCACCGACAAAGACGTTACCGCAACAAGACCTAGACACATTAATAGACTCCGACACAATATTTTAGCAGGGGATTTAAATAGTAAACACCCGGACTGGAACAGTAGGTTAACTACAAGGGACGGAAGGACACTCAACGAACACGCGGACAGTAACGGTTACATAGTGGTAGGACCTGGCGAACCCACATTTTACCCCTCAAACCCACTACAAGGCCAGACACTATAGACGTGGTCTTGACCAACATGGGGGTGACGTTGGAGGAGTTAACCGTTCTTAAAGAATTGGACTCTGACCACAACCCCGTGTTGTGTGAGATTACAGTAAACACAGACATAGAAATAAAAGGGCTCAAACAAATTAAATCCACGAGCAACTGGGAGGGTTTTAAAAACACACTCAATATCACTCTACCCGAGCAAATCAACATCACAACAAAGGAAGAAGCAGACACAACTCTCCAACTGTTTACAAACACAGTACAGGAGGCCTACAGAACCAACACAACCACAGAGGCAATAAAACACGAGGTACAGGACACCACAACATAGAACAGCCTACAAGCAGCTTATTGCACAAGTAAGGCTCAAAGTCAAATCAATAAAAAGAAACAACTGAAACAACTATATCACAGACGCAGCACTGGACTCCAGCAAAATCTGGAGAATAACCAAACAATTAAAATCCAATAAAAAAAAATCAGTTCCAGCTATACACGGCGAGCATGGCATGGCCTACACAAGCTCAGAGAAAGCGGAAGCCATAGCAGTGATGCTAGAAAAACAATTTATCCCAAACGAGGACCCCAAAGACCACGATTTTGTTAGGGACGCCAAGAGATCAGTAAGGGAATACTTAAACAGATCAATAGTGTCACAGGCAGACCCAATAACATTGGAGGAACTAAACCACACAATAAAGAAATTATCAAATAATAAATCGCCAGGCCACGACCGACTGTCAAAGGAGACGATCAAACAACTACCACCAAAAGCCACAATAACGTTAGTCACAATATTCAACGCCCTACTCACACTTTGTCACTTCCCCGACGTGTGGAAACTGGCGAGGGTAATAACGCTCCCCAAACCTGGAAAGGACCCGATGTTTCCTCAAAACAGAAGGCCAATTAGTCTCCTCACCTCCTTCAGCAAACTATTCGAAAAATTAATACTAAAAAGACTAAACCACTTTAGCGAAACCAGAGACATAATTCCAAATCTTCAATTCGGATTCAGGGAAAAACACTCCACTAGATATCCAGTCATAAACCTAATGGAAGACGTGACAGAAGATTTGTCAGAGAAAAAAACAATAGTAGCAATATTTCTAGATATTGAAAAAGCTTTCGACAAAGTCTGGCACATAGGCCTGATACAAAAATTAATCAAACTAGGATACCCTCAATGGATCATACACACTATCGCCAGTTTCCTTACAAAGAGAAAGTTCCAGGTAGTTATGGAAGGCTCAAAATCCAACACACATGACATAAAGGCAGGGGTGCCCCAGGGAACTACACTCTCACCACATTTATACAATATATACATCTCCGACATTCCAACCCAAGCGCAAACTAAGGTATACTTTTTGCTGACGACACCATGATCTACACAATCAACAAAAACATTAACTATGCTAGTCTAGCAATGCAGAGATACTTAGTTAATTTACAAAACTGGCTTACAAACTGGCGGATTAAGGTCAACGCTGCCAAATCTGCAGCCTTAAGGGTGCTACATGGGCAGGTAGAAATACCTCGTCGCCTTTTGGGAGTAAAAAAAATATTTCACCTCTTCTCTTTACTTATCATTCTTCCTCTGAGTTCGTAACAGATTAGTGAAAGAGGAAGGACGAAAGACTTGTCACTCAAGGCCGGGATGATTCATTCACCAGTAGAAGCGACAGCTTTACAACTCTTTTGGTTTATATTTCACAACAGCCCACTTGCTTGATACACAACCAATCTACTCCTAAATTTAAACAGTAGTCGAATTGTTTAAAAGAAATAAGAACATTACTATTTCAAGTTTCTGATAATGCTGCTGTTGTATATTAAATCGTGATTTACATTCCTGTACATAAAATAATTAGGTACCTATAAGTTTATTTTTTAGCTTTGTATCTAAATATTGATTTTTAGGTAAATTTTCCACAACAATCAAACTACCTGTTATGGATTATTTTCATATCCACTAATTATTACGCTAATATATTAGGGAAACGAAAAGCTTAATTTTAAAGGAATTGTACCCGCATTAACGTGGAGAATGAATAGAAATCGACCATTCAGGACAAAATCCCCTCTATACAACAGACCGGGCTTCAAACCCTAACCTCCACGTCATTGACAACCATTTCTTTTGTTAGAGTGACGCCTTAGATCATTCGACCCTTTTGGTAAATCCGAGCCGGAGAGTAGTTTTGAACTCGTCTAATTTTTTGTCTAAACATCTTATAAAATCATGACTAAAAAAATAATAGCCCTCTCCAGTGGGCACGTGAACATAATCATTTTTCTCATCTAATCTAATTTACAGGTGATGGGTAGGTCGGGATTGTAATTCCAGTAGTGTGGTCTGAGATTTTTTTCCTTCGATTATTTTTCACTCTATCTTCACACAAATGAGGGTATAAGACCTCTGATTGATCATTTCCACTTTCTTCCCCTTTAGTGTGATTATTGTATTATTAGGGAACTCAATAATTATTTAAATGTGTAACAGTTGCATAACAATTATCTTTTTTTCCAATTTTAAAGTAAGTGGTGGTGAAAACTTTAATTGTATAGAACGTTTAGATATTTGTAGTACAATATTTTGATTTCTAGTTGGTGTAATTAAAACTATTATGTGACAACTTTATAACCTGTCTTTATCAATAATATTCGATAAGATGGTGTAGGTAAGCGTGACCTTTAAAATTACTTATTAGTTATACCCACAAAATAATTACGAAATATTATGCTTGTGTTTTGATTTATTTCAATTTTTATATTTATAACTTATTTTGTATGTTTCAAAATATTTATAAGCAAAAAAAAATATATTACAATAGCTATCAATAAGCTTGTAAGGATATAGTTTTTACATAAGTCATAAAAAATTAGTTTAATTTGTTGGTATGTGATTAAAATAGCTTTCACTTTATATCTACCAACGAGTAAAATGTGTTTGTTTCAATCTCTACGTGGAGAGCCTAAACAAGGGAAGTAGTGTTGAATATATTTTTACAACCAAATAAAGTTGAAGTAAAATATAAATCTAGAAATAAATTTAGGCAAGGTCCACTATATGTGTACACCTGATGAAAGGTCACAATGTCCACTATATGTGTACACCTGATGAAAGGTTACAATGTCCACTATATGTATACGCATCCGATGAAGGAATACAATGTTAACTATATGGGACTTCACTATCTGCATGGTTCAAAGCAGTAATTCTCAACCTTTTTTTTTAACCTACTGCCCCCTTTTGAGAATTTTATGCTGTTACAGCCCTCACCCCTAAGTTAAATGTAATATGCATTCTGAAATCAATGATAATAACCTTGCAGAAATACTATCTTGCCAACAGGTCAATATTTCCTCGTTTGAAAAAAACATGATCACAAAATAAATGCACATTTTACGTGGCATAATTTATAATTCTTATGAATAAAACACACGTTAAAACATAATGTATGTTAAATGATTATAAAAATAAGGACTTGATCGTATTGTCAAAATTAGAGAACATAAGTACAGTATTTAATATAAGAACATTTTGTTAAATATTCTATAGCTTGTATTTTTTAGCATAAAATTATTCCTGCGATATTAGTAAAAACCTATACGCTGCTGTACAGCTCCCTTGCAATTATTTACCATCTCACAAAACTAAAAATACCCCTGGAGGACGGTATAACCCAATGTGGGAAACACTGGTCTAAGACTTCATTCTCGTGTTATCATCGTCATGGCCTGCTGATGACGGGAACATTGGTTTTCAAATCACAGTCGGGTATGAAACATTACACGTATACCACAAAGCTTAGGAAAATTCTGTTCACTACACGTATACTACAAAGTTTAGGAGAATTATGTTTCCTATACGTAGGTTATATTACAATATTCTAAATTTATAGATTCCAGCGAAAGAACGAAGCGAAGGTGGACCGAAGAAATTCCCCAGGCAAGTACTGAAGAACTCTCCTGTGCAACCAAAATGAACCTTCGAACTTCAGAAAAATTGTATTCTGCGGAAGTTGTGAAAGATGTGACATCGGGCAGCCCATCAAAAGCTCAAGGGTATCGAAAAACTTTGACGATTATTCCAGAAACCATTATTTCAGGCGATAACGCTCTTTCAGTTATAGTTGAGTAGAAATTATCGCGAAGTCAGTATCAGGGTTTAAGAAATATAAGCTTAGAAAATAATTATAAATTGTATCCCTCGTATAAAGAAGTTTTAAAGGCTAAACGTAAATGTTATCCTGATACATCAAGCATCACTGTAACTAAATGCAGTGCAGAAGTAAAACTACAGGCCTTATTAGACCATACAGTTGAACAAATTTTGTCGACTCAAATGGACGTTATTAAAAGCTTGAGTTCTGAAAAACTTCTTAACTTGAATTTTATTTGCAAGTGGGGTTATGATGGCAGCTCTGGCCAAAATACGTATAAACTAAAATTCAGTGATGATGACGGGAGTAAATCAGATGAAGATATTTTTTCACTTCACTTGTTCCACTACAAATCATATCCTAAGATGAAGTTAATAATGCAAAAATCCAAGACCTTCATCTCCTCGATTTTGTCGGCCAATAAAAATTGAATTTTTGCACGAACATACGGAAGACACTGTAAAACAAACTGAGTGTGTTAAAGAACAAGAGATAAAACTTGAACCTTTTGAGATGGTAAGAAATGGAAAATAAATATCAGTTTCTTATAAACTTGCGTTAACGATGATAGATGGCAAAGTTTATAATGCAATTACCAATACTGTATCCACTCAACGTTGCTATTTATGCCAATCAACTTCCAAAGGTTTTAATAATATCGACGATATTTTATTAAAAAAGATAAATCGAGTTAGTTTATTGTTTGGGTTGTCTACACTACACATGTGGAGTCGATTATTTGAATGTTGTTTACATTTGTCCTATAAACTAGAGATTAAAAAGTGGCAAGCGCGAAGAAAAGAAGATAAAGAAAAAACAGAGAATAGAAAAAAAATATTCAAAAAGATTTCCGTCAAAATTAGAACTTATTGTCGATCAACCAAAGCCTGAATTTGGTAGTACGAATGACGGAATTACTGCTAGGAGATTTTTTGAAAATTTGTCTGTTTCCGCTTCTATAACGGGCGTTGATGAAGGTCTAATTAAAAGATTTCATGTTATATTGCAAGCCATTTCAAGCAGCCATGAAATTGATATAATTAAATATAAAGAATACACATTAGAAACAGCTCGTAAATTTGTGGATTTGTATCCCTGGTTTTACATGCCAACTTCTCTACATAAACTTTTGATCCATGGCACTGAAATCATAGCTAATGCATTAGTGCCGATAGGACAAATGTCTGAAGATGCGCAAGAATCTTGTAATAAATATATAAAAAGATATCGTGAAGACTTCGCGCGAAAATGCAGCAGAACAAAAACAATGGAAGAGCTTATTTTACGTCTTTTAGTAGCATCTGATCCCTTTATTTCAAGATTGAGAAAATTCCCTAAAAAAAAGTTAAAATCTATGTCACCAGAAGCAGTTGAATTATTAATTTCACCAACCATTTATATGTGTCATGCGTTACAACACTTCTTCTTTTTCGATGTCAGAATCCTCTGATTACGATACAGGTAACTCAACTGATGACAATGAATAATTTTCATTAACATATTATGTAATAATAATATGTAATAAATTGTGTAATTTAAAATGCTTCAAAAGAGATAGTAAATATACATGTTTTACTTATTAACATAGATTATACTTTAAAATCTTACAGTTTTCTATAAGAAGATCATGTTTTTGTTGACAATACTCTAACTTAAATAAATATATTTTAAAAATCAAATGCAATTTAAAATCGCTGTAATTTTATTTCAAATATTTTAAAGAATAGGGCCTATAACCCTATATGAATACAGTTTCTAAAGAATTGGAATAAATCTCTTGCGTAAGAACTCTTTTTTAGTGTAAAACACATGCTTTTAGAAACAAATATCTTATAATTTCTTAAAGTTAATTTCAAGGTAAATAGTACATAAGTATAATTTTAAAGACAGATTAAATGTAAACAGTTTAAAAAAAATGTAAGTAGTTTCCTAATCATTTCTAAATTTATTTTACTATTTAAATAAAATGCCAATTTTTGTAAGAAAATAAAAATTAATCAAAAGCTAAAATTAATATTATTACTATGTTAACTTTGCCCCACTTTCCCCTATTTACAAAGTTTTTTTCCTTAAATTGATCTCGCTCGGTTTCGTGGGTTAAATAATTATTTAATATAAAGGTTTATGACTTTTACTATTTAAATATTTAACTAAAACAAATAATAATTCTACCTGGTTTCGTACATTATTGTATTATAATATTTTCATATTTTTACCAGCTTATCGGGATTTGGCCCCACGGCCCGGCGGTGGGAAATGCTGCTTTAAACACATACACTGGTGGTTATAAAATTTAATACTTCTGGCTCTCAAGAAACTAGATTGATTTGAGGAAGAGGTAAAGATACGAAGACTAACTAGATGCACAACATCTAAATTGTCCCTGTTGTTTACCCATGCTCACTCCATGCTGATGCAAGTGCACATTTGCTAAACTACCTTATCACTACATTGCACTTAAATCACCTCTTAATAAATATGGTAGCTAAGTTATTAAAAAATGCAGGTTGTGTAGCACACGTTTAAGTGTTTACATCTAGAGGACACTAATTTGATACCGGGGGTGCTAGAGAATAAAATTTCTATTTGTAGATGGATACGTCCTTCTATCTGAATGGTGAATATCTAGGCTATATTTCTGAATGTGAAGTACAGATCACATTGTTACCTAAGTTAGGTTGGCTGTTTAAAAAGTGTACGTTAAATTCATGAATATAATTAGGCCTGTGTCATTTTTAAGCAATTCACTGTTTTATCTTCTGTGGTGCTGACTGACAGCTCACAGCTGACTTCTGACGGCTTTGAAAAGCTACCAGACCAAATTATGTATCCCTACGCCGAACCATATGATCTGCTATAAACATGTCTTTAGCAGTTGTCACTTCTGACAGTCAAAATTTAGGTATATACCTAAATTTTGACTGTCAGAAGTCAGCTGTGAACTGTCAGTCAGCACCAAATAAGCTGTAACCTGGGTGTATATATACTAAAAAATAGTCACCTAAAATCAGCAATGCATAGTTTCTTCCCCTTATTTCAATTTTTTTTCTTGCGGTGGGCTGTGAGGTATAATCTTATTTTTATCCCTCTTCTATGGTCCGCAGTTGTATTTTCTCGGTTCATACTGACGCTAATTTATTTTAGCTTGCACTTACTAAAATGTGGTCAAAATGTATTTTTCAATAAAGAGCGCCACGACCTGCAAGGTTCTACTGAAGGTGATGAGCCGGGTGGAAGTACGAACAGCAAGAGAAAGCGAGGGAAGGATTAACCTGCTCGTCTGCCATTCTTTCACTTCTCCTCCCCCCTCCTTCGCTCGGAGCAAAGTTTGACCGGTCCTTTGCCGAGTGATGACGTTAGTGTACAGGGAAAATGTTACCAATTGCTACCTATCAGGTTAATAATAATGCCAATAAATTTTGTGTTGTGACTCCCCTAATAAATTATATAATTCGATTCACAAATCTCCATTCTATGTTCCTATATTATTGCCCTTTCATTTCGCTTGAATTTAGGTCTTTAACAATCAACTCAAATATCGCTAATTTTGACTTTTCTAAGGGCAAAATTTCTTATTTTAAGCCATGTTTACAGATCTCTCTTATCTATAGAAACATATAATAGAGTTTTGTATTCATTCCAGTGAAGACCAAACTTCAATACAACTAATAGTTTTATCAAAATCGTGATAGAGCTGAACACTTGAGTGACACAGTATTGGCTCCCCTATGTAGCCCCCTTAATCATAAGTCGTGGAAACAAACATCTACCAACTCCATTCACACTATTTGACACAGAAATACCAGTAAAAAAGGGGACTAAATATTTAGGTATAACAATAGATTGATTATAGATTGACTTGTAAGAAGAATATCGACGACATAAATCAGAAAGCAACAGGCAGGTACGTGCAATTATATCCACTACTAAAGGGCAGGGAACTAACAATCCACACAAAATCAATATTATACAAATCAGTGATACAACCGATAATATTATACAACTGTCCAGTTTGGAGCTACGGGCCTAAAATTCACACGAAAACACTTCAAACAACACAAAATAAGATACTCAGAACAATCACTGGGGCACCCTAGTGCACTAGAGCCACAGAATTACAGATAATGACAAACTGCAGGCAGCTACAGGAAATCTACAAAGACCGCAACAACAGACTGTACGAGCAGACAGACACACACACAGACACACACACACACACACACACACACACACACCAATGAGATAGTCAGGGAACTAGGACGCTACGACCCTGCTGAACAACGACACTACAAACGACCGAGACTGGCTTAGTATAGAATTAAGTAGTGATAGCTATACAAATATTAAAAATTCCAGTTGATAAGCCTGGATGAAAAAAAAAATTAACCTACAAAAGACAAAATTAAAAAATTAGAAAAGACGCTAGATGTTAATTCCTAGTTAGAAAAAAAAGTAGGAAAGACACTAGATGTAAATTCCTTGTTAGAAAAAAGTAAAATAATAATAATTAGAAAATACGCTGGATGAAAACTCCTAGTTATAATAAAAGACAATTTAGTAATTGTATTCAGTAATGAATTGTATTCAGTTTTGTACTTTTAGAGTTAGCAAACTAAGCCAGTCAGGTAGCGGAGCAGTCTTACGACCTCTTTCACACCTACCCTATCCTAGCTCCAAACCTAAACCCGACCTTCACTCACAAATCGCTCATTTCATGCCATTACTACCTTAGTGATGGCCGGACGCCACTGGAATAACCGACTATGTTTTCTACGAGTCAGAGGATAATCCTAGCACCATTGTCGGTCCCTAATGGTGAATGGAAATGTATCCATCACAGCTGGTCCCCATCCTAAGACAAAAATCCTATCAATTCCGTTCCTGGACTCACGTTACGCCATCACCCACAAACTATCATTCCTACTATATCCACCTACCTTATCCCTAGAAAAAGAAAATCCTTCCTATACCCGAGACCCTGCGCAATCACTCACAATCATCATTTATCATCTCACAGTGTAATATGTACTAATACTTATGTAACTTTCTTTACAACTTCATTTCATTGGTTTCACTTCATAGGTAATTAATTAATCACTCACAAGGTTAAGAGTCACAACCGTGACTCAGTACTCAAACAATAAATCAGCCCTTTCTAGGATGACCTAGATTGACGATTCTGTCAATTTGGATATTCTTATTCGGGCAACAGCATCACGGCGCATAAGAGTGCAAGGTGTCGTCCTGCCTCCCTTACGTGTGTTCACACGCTTGACGAGTGAGTGTTGGTTCTCTAAGTGCGTTCTAACGTCGCACCAGAATAGAGGACCTCCAGTGTTGAAGGAGCTCACGGTCGCACTCTGGAACGCCAACGGAGTCGCTGGGAAGAAGGCTGAGCTGGAAAGTTTCCTGGCAAAGCATCGTGTCGATGTAATGCTGTTGAGAGAAACCCACTTGTGCTCCGCAGTGAGGTTCTCGTTGGCGGAGTTCATCTGCCATCGGAGTGACCGAGCGGGGGATGTGGGAAGGGGTGAGACGGCGGTCCTGGTCCGAAGGGGCCTTGACCATCACGTCGTCTCTCTTCCTCCCCTCCAACACATGGAAGCAACGGCTATCCAACTGGTGACCTCTACCGGCCCAGTGCGACTTATTTCCATCTACTTCCCTCCCTACCGCCGGTTCAACCAGGCCACGAGGGCCGACATGGAGGAGCTGCTTCGAGGTACCACGCCTGTTTTAATCGGTGGTGACTTCAAAGCTAAGCACCCTTCATGGGGCTCTAGGATTATGTGCGCTCGCGGCGGATTGCCCCGCGACGTCATAGATCTACACGGCTTGGTGGCTTCCGGTCCCCCGACCCCTACCCACTTCCCTCTCAATCCCATTGGCTTCCCGGACGTCCTTGACTTCGTTGTCTCCAGAGGGATCAGAAGGCGGTTGGTGTTGAAGTCTCTAGCTGAGCTTGGCTCGGATCACAATCCCATTTTTGTGAACCTGGGACGCGTGGTGTCCTTCATAGACCCCCCAAAAAACCTGACCTTAAGCGCAATAACTGGGACAGGTTCACTGATGTGTTCAGAGAAAGGTTGGGCCCACCCCTAGCTTTCGAACAGCAGCAGAAATCGATCTTGGTGCGGCGTTCATAACTTCCGCCATCAAGGGGTCGCTCGAAGCTTCGACGCCGAGGCACCGTCCTAAGAGGGCACCTCAGGCTTTTTTTGCCCGATTCTATCCTCAGGCTCGTCCGGGAGAGAAATCAGCTGAGGAAGGCTTGGCAAATCTCGAGGGACCCGGTAGACAAGGCCAACTGGAGCCGCATAGTTCATGCGGTTCGCGAGATGGTCAAAGAATACTGGAACAGTGTCTGGGAGGACAAGATTGAGAGCCTGTGCGTACAGGACAGGTCCCTGTGGTGCATAACGAGGAACTCGATGCGGGTACCCGCACCAAGGCCGCCTATTGTGGGTCGTAACTGGGTGGCCAACTCCGACCAGGAGAAGGCCGATGCTCTCGCTGAGCACTTAGAGGCACAATTTGTACCAACTGACCCGTCAGACCCGGTGCACATTGCGCAATAGGCGCAGGTTATCGGTGCGGTCTCGTACAGACCCTAGGACGAACCTGAACCCATGGAGGCGATAGAAATGTTGCGGGCATTAGCCGCTCTAAGACCAAACAAGGTCCCCGGACGCGACGGTATCAATAACGCGGTCCTCAGAAAGCTGCCCTTGGAGGCGATTAACTTCCTCGTGGAGTTATTCAACGCCGTCCTGCTCCTGAGTCACTTCCCTGAGCTCTGGAAGCACGCCAATGTCCTCTGTTTCCATAAACCGGGTAAGGACCCGGCCCTAACTTCGTCTTACTGACCGATCAGCTTGCTCGACTGTTTGGGAAAGTTGTTCTAGAGACTTCTGACGAGACTGACCCAACATGTTCGCTAGGTGGGCATCTTGGTGGACGAGCAGTTCGGCTTTCGGGCGGGACACGCTACTTCGCACCAACTCGTCCGGCTCGTGGAGCAGGTCACTACTACTACGGGCGATGACGCTGACGTGATAGGATCGCCGGTACTACTTTACTACTTTATCCACCTTAGAAACCACTGGGTTACACTATGGTGCAAATGGGGTCATAGTGTAATCAGTCAATGTAAAACTATTTTTTCTTGGGAAATGTAGTGTACCCTTTGTGTACCTTGCATGGCTCCATTATGACGTAGCTCAGGCTCACCAGATGCTCAAACTGGGCCAAGCACGGGGAACCCTCTCAAGTTCAGTATCAGTGGAACCTTATTTTTCTAGGGGATGGATCATAAAAAAAATTGAGTGGTTTTGACCCTGTGGAGCCTCCCTCAGCAAATGTTTGAAAATTGGATAATCCTATAAGATATTTGAAGTAGCCCGCATATAGTTCTTTTTTAATTATACTTCTCTGTACGCTAGTTGGAGTTCTCTTCCCTCATAAACGTTTTGAAATTTTGGCACCCATAGAAGCTATTTTTAGTGGTCCTCGCCCAGAAATGTTTATAAAATTAGATACCTCCAGAAGCAATTTAGAATGGTCTTATCCCAAAGGCCGCCTTTACCTCGTTTACCCTTTTTAGCAATTTTGCACCTTTTATACCTTTTTATATTAACTAATCGGCTTATCCCTAAAGAAATACTTTAGGGTAAAAGGGATAAAAAGTTTAAAAAGTTGTAAAAAGGGTATAAAGGGTGTGGTGTATAGAGAATATGGGATATAATGGCTGTAGGGTATAAGGGATGTAGGGTATAAAGGGTGTCGAGTAAAGGGTAAAAAGGATAACAAAAACTTATTAATACATAAAAGCTATTTATTAGAAATAGATCACAACATTTAATATATTATCTTAGCGACATGAGAAGATTTTGTTGTGGATACCAAACACTTTTTGTTTACTTTCCATGGCCACCAGACTTCCGTAGAAACCAATCTTCCATGGCCATTTAACTACATCACGTAAAAAGGATAACAAAAACTTATTAATACATAAAAGCTATTTATTAGAAATAGATCACAACATTTAATATATTATCTTAGCGACATGAGAAGATTTTGTTGTGGATACCAAACACTTTTTGTTTACTTTCCATGGCCACCAGACTTCCGTAGAAACCAATCTTCCATGGCCATTTAACTACATCACAAATTGTATAAAATGTAGTATAGATTTCTCATTGTGCTAACATTTCTTAATTTATTCGGTTTCTAATCGATTAAAATAATTCCAATAAAAATTTTAAAATTCTGGATTTGAGGTTTTAGCATTGGGTCTAATTACCTGTTTAGGTTATATATGCTTATGTACTAATTACTCTTGAGTTTAAAGGAAGAGGAAGGTTGAATTTATAATAAGTGTACTCGCATTTCCATCAAGGGAGAGTGGGGAAACTATTTTGGAAAACTCACCTTCAGTAGACTCGATCGAGATTCGAACCCTGATGTTCCTGTCATCGACAGTCTAGTCTAACATTAGAGTGACGTTTTAGAACATGCAGTCACCAAAGCAGGTGATTTCTAGCTTTGCAGCATCTGCTCTACTAAAGATTTGTTTCTTTTTTTTTTAAACATATACCATCAGTGTTTAGTCAACTGACATTCCTGGTTCTATACTTGCCGAGGGCGGATATGTAACCATCTTCTGAGGTTGATCCACCATATAGATGAGGATTTTTCGTCCTGGTTCATTTTTTTATTTATTGTGCGTCTGGACTACATAATTGTTAGCCAAATAATGGAAAGATTAGCCAGTACTTCTAATCGAACATCCATTCCATGGAGGCTCTTTCCATGTCCCGATGAGATGAAGGGGTGATAATACTATGAGGGTATGGAACCAGTAGAAATTCTTAAACCTGCTTACACGTGACAAACTAAGCCCGGTGATCGTTGGGTTAGTTCCTCTTTCAGGAAAAATACCTAAGGACTAGCCGGGAATCAAACCTGAGACCCCCAAGCACATAGAGATGCACTGACCACGACACCATGGGGCCAGTTCCCACCCTAATGTTGTTTATAATGTGGTACCAGTAGAAGTCCTGAACCTACTATGAGGACAATAGAAACAATTCATCTTCAGGACAGTATCTGTGGTACAGCTGGGAATCGAACCCAGGACTTCTTTATTAGTAGCCAAGGATGCTGACCACCAGACCAATAGGCCGACCCTTCACTAAAGCAATTAAAACTCTTCTCAATTGTCATCTTTAGTGTTCATTTTGGTCCCCGACATATTTCCCACTCGAATTTGGGCAAGTAATTCTACACCTTTCAATCATATTTTACTTATAAACTTATTTCATTTTTTTCCCCTGGTATCAACTGCACTCAAATTTTAGAAAATAATTCAATGCTCCTTAATCATATTTTATTTATTGTGTTTAATTTTTGTCCAGGGCATTTGGTCCACTCAAATTTTGACAAGTAATTCAACTCTTTTCAATCAGTTTTATCACTTTTTTTAAATTTGTTTTATTTTAGTTTCATCTATTCTAATGAACATGGCATGCAGGTCTAAATTAGATCCTTTTATTTCTAGCGCCGTGTCTTACTACCCGTTCGGGTTATACACTTTTGTACTAATTACGCTAATGGTCTTAGGGATTAGGGAGGTTTTATTAATAGGAAGTGTACCCATATTAGCTTGGAGTAGAGTCGAAAACAATTTTGGAAAAAACACCTTTCAGTATACCCAACTGAGATTCGAACCTCGATCTCCTCATCAGAAGTCTAGTCAACTGCGAGTGTAGCACGTTAGACCACGTAGCAACCAAAGAAGGTGAGATCCAATTTATGTAGCTTTGTACAGTTCAAATCCAACATGGCATCGTAGTGTGGTAACCTGGAATAATTTTATTATATTCTTAAAAAAAATAGAAAAACAAGTAGCCCTAAAACAATTTTGATATGAAAGAACTATTTCACACATTTCAACTTTTTACTACTGTATAGTGAATGATACAGAACCCCATTATTTTGATGAGAATTTCAAGTTTGAGCTGAGTCGTGGAACCAATTCCCAGTTAACCTGATTTGAGATAGGCTCACAAGGAATTCTCCATAAACATCAGCTCACAGACTGGTCCCTCCCCGCCTCACCTCCCCATCTACAATTTGAATCACTTCCATCTTCTTATTCGCTATCTTCATACCAGCTCATCTGTCATTATTAGCACATTGTTAGGTTATACAGCCCCAGTGCGCGAGAATAGGGAGCTTGAAGAATATACGAGAGGGAATCTGAGGATTTAGTACAGTTCTGGAGCAAAATGTTTTGGGAGAAAGCCTCCTCTCACGTTCAATCAATGAGATTTCCCAAACAGGAAGCTTGATTGTTAAATTATTATTGTCATTTATTGGATATATTGTATTAGAGAGGTTATATTTATAGGAAGTGTACCCGCATTTGCGTCAAGGGAATGTGGATAGTCACTTTGGAAAAACCACCTTTAATGTTCCCGACCGAGATTCGAACCTCTATCTCCTCTCCCCGTCGTCAGCAGTATAGTCTATTGCGAGAGTATCACGTTGGACCATGTAGTCACCGAGGCGGATACTATCAATTTTGCCGGAAAAATTATTTCCGCATTCCTTCCAGGGTTCTCTAACATGCCCCAATCGACATGGTACCAACGGCTTTACTTCCCCTCCAAAGGAAGTTGTCCTACAGATTTTTATCGCTCAAGAAAAATTCGTCGACCCTGCTGGGTTTGAACCCATGAACATCGGGTTATGAAGCGAGTACTTTATCCCAAGACCAACAAGGTTTACACTCTTAAACGCCCACCTTCGGAAAATATGAATGTGTCCTGATGGCACAGATTTGGGTGAAAATCCACCTAGAGACGGAAAGGCGAACTAGGATTATTTTATCACAAAGCCTAAAGCAGTGGTCTACAACCTGGGGGTCACAGCATGTTTTGGATGGGGTCGCAATGCTTGTTGAGGTTATATAGCCTTAAGTTTACTTTTTAAAGTGATTATTATGATTATAAAAAGTTGAAAAATTCAAATAGAGGTGTTGTTAAGACTATAATTAATTGAGGTTTAGAACGTACTATTATTATTTAACACAACACACACGGTAATTGTACACCATGACTGTTACATGATGCCAACAAGAAGGGCAGTTTTAAGGAATGTATTCATACGCCACACTATTGCGCATGCACACTGTTGGTTAAGGGGTTAGGCCTAAACAAGCATGATATTTTAAATGTGTTTCAACACTCCCACTAAATGAATGCTTGTTTACAGTCTTGCAAATGGTTAGAAAAACGGTTTATTTAAGTGAAGTTACTAATTAGCTTCAAAAATAAAACAAAAATGATAAACAGCTTTATATATGTATCAATGTCAATGAGAAGCATTTGTCAGTTCTTCAGTATTTTCATTCCAATTGCACCACGGAGTGTCTGAAAACGATCACGTGGAAGGGGTTTAGTTAGTATATCTGCTAACTGGTCTTCGGAGGGTACATACTTGATGTTAATCTCACCGTTCTCATATTTCTCACGTATGAAGTGGTAGCGTATGTCTATGTGTTTGGTTCTCTTGTGAAACTCTGGGTTTCACACGAGATGCATTGCACTCTGATTATCAACCGCGAGAATTGTGGCTTCTCCCACTGTTTCCCCAATGTCAAGTAGGAGATGCCTAAGCCAGATGACTTCTTTGGCCGCAGTTGAGGCAGCAATGTACTCAGCTTCGGTAGTGGAAAGGGAAACGGTTTGTTGACGTTGACTAGCCCATGTTATAGGGCCATTACTCAATTGAAAGAGGTATCCAGTTGTGGAGCGTTGGGTGTCCAAATCGTTTGCGAAGTCAGAGTCCGAGAAGCCAATTAATGGGGGTGGATTCTTACTCCTTACCGTAGCTGGATGTGTCTTTTAAATATTTTAAGATACATTTGACTGCTTTCCAATGACTTGATCATAGTTAGCCAAATATCTGCTCACGTTTCCAACTGCGTACATAATGTCTGGTCGACTAACTATTGCAGCAAACATTAAGCTGCCAAAAGCTTCTCGATAGGGTACTTTTATTTCTTCATTTTCCCTTTTGTTTGAACTCAAGTGAGTGTGTGGATCAGCAGGCACACTGATTGGCTTAGAGTCTTCAAGATTGAATCTCTTGATTATTTGTTTGATATAGTTGGCCTGGTGTAGAAATATTGATCCGTTCACATTATTTCGTTTTATTTCCAGACCCACAAATTAATTTGGTTCACCGATTGTAACTTCAAAGGTTGTCCTCAGTTCATCGAGTACAAGTTGCAGTACCATTTTGTTTTCAGCCATGATCAGCCCATCATCAACATATAATGCAAGCAAAACCTTTGACTGATTATACTCACCTTGATAAACACATTTATCTGCAGTACTTTGGCTAAAGCCAAACAGTTTCAAAATACCGTCAAACATTTTGTTCCAACAATGTGATGATTGTTTGAGGCCATATAGTGACTTTATTAACTTGCAGACAAGGTTTTGGTCAATATTGAGTCCATCCGGTGGAAGCATGTAGATATCTTCCTTGAGTTCACCATATAAGAATGCAGTTTTCACGTCAAACTGCATTATTTCATAGCTTTGTTGAACAGCGATAGCGAGTAGGACTCATATAGAGTCATACCGTGTTGTTGGAGAGTATGTGTCATTGTAGTCGACTCCTTCTTTTTGTGCAAAACCTTTAGCGCACAGTCTTGCTTTATGTCGTGAAATGTTTCCATCTTTGGTGCGTTTTACTTTGAAAACCCATTTTGAGCCAATAGCATTTTTATCAGAAGGAGCACCCAGGTGTTATTTTCCAGCGCATCCATTTCTTCTTTGATTGCATCAGTCCACTGTCCTGCATCAGGACTCTTGATGGATTCCTCGTAGGTTTGTGGTACATCTATTTCCACTAGTTAACTTCATAGTGTTTGGCAGGCATGATGATATCTCTTGGTCACAGCTCATAATTTGCTTTAATGTGCCTGGGTTCTTCGTCGTTCTGTTCGGTATGTTGAGGGTCTGTGTCCTCCTGCTGAATTCTCTGGTCGGAATGATGTGTGTTTTCTATCACTACTGGGACTACAGTGTTTCTTTTAGGAATGAAACCACTTGAATTTTCGTTGAAAATCACATTTCTTGAGACTGTAATTTTCTGTGTGTTTCGGTCCAGAAAACGATAGTTGGTTGAGTTTCTATCATGTCCCACAAGGATGAGTTTCTTACTCTTTGGCGCCAGTTTGTTTCGCAGTTCCTTTGGTACATGCATGTATGCCTCACTGCCAAAGATTCTTAAATGTGACATGACAGGCCTTTTTCCACTCCATATTTCATAGGGTGTCGAGTTTGGTTCTTGAGAGGATGGAGTCCTGTTAAGAATATAAACATCTGTGTTTACTGCCTCTGCCCATAAATATGTTGGCATATCCTTTGCATATAACATTGAACGTGCACTTTCCATTATGGTTCTCATGTCACGTTCGGCTCTACCATTTTGCTCAGGAGTATAAGGTGCCGTTGTTTCAAACTCAATTCCATGTTTTGACATATATTCTTTCATTTCCTGATTACAGTATTCTGTCCCATTGTCAGTATGTAGGGTCTTAATAGAATATTCATAAATATTCTTTATCATGTTTGCAAAATCTTTGAAACACACAACAACATCCGCTTTGTGCTTGATGAAAAATACAACACGATAGCCTGAACAATCGTCCTTAAATAATGCAAAATATTTAGCACCCTGAGCTGATGGTGTGGACATTGGACCACACACGTCACTGTAAATGAGTTCGCCCGGTTTGGTCTTGGCATGTTTTGAGGGCGAAAATGGTAACCTGTGCTTGTTTACCATACTGACACGACTCACAGAAGAAATCTTCAAGGTCATTAATATTTACACCTTCAACCAAGCCTTTGGTGACCATTTCACGCAAAGTTCTCTTGTTTATATGTCCGAGTCTCTCGTGCCACAATTTTAGACTTCCACTTGCGGTGAAATTTAGGCATATTTCTTGATGTGGGATCACTGTACAGAATAACATTCGATACAAATTGTTGGTTTTACGGACCGCACTTGCTACTAGCTCACGGTTTTCGTAAACTTCTGCATATCTATCTTCCTTGAGGATCTTCATCCCTTTTCCAGTTATTACACCTTCAGAGAAAAGACTTTTTCTTAGTTCAGGAATGTACAACACATTTGTGATGAATGAGTCACACCAATTACCTTTGATACTTTTTTTTATTTCAATGTTTCCTCTTCCCTTCATTGAAAGACCTTGGTTGTTTCCAAGCACAACCCTCGTATTGTCCAAAGTCTCTTCAAACTTAGAAAAATAATCACGACGATTAGTCATGTGTGCAGAATCACCACTGTCCATTGTCCAGTTATCTTCGGTGGTGATCGCCGATCTTAGCATAACATCCTGCTTCTCTGCACTGAACGCTGAGAAATGACCCTGTTGGGAACGGTCATTGTGTTTGCTGTCCATTTTCTCGGGGTTTCTTAGGTGCACGACAGTCACTGGGGTAATGTCTTTTTCTCTGGCAATTATAGCACGTTATCCTTGGTTTTCCTGATCTATTCCTTTGTTTTTGATTGAACTTTTGAGTGTTATTAGACTTTTAAAAATCGCTTTTTAAATTTGTCGAAGATAAAAATGCACTTTCCGATTGTTCATTTGATGTGAGACTGGCCTCTTCATCAAACAGACGTGCCGTCATATTTGGGATTGTCTGTCTAGCCTCGTCTAGTGAAAGCCAAGCTTGTCTGAAGTTTTGAAATTTGGGAGGTAGACTACCAAGAATTTTAGTCATTATAGTAACATTGCTGAGTTGTTAACCAATCTCTATCACTTGTGGTGCGAGATTTTCTATCTTGGCAATATGCTGAGCAATAGAGTCGTTGGCGCCCATCTTGTACTGATGAAAGCGTTCGTGGATTAGCATTTTGTTCATTTCTAATTTTTGCTCAAAGATAGAGTCTAATTTCTCTAGCATTTCTTTAGACGAGTCGCAATTTTCAACTAATGTGATCTGGGATATTTCCATTGCTGGCTTTTTTATGGCACCTTTTGCAACATCTAAGACTCCTTTTGCCCTTAGGGCACATTTCATCTGAAGTTTCCATCGATGGTAATTATTGCCGTCAAACTTATTTACGTGTGCCACATCAAACTTTTTAGCCATTATTTCTACTTTGGTCTCGCGAATTGTATAACTTCAAAGACACGACAAGAGGCTGTTTGCTGATCGTGCGAACCTAAAAAAATATGGCGAATCACGTCGCTTCCAAACGCAAACGCAAATTCACCAAGCGGACTTGTGAATTACCCAACGGACAGTTTTTACGGAATATTACATTAATATTTATGAAGTTGTTGGGTGTCTGGGCCCATAACCTGTTAAAACTATAATTGAGGCTTGGAACGCACTATCTTATCTAACACAATGCACACAGTAATTGTACAACATGACTGTTACATGAAGCGAACAAGAAGGGCAGTTTTAAAGAATATATTCATGGGCCACACTATTGCACACTCACGCTGTTGGTTAAGGTGTTAGGACTAAACAAGCCCGATATTTTAAATATGTTTCGACAGGTGTAAGTGGTTAAAATGTTCCCACAGAGTATGTAAGTAAGTGTTTAAAATGTTAAAAACCATCAAGTTACTGTTTAGGTTTATTTTAATTACTGTCTGACAACTTAGCTCAGTCGGTAACGTGTCTATGGAGTTAAGGGCCCCAGGTTCAATTCCTGATATGGCCGAAAAATGTATCATTGGTGGAATGTAGGTATACACTTTCATAGTGATGAATTAACAGCTGGAGGGCTGGATGTTGTGTCTGTTCTAGATCTAAGTTAGTTTGTAAATCGTGTACTGATATAATCAGTCAGTTCAGAAAGTGCACGTTAAATATCCCAAATAAAGTAGATGAAAAATATTTTGATTACTAAACCTTGAAGGTGGCTTGCCGACTTAGTTTTATGCAGCAGTCTCGTGTAAGGGTGTGACAGGGCTAAAATAACTTCCTAAATACCCACTGGGCGCATTGATTCTCTTTTGAAACATCTTAGTCCCATTTGTATAGTACTTATATAAGCAATTTATAATCATTAAATCATGCATGTGGGTTTAAAGTAATGCTTGTTTGATTTGTCGGCGATGATGTCAGGATTCAAACTAAGACCGAGGTTATTGGTGTTAATTTTTACTGCACGGTCTCTCCCTACTCTCTCCACGCAAACAAAGGTAGGAATTCTACCTACCCCACAAGTGTAATTAAATGTGAACAGATCCACTTCGATGGCCGCATGGTCTAACGCTCTACTCTCGCAGTAAACTAGACTGCCGACGACGGAGAGATCGTGTGCATGAGTGTGTGTTTTGTTAGTTTTAGTATTATTCTAATCATTATTATTAGAATTATTATATTTATATATTGATAGACTCATTAAAAAGGGTTTTAATTTCTGGAGCCTACTTAATATGGTTAGAGATTATCATACTTTTTTATGTAGAAATTAAATTAGCACAAACAAAATTGAAAACAAAATTATAAATAGGGGAGTATCGCTAGGATAAATTCTATACTTAATTTACGTCAATACAATCGTAGGACAAGTAAATCATGGACACATATCTATCCGCAAATGACAATGCAATATTGACTGTTCCTGGGAACCTCCAAATGGCGGAATACTAATGTGGACTGTGAACATCTAAAAATAAACTCGGAGAAAACTTAAGTAAATACATACATAATGTTCTACATAGATGAATATCACACATCACAACTATAGATATTTACATAAATTGATTCAAACAATTTTTGAATGTAACAAATAGTCATACTTAGCTTGAACTAATCATCGACAAACTTCATAAATGGGACAAACACAGTCAAAAATTGAGAACAAGCTAAATGGATTGACATAATATGTTTTCTTACCCCTTATGAGGTACCTGGATACTAAAATGATAATAAGTTCAATCAATAATATCTATCTAGGGGTTAGGTGGGTTGGGGGACTAGAGGGGATGAAAAAATTCTATAATTACAACAAAAAGTGTAAATTATTTTTTTGTACAAAAAATGCTAATGGACAAATATTTTATCAACATAAATTCTACTTCTAAACTAACTACAACCTCTTTATACCAATTATTTTTTGGATAAATACCAACAAAATTACCATAATTCACATAACACCTGCTCAACATTTAACAAAGAAGTGTGTAACATTGGAAAATATTCAAATTTGTATAGTAATCAAGAAATGAGATGTATCCCCAAATTATTCAATCAACTACAACCAGAACTCTTGCGATATGCCTCAAATAGGTGTAGCACAAAATAAAATAAAGACTGGATTCTTTAAGAAATTCACCAAATATATAAAAAATAAATTAAAAATAGTTTATTTATTTTTAATATGATTTATTTTTATTCCTATAGCTGCAAGACAAAGATGTGCTTTTAGGTGCTTCAGGAGTGTAATATGTAATCTTACATGAAGTTTTCTTTTGAATTATAAATAAACATTAATTGAAATGAATTTTACTATCCATATGAATCTACATGCTTGATAAAATCTTGCCTCATTTGAGTAGAAATGTCCATGTGCTCTTGCTATTTGGTTTGTGTCAGTTTGTTGTGTATTTAAATATTTCCTGTAGCTGTGCACTGTCTATAGCAGGTGCGTCAAACTCGCTTGAACATAAGGGAAACATTGAAAATACTGAAGGAAACTCATTTCAGAAAAGTAAATATTGTCAACTTCTTAAGTTAATAAAACTCAGTCTTAAAATTCTTATTGAAATGAAATTAAGGTTCATATAAAATTTAAAGACTGGTAATTTTTTCTAGCAAGGGGGGTTAGTCTTTGAATCTTGAGATGAATCGTTTTGATATTTTAGTGAAGAATACATGTTTGTAAATCGTGATCCCCTATGTGCTAAAAAACATTTCACATATTTTGTGAACAAATTTAACAATTATTGACTATTGATTTATAGTAAAGGGTAAAAAATGTGTCACACCAACTTCATTTGCTAGATTTAACTAAATAGCTAACATTTCATAATTACAAATCATGTATTTATATATAGATTATAACAATATGTACCAGGGCCGCCTAGTTTGTTGTTTGTCAAAAGGTTTGCGCATAATGATGGCAAGTTTGACATGCCTTGACTGATTCTTCTCCAGATGTGAACTCCTTTGTATGTTTGTTTTAACAACATAGATGAATGCCATTAGTTATGATAGAACATTAGAAAGACTTGACCAACAAGTGATCTCCCTAAAGATTGGGTATTTGCATGTGTTAGTGACCAATGGTTACTTTAGATATATGATCACTTGTTATGAACAAGAAGTTCTGCATCACACGATATTTTGAGTGCTTTTTTTTTTTAGATTTTTCAAATGGAAGTAATTAAATTTTTAGAATCTGTAGAAAACAAAAATACATCCATTCATCCATAGTGCATACAGACAAAATCCTTACAATCTACAGAAATAAGTTATAATGTTGGTATCATTGTAAAAGGAATGAATAAAAATGAACACAATTGTAAAGTTTTACAAAAATGTGTTTCAATTGTATAAATTGAGCACAACAAATATACTAGTAGGAAGGTCTGTATTTAATTGATAAAACTGGAGGTTAGCTGATTATGATTATGATTAGGGTAAAAACTAGACCAAGCATTTGATAATTTTGTTTTTAACACGAACATGTTCATACATTCACTTTGAACTAAGCAGATAAGCTTCACATGCTCTAAGCAGCTCCTTGGTATCGTCAAAGCCGCCAACTTCACACGCCTTATCAAGAACAAACCAGTCATATGCTTTATGTTCATGAGATAGCGTGACCGGAGTACTGGGGTCTTTCAGTTCAGCCAGCCAGTACGTGACTATCTTTGGTTTGCCATGGGCTTTGTACTGAAATAAAACAATAACATCAATAGATTATTAAGAATATAAAATATAAGATAATATTATATGTGCAACTATACATTTTTTATATATATGTAGAACTGAGTACACAGTACTAACATAGTCTAGCTTTGTCTTCATAGGAGATTAAAGGATATCATTGTTAACGTGGTAGCAAATGAAACAATGGTATAAGGCTGATGGTAGGAAGCAAAACAATTGTAGCAAATAAAACAATGGTAATGTGCTTAGTAAAAGCATGACAAAGCTTTTTTTTATGGAAGGCAGGGATTTTCTTATGTGTCTATCTACTTTGTGTATGAACATTATTGAACTAACTTTAGCAGTGAAAGTGGTGCCATCAGGTAGCAGGATATGTAAGCTAAGTTGTGAATGTAGTTACTGTTAAGAACTGAACTTGTTTTTCATAGGTTGTATAACTTGTTTTAAGTGTATTCAATACTTTTGTCCTTATTTTAATAAGTAGCCCAATTTATGTACTAAACAATTTTATTATTATTATTATCACTGCCTCTTACTACCCGTTCGGGTTATATGCACTTACGCTAATGTGTAATGGTAGGGTGATTGTGAGATGAAATGGAGGACCTACAGTTTAACGTGGAATCCGAACCACGGTGGAGGTCTGGCATTCCACACATGTACAAGTTGTGATTAATACACATCTTGTCAGAGGTGAAGGAAGGGTTTGGCAATCAGATAAATCTGTGCCGGGACCGAGGATTGAACCCCGGACCCCCAGCACAGAAGTCTGACACCTTACCACTAGACCACCAGGTCACCGACCTAAACAATTTTGATTTGTTAATTATTTATATGCACAAGACTCCCTTTTATGTAATAGATTTGACTTGTTACTAATTTTAATGGTGAGTTACAGTTTATCTATCTTTCTATTAGCTGTTTGCTGTGGCTGAAGCAATACCTCCTCCATCCTGGAACTAAGATCTCTTGGCTTCTACGATACATCACATGACATGCTCCTGATCTCCGAATTGTGCTGTAACATTCTGTTTTGCTCCTTTGTATTTGCAAGGGTTGGGTGATTTGGGTTGGAAGTGATCATGTAGATTATTCAGTTTTTGTTTTTTGCTTTTTGTTAACATTGGCCTAGAAAATTGCTACAACACATTTTTTATTTATTTTTGTTTAAGTAATGTAATTTTCTAATTTTTAAGTCAAAAGTCTTTTTTTTTAACACGCAAATTCACACTTTTGTTTAACATGTAACGTCACTCTTCCAAACTTAACCTTTTCTTTCCTTATATTTCTTGACTACCTTATCTGATTAAATTAACTTTCATTATGTGCTTAAAATAATTTCTTTGTGCTATCTCTTTCTCCCCCGCCCTCCTTTTGGATTTCAAGGTTTGGTGCAAATATGGGCAGATTTTATCTATAAATGTTTTTATAAATATTCACCTCTATAGTTTTGCTGAATGAATGTTCAGTATTAAATGGGCTCTAAGAACCCCTACTGTCCATGTATGCTGGAAAATAGACAAACTGCATGGTTTACCCTTCCCCTTTTTACTTTATTATATTTCCTCAATGGACTTTGTCACTAAAATATTAATTTTAAATGTATACTGACACTGACAAATTTGTACATATAGTACACCCTCTTAATCTATCTTTTGTCTTTGTTTATTATGTTTAGTTAGTACAACACACATGTTAATCTCCTTTTAATATATACTCAATTCAGGTAATGTTTTCTCTAATTTATATTTTGGATCAGGTATATTAAAAGTTTTCTTTGCATTTCTGTGATGTCTGTTGTCAATTTATATAAACTTTGATGTTTAATTGTCGTAACTTTGAAATATTGCTTCCTTTATTGTAGTTTTGCGATTCCCACAGCACTCCATTCATTTAACATAATATATGTGTATTTTGTGAACTCCCCAACAATCTTGTCGCTATTAACCCTTGCCTTTTATTCCATAAATTATATTAATAAACATAACATTTATTTTAAAACATTCTAAAAGTATTAGTATGTAGACTAGCTCAATACTATTACTTAAAAATAACTAAACAAGGTAGAATAAAGAAAAAATACATTAACTATGAAATTTTACTTTTTGATTTTATTTAAAAACTAAATTAATGGGTCTTATAACATAAAAAATGTGCATATTTAGAAATAGGACCAAACAATCTAATTATTATTGGGGTAGTGGAAACCTTTAGGCTAAGGAAAAATTAAATAGGTCTATATACTAAATACTTTCACAAGTGTTTTTAACTCAATTAATTTTTTTTTAATCTGGTGGCCTTTAAGGCTATAGATAAGCACTCTATCAAATGATAAAGATTAACTTTTGAATAAGGTATATGTTTAACTAATATTTCTAAAAGCTTTGCAAAGCTGTATACAATAAATTTAGTTGCAAGAAGATCGAGTGTTTACTTTTGTTTGCGTGTCTTGTACAATGGTATATTTGTATTCCATCAGCTCTATCCTTTGGAAAGTCATCGGTTTTCCAGTGTTGCCAGATTGAACATTGAGTAACTAGCGAATCAACAACTCACAAACACGCTCGACAATAGAAACATTTCAAAATTAGCTCTGTTATGGTATAGCCTGTAGTTTGTGAGATCCTGACATCACTATCAAGTTTACCAGGGGTCGGAGTCTACCAACTATGCTAGGACTAGGTGTACAATGTACATTATGTAATAAATACTATGATTTGGTAAATAAAAAGCAATAAGACAGTTGATGAATGCAATTTTATTTACTACTTGATCACTGTATCTAGGCAATGAATATCCTTTGAGTTAAATTATTGCTTGTTCATTTCACAACACTTCTAGTAAAGTAAAGCAGTAGTTGAGACACTCTTTTATTCTTGGGTTAATCTGCAACCACTTTTTAATAAATGGGGAGACCTGCCCTAGTGTTCATATATTAACTAACAATGGTAAGTTAAAATATAAGTTATTTTAACAAAGAACAATATTCTTGTGGCATGCTTTTATTCAAATTTAAATTTTAAAAACAAATGGGGCTATGGTGTCTACTCAACTTGACCAATGAAATTCCCGACTTTTTCCCTGATTTTCCCCTGATCATTTCCTAAATTTCCCGACTAAAAAGTATGTCACATCCTTCTAATTCTCCCCTCCCCCTCATTTTTTTATTAATCTTTTTATGAATAATTATAAGTTTTAAAATTTAAATAAACATTTTTTTAAATTTGTATTAACATTGTTTATTAGGAATTATAAAATATATTACACAGCTACAAAAAAAAACAACTAAAGTTTGAATAACATTATTATTTACTGTTTTAATGATTATTATATTTCGAGTAAAACCACATTTTCCCAGATTTTTATTGTAATTTAAAAAATTCCCGGCTTATTCCCGTTTTTTTCCCGACTAATTCCCGTTTTTCCTGATTTTCCCGGATGGTAGACAGACACCCTGTGGGAATACACAATAGTATATAATTTCTCATATAGTCTATACTAGTTTTTGAAAACGTTTTCGAAGATCATTCATCAGTTAGCTACCATTTAACAAAAAAAATTCCCTCAAAAATAACTGAACAGTGCTCATGTTAAACATCACCCATACATACATTTTAAGCAAAATAGTTTAAGTCATTAAAGAATTAGTTTGAAAAAAACAACTTTAATTTTTGATCTGAAATCAAAAAGTATGATCATATAGCAATTAAACAATCATACAGTTTAAACAAAATTCACCAAATAGTTTTGAGCGTTGCCCTAGGGACAATAAAGCAGAATTATAAGACTTGCTTTTTTAGGTTTGGGTGCACATTAAAGATCATTCATAAACAAGATTTGATACTTTTCATTACTACAATACGTTCTCTTTATATGATTTTAGTCAAGACTAGTTCAATATCTGAAATTCAAAAAATGTAATTTTAGTTGAATTAATTGTTTTCATTAAATCTGGACAGTGAGTTCATCGTTCGATCGTTCATAGTTCGATCACAATAGGAAAAATTAGTTAGAAATTTTTGTTTTCTTCCAATAAACAACCGAGATTATGAATAAGTATTTCATTTCTGTCTATGATTGTTTCAGGTAGAATCCATGCAACGTTGTAAGCCCGACAGTCTAAAAGCTAAACCATAAGTCCCTGTAGGTGTGTTTCTGATAAATCCTAGCTGTGAGTGATGAGTAACTAAGAACAGGACGGACATGGAGATCTCACTGAAAGAGCATTGGCGGGGAAAACCCAGGCTCATGATTTAGTTTCTATATTAATGTGTCCTTTTGTAATAATATTAAAACATTTAAAACATGTTATATTGGCTTTGGCTGTTTTGATTTGATCGCAAAAATAATTCTTTGATGAACTAATAAAAAAGTGATCTATGAACTGGGTTGTTAATATGTAGTGCAACCGATCCTCGATGTGGTGGCCAGCGCATCTGAATACTTGCATGGGGGTCGCGCGTTCGATTCCAGGCATTTACCCTGGGTATTTTTCCCAAAAGAGGACTATCCTACAAGTCACCAATGTCTGGTTAAAAAGGTTAAAGTTGGGTTAATCTCTCTACTGGTTCCACACCTTCACCTTCACATTCACAATCACCATCACCTCACCCCATTGGGACATGGAAAGACCCTCTATGGAAAGGATGTACGCCAACGGTAGCGGTACATAAGTACAGGCTAATCTTCCTAAAGATGGTGCTAAGAGTGATGTAGCCCAGACACGCATGTAAATATAATATATAGTGTAGAAATGTGTCTTAAAAATTGTGGGGTTTAAGGGAAGAATGAAATTCAAGTAAAAAATAAATTATCACTCACATGCAGAGCTTTCTGAAAGTCTGTGAGATTTAAATCTTCTTTATTAAGTCCTGCCTCTTCCTTTGTTTCTCTGTAGGCTGTCTCTAGGTCTGACTCTCCAGGGTCAACATGGCCTGTAACATAGCAAACATAGGATATAGACTGTCCCTGGGTCATATTGATCTGTAACATAACAAATATAGGATATAGACTGTCCCTGGGTCAACATGGCCTGTAATATAGCAAACATAGGATATAGACTGTCCCTGGGTCATATTGATCTGTAACATAACATAACATAGGATATAGACTGTCCCTGGATCCTATTGATCTGTAACATAACAAACATAGGATATAGACTGTCCCTGGATCCTATTGATCTGTAACATAACAAACATAGGATAAAGACTGTCCCTAGCTCATATTGATCTGTAACATAGCAAACATAGGATAAAGACTGTCCCTGGGTCATATTGATCTGTAACATAACAAACATAGGATATAGACTGTCCCTAGGTCCTATTGATCTGTAACATAACAAACATAGGATATAGACTGTCCCTAGGTCATATTGATCTGTAACATAACAAACATAGGATATAGACTGTCCCTGGATCTTATTGATCTGTAACATAACAAACATAGGATATAGACTGTCCCTAGGTCCTATTGATCTGTAACATATCAAACATAGGATATAGACTGTCCCTAGGTCATATTGATCTGTAACATAACAAACATAGGATATAGACTGTCCCTGGATCCTATTGATCTGTAACATAACAAACATAGGATATAGACTGTCCCTGGATCCTATTGATCTGTAACATAACAAACATAGGATAAAGACTGTCCCTAGCTCATATTGATCTGTAACATAGCAAACATAGGATAAAGACTGTCCCTGGGTCATATTGATCTGTAACATAACAAACATAGGATATAGACTGTCCCTAGGTCCTATTGATCTGTAACATAACAAACATAGGATATAGACTGTCCCTAGGTCATATTGATCTGTAACATAACAAACATAGGATATAGACTGTCCCTGGATCCTATTGATCTGTAACATAACAAACATAGGATATAGACTGTCCCTAGGTCCTATTGATCTGTAACATAACAAACATAGGATATATACTGTCCCTAGGTCATATTGATCTGTAACATAACAAACATAGGATATAGACTGTCCCTAGGTCATATTGATCTGTAACATAACAAACATAGGATATAGACTGTCCCTGGATCCTATTGATCTGTAACATAACAAACATAGGATATAGACTGTCCCTAGGTCCTATTGATCTGTAACATAACAAACATAGGATATAGACTGTCCCTGGATCCTATTGATCTGTAACATAACAAACATAGGATATAGACTGTCCCTAGGTCCTATTGGTCTGTAACATAACAAACATAGGATATAGACTGTCCCTGGATCCTATTGATCTGTAACATAACAAATATAGGATATAGACTGTCCCTAGGTCCTATTGGTCTGTAACATAGCAAACATAGGATATAGACTGTCCCTGGGTCATATTGATCTGTAACATAACAAACATAGGATATAGACTGTCCCTGGATCCTATTGATCTGTAACATAATAAACATAGGATATAGACTGTCCCTGGGTCAACATGGCATGTAACATAACAAATATAGGATATAGACTGTCCCTGGGTCAACATGGCATGTAACATAACAAATATAGGATATAGACTGTCCCTAGGTCATATTGATCTGTAACATAACAAACATAGGATATAGACTGTCCCTGGGTCATATTGATCTGTAACATAACAAACATAGGATAAAGACTGTCCCTGGATCCTATTGATCTGTAACATAACAAACATAAGATATAGACTGTCCCTGGATCCTATTGATCTGTAACATAACAAACATAGGATATAGACTGTCCCTGGATCCTATTGATCTGTAACATAACAAACATAGGATATAGACTGTCCCTGGGTCAACATGGCCTGTAACATAACAAATATAGGATATAGACTGTCCCTGGGTCCTATTGATCTGTAACATAACAAACATAGGATATAGACTGTCCCTGGATCCTATTGATCTGTAACATAACAAACATAGGATATAGACTGTCCCTGGATCCTATTGATCTGTAACATAACAAACATAGGATATAGACTGTCCCTGGATCCTATTGACCTGTAACATAACAAACATAGGATATAGACTGTCCCTGGGTCAACATGGCCTGTAACATAACAAATATAGGATATAGACTGTCCCTGGGTCATATTGATCTGAAACATAACAATCATAGGATATAGACTGTCCCTGGGTCATATTGATCTGTAACATAACAAACATAGGATATAGACTGTCCCTAGGTCCTATTGATCTGTAACATAACAAACATAGGATAAAGACTGTCCCTAGCTCATATTGATCTGTAACATAGCAAACATAGGATAAAGACTGTCCCTGGGTCATATTGATCTGTAACATAACAAACATAGGATATAGACTGTCCCTAGGTCCTATTGATCTGTAACATAACAAACATAGGATATAGACTGTCCCTAGGTCATATTGATCTGTAACATAACAAACATAGGATAAAGACTGTCCCTGGGTCATATTGATCTGTAACATAACAAATATAGGATATAGACTGTCCCTGGGTCAACATGGCCTGTAATATAGCAAACATAGGATATAGACTGTCACTGGGTCATATTGATCTGTAACATAACAAACATAAGATATAGACTGTCCCTAGGGCCTATTGATCTGTAACATAACAAACATAGGATATAGACTGTCCCTAGGTCATATTGATCTGTAACATAACAAACATTAGGATATAGACTGTCCCTGGGACATATTGATCTGTAACATAACAAACATAGGATATAGACTGTCCCTGGGTCAACATGGCCTGTAATATAGAAAACATAGGATATAGACTGTCCCTGGGTCATATTGATCTGTAACATAACAAACATAGGATATAGACTGTCCCTGGATCCTATTGATCTGTAACATAACAAACATAGGATATAGACTGTCCCTGGGTCCTATTGATCTGTAACATAACAAACATAGGATATAGACTGTCCCTAGGTCATATTGATCTGTAACATAACAAACATAGGATATAGACTGTCCCTAGGTCATATTGATCTGTAACATAACAAACATAGGATATAGACTGTCCCTAAGTCCTATTGATCTGTAACATAACAAACATAGGATATAGACTGTCCTGGGTCATATTGATCTGTAACATAACAAACATAGGATATAGACTGTCCTAAGTCCTATTGATCTGTAACATAACAAACATAGGATATAGACTGTCCCTAGGTCATATTGATCTGTAACATAACAAACATAGGATATAGACTGTCCCTAGGTCATATTGATCTGTAACATAACATACATAGGATATAGACTGTCCCTGGGTCAAACATGGCATGTAATATAGCAAACATAGGATATAGACTGTCCCTGGGTCATATTGATCTGTAACATAACAAACATAGGATATAGACTGTCCCTGGATCCTATTTATCTGTAACATAACAAACATAGGATATAGACTGTCCCTAGGTCCTATTGATCTGTAACATAACAAACATAGGATATAGACTTTCCCTGGATCCTATTGATCTGTAACATAACAAACATAGGATATAGACATGTCCCTAGGTCCTATTGATCTGTAACATAACAAACATAGGATATAGACTGTCCTAGGTCCTATTGATCTGTAACATAACAAACATAGGATATAGACTGTCCCTGGGTCAACATGGCCTGTAACATAATAAATATAGGATATAGACTGTCCCTGGGTCCTATTGATCTGTAACATAACAAATATAGGATATAGACTGTCCCTGGGTCCTATTGATCTGTAACATAACAAACATAGAATATAGACTGTCCCTAGGTCATATTGATCTGTAACATAACAACATAGGATATAGACTATCCCTAGGTCCTATTGATCCGTAACATAACAAACATAGGATATAGACTGTCCCTTGGTCAACATGGCCTGTAACATAACAAATATAGGATATAGACTGTCCCTGGGTCCTATTGATCTGTAACATAACAAACATAGAATATAGACAGTCCCTAGGTCATATTGATCTGTAACATAACAAACATAGGATATAGACTGTCCCTAGGTCCTATTGATCTGTAACATAACAAACATAGGATATAGACTGTCCCTAGGTCATATTGATCTGTAACATAACAAACATAGGATAATGACTGTCCCTGGGTCATATTGATCTGTAACATAACAAACATAGGATATAGACTGTCCCTAGGTCATATTGATCTGTAACATAACAAACATAGGATATAGACTGTCCCTACGTCATATTGATCTGTAACATAACAAACATATGAGTAATGACTGTCCCTGGGTCATATTGATCTGTAACATAACAAACATAGTATATAGACTGTCCCTAGGTCCTATTGATCTGTAACATAACATACATAGGATATAGACTATCCCTAGGTCCTATTGATCCGTAACATAACAAACATAGGATATAGACTGTCCCTAGGTCATATTGATCTGTAACATAACAAACATAGGATATAGACTGTCCCTGGGTCAACATGGCCTGTAACATAACAAATATAGGATATAGACTGTCCCTGGGTCCTATTGATCTGTAACATAACAAACATAGGATATAGACTGTCCCTGGGTCAACATGGCCTGTAACATAACAAATATAGGATATAGACTGTCCCTGGGTCATATTGATCTGTAACATAACAAACATAGGATATAGACTGTCCCTGGGTCAACATGGCCTGTAACATAACAAATATAGGATATAGACTGTCCCTAGGTCATATTGATCTGTAACATAACAAACATAGGATATAGACTGTCCCTGGGTCAACATGGCCTGTAACATAACAAATATAGGATATAGACTGTCCCTGGGTCCTATTGATCTGTAACATAACAAACATAGGATATAGACTGTCCCTGGGTCATATTGATCTGTAACATAACAAACATAGGATATAGACTGTCCCTAGGTCATATTGATCTGTAACATAACAAACATAGGATATAGACTGTCCCTGGGTCAACATGGCCTGTAACATAACAAATATAGGATATAGACTGTCCCTGGGTCATATTGATCTGTAACATAACAAACATAGGATATAGACTGTCCCTGGGTACTATTGATCTGTAACATAACAAACATAGGATATAGACTGTCCCTAGGTCCTATTGATCTGTAACATAACAAACATAGGATATAGACTGTCCCTGAATCCTATTGATCTGTAACATAACAAACATAGGATATAGACTTTCCCTGGATCCTATTGACCTGTAACATAACAAACATAAGATATAGACTGTCCCTGGGTCAACATGGCCTGTAACATAACAAATATAGGATATAGACTGTCCCTGGGTCATATTGATCTGTAACATAACAAATATAGGATATAGACTGTCCCTGGGTCATATTGATCTGTAACATAACAAACATAGGATATAGACTGTCCCTAGGTCCTATTGATCTGTAACATAACAAACATAGGATATAGACTGTCCCTGGATCCTATTGACCTGTAACATAGCAAACATAGGATATAGACTGTCCCTGGATCCTATTGATCTGTAATAAACAAACATAGGATATAGACTGTCCCTAGGTCCTATTGATCTGTAACATAACATACATAGGATATAGACTGTCTCTATGTCATATTGACCTGTAACATAACAAACATAGGATATAGACTGTCCCTAAGTCAATTGATCTGTAACATAACAAACATAGGATATAGACTGTCCCTGGATCCTATTGACCTGTAACATAGCAAACATAGGATATAGACTGTCCCTGGGTCATATTGGGGTCATTCCATACTAAATCAATGAATTTTAATAAAAAATCTTGCCACACCATTTTTGATTTAGATGAAATTTGGTAGGAGATTCGCACCAATCTTTTAGACTTCAAAACAATTTTTGTTATACTTTAAAAAAATTACTCCTTGAGATATAGGTTATTTTTTACATCACGAACAGGCAAAAAGTGTCATTTTAGGGTTATTTCCTAAAATCTGCATTAAGTTTATTTGAACTAGAACAAGCAATATTTATAAACACAAAAATGTTTTCTTAAATCCACAAACTATGATTGACATGTAGTAAAATTTTTACAATATGTTGATTATACACAGAGCTATGACATTTTTCATAAAATACTGCACTCCTTATGCAAAGTCTCGAAAACAACATTTAAGCACAATTTTTCAAAACTTTATCATTTAATATCTCAGAAAGTAGACCTATGTGGCCTAGGGCAGAAAAAGTTTACATGTAATAATAACTTGGTGATAGAAAAAAGATTCATGAACATTTGAGGTGGAGTGTATTATTATAAATTTTAGCTGGGTGATCTGATATGGAAAGACCCAGGCATATAGCCTGTTAAACAGGTAGTAAGACCCCGTGCTAAAAATAATTGTGTTAGTGCAGTAACCTAGTGGTAATTTAGTTGGCTTATAGATAAAGGATTCTATCTAATCAAATCAATATATTTTAGGGGTATTATACACTTTATTTGCCCCATTTTAGGCTTTTTTTCAGTGTTATAGTATAGGCCTAATGTTTAGATATTTTAATCACTTTATTACGCACATTAGAGTATGTAGAATCAAATGACACCAAGATTTAGAAATAAGTTACTTCACACTTTTAATGAATATTATGTCTAGATAAACTCAACAACTCTTTGAAATGTAAATGTAATGTGATTCTGCTCACTGGACGAATGATGTCTTCCCATGATCTTGCACAGTCCACACTAAAATAGCTATGATATCATTGTATGATGTGTACCATCCACGTTTAGTTATTAGGCTACATTGAATAGTTCTTTATTTATAATTATAAATTTAACTTTTTAACACAGGAAATGTTAGTTTGAACTGGACTGTGAAAGTGTCATTATAATGAAAGGTTAGGTTAAGCTGGGTTGGATAACTTCAAAATAATTAATAGAAACTAGTTGTCATGTTATGTTCATGATGTCATAAATTTTATTATGTTTGCGGTTTGTGTCTAAATAGTTCTAGAGCGGCCGAAAGATACCGCCAGAGGTGGTGAAACTTTTTATTATTTAATTTAAAAATTTGTTTTATTTTTTCCTTCTTTTGTGGTTCAAATAGATTCTTATGTGTTTTTATGTTTGGTATAGGCCTAATTTAAGGCTGATATTAATATTTAGAATATTTTTAGAAAGAAAGGGATGGATAAAGCTACTATATACGCTATTTTTAGAATGTCTAACTTTTAAATATGTATCAAATGTATGTAGACCTAATTTATAAACATAGAATGTGATTATCAATTTTCGTGAAAATATATAAGCTATTTTTTTTTAAATAAATTGTTTGCTTAATAGAGCCTGTAAATATTGTTATATAGTTAACAAAGAAAAAATGCTTTATTTGAGCAATAAGCTGTATCCAAATAGTCTACTTATGCGGCATAGCCTCTACTCGTGCCCTTGATAATTGCATTGACAATCACGTGACCAAGTGTAGATCTGTCTGAATAGTAACGAGGGATGTCTATGCACCCTGCTCGAGGTCTTGATCACCATGGATACGAGGAAGATCTTCGGTTGGAAGCAGCACTGCGGGCCCAAGGGTGTTACTGTTCGAATAGTTTGATGCAGTCTTCACTATGAACAGCGCGAGAAGTGTAAAATCATCAAGACTGCATCAAGTATAAACTCAAGGGTCCGATTAAAGAGCCTTGGACAATTCGGATACTGCCATAGTCTTGTGCTATCACCATCATATTTAAAATATAAAAAATATTACTTGCTCATAGTTACAACATTAAGGAATGCATATTTTCATATCGTATTTGAGCATAGTATCTTAAAAAAATATATGTACAGTAATGTTTATGTTCACTAAAATAACGAAAATATAAATACTAACACACTCATCCTTAATTAAAACCCTAGGACCTACCTTTCGGTGGAGTCCAATGATGAATACCGTACGAAGTCTGGAGTAGTAAGTATTGAAGCTCGTTACATACTCTCCTAAATACAACTATACCTGCCGCTCTTACCTCATTCACAGCCATTTTAAATAATAAATTTAATTTATTCGACTAAATAGTCTTATTTATGATTGCAAGGCACAGATTTCCCACTCTAGCCACATAACTATTAATTCTAGGGAGAACATGGTAGAGAGCAAGATTGCAACGTATTTACTTTGTAACTAGATATTCAATTTGATGTAGAATCTGGAATACGATAATTGAATATAATAATAGTAGGCGGGCGAATTTTGAGAATGACTTGGTGCATCTTGGTATCGAGTGTTATTGATCAAGTGGTTTTTACTTCTGACCATTGATAAGGATTAAGGAATAGTAAAAAAAAGTAAAGAAGACAACAAAATTGAGCGCTACGTTTTGGCCCTTTACAAGGGGTGTGTTGATGTAATTGATCTTTGTATTATAACGTGAAGGACATCTGTGGTTGAAATTTTCGAGCTGTCATCTGCATACCATTATTTAAGAGAGAAGGAAACTTACAAATGTCTCTTTCTCTCTTCCACACATACAAATCAATGTGGCATTTTGATATCGTTTAATAATTTGATTGAATATACTAGATACATCAATGTGTGTGTCTAGTTAAATTAAATAAATGTGCTAATAAAAGGTTTGAAAAGCATAACAAAGTTCTAAACTCTTGGGTTTTTTCTTTAAAAGTTGATGTAGGCTAATATATACTATGATTTCGAGGGAAGCTTTTTCGGAAGGGTTCATCTCGTACAAGAATACCACCCGAAGTAGTAGGCTATATTTATCAAGAATAAAACCTAGTGAGGAATACTCCTTAATGGAGGCAAAATTAAATATTGGCTTTGGACGTTGGGATTTCAGTGATAATTTCAAGTTTATTTTATGGTTTTAATGGCTAAGGAAAGTTAAGTACCTCCATAATATGTCCTCCAAAAAGGTAATTTTCGTGGTTGAGTAGGAAAACTTAAAAATCTATTTTCAACGTAAGCTTACGTTGGAGCAAATTAACAAATTGATATATGCTCACCTTATTAAGAGTATTTTATGGTTAGCCTTGAATTTACCTTTAAAATAAATGAAGCTCGGACTTAATTTTATTTTATTTTTTGACCAATGACAGGACATAATATTTAATTGTATAACATGCAGATATTGTTTGTATCGTGAATAATGGTATAAGAGTTAGTAGTTAGTTACAATTGGTGAAAATCTTTCAAAATTTTTGTTGATCTGTCAAGACATTTTTTTGTTAACAATTATTTTCTCATCATTACTAAAAAAAATGGATACCAAACTCTTTGGGTGCAAGGAAAATATAACAAAGACTCTTCATGATGAAAATCAGCCTTGGACAAAGGTTTTTGATTGGGCAGAAAAGAAGAGTGGAGTTAAACGTATCTACTTATTTATAGGTTTGTTGATAAATATCATAATTAAAGCCCTACTTAGGGAGAAAACCCGAAACCAATATCTTAATCTGAAGGTCCCTATTGTGGTAAATTTTTATGTAATCTAGGACGAAACGCAAAATTACAAGCGGTGGGCTATAAAAATTTTAAAAATAAATTTGTTGCAATATTGTTTAAAATTAAAGTGAATAACCAACAATTATTTAACAGATAAAAGTTAAACAGCTTGGGTAGAGAATGTTAGTTTCTTTTGGAAAAAAAAAATCACAGACATTATTTTACCTTGCAGTATATATTCTTTAAGACACAAAAAAGTGTCATCCATTAAAATATTTTGATTGATTGGTTAAATATTATCTCTATTAGAAACCACATATGACAGCTTTGCACGGAAATAAGTATTTTCTAATCCATCCAAAATCGTATTTAAATTGACTTTTAAGGTTAGATTAAGCTTGGTTAATTAATTTTCTTGGAACGTTAAGCATGTTTGATTATTATTTTTATTATTAACACACAAAACATTATTCTTATATGATTATTATGGTTAAATATAATAGGTGTTTTAGTGTTTTTTAACTAGACAAATCTATAGCTATATCAACCCCTTTATTCTTCTTCTGGTTACGTGTTTTTGTAAGAGTTTGATTATTGTTAATTCAATAAAAGATCTACAATCAGTGTTTGAGGGAATAAAGGGGTGAGATAAAAATAATCTTTTATGTGTTTATAATTTAAAAACAGGTTAGGCCTACTGTATAAAACAAACATAACCTGCAGGGCTATTATGACCACGACGCAAAACGAATTTGCGACCGTTAGCAGAGAGACACTAGACTTTGCGTCAAAAGTTATTATGGTCGACCACTTTGTGAAAGCAAAGTACTTGTGATCGCAAATATTTTCCTAGTAGAGTGACGCTAAGTTGCGCAGACATTTTACTTGTCCTTTGGTGTGCGTTGTGAGGTTATGTTTGTTAGTTTTTGTAATGTATTAGGTGTTTTGTGTTACCTGATTTAAACTTGCCATCTCATTAGCCCAATATAATAATTTCAAAACTTTTTTGTGTGTGTTTCACATAATCTAAATTTAAATAGGCCTATATCATAATGTAGGCCAAGAGTAGGGATAGTACGCTTACACTGAATTCTAAAAGAATATTTTTTTTGAAACATAATACTATCAAAATGCATTATTATTCATCATATACACACTGATAATTGGGACATTCCAATACTAAGATTGTTTGTAGGTTTTATAATCGGTGGAAGTTAGTTAGGCTTCAAAATATTTGGGATGATATTAGTATGTTGACCCACCTCATGGGGCAACATTGACCAAGACGTTAATCTCTTTAGTCTAATTTTCCAATGGTGGGGAGGTTGGGATTTGAATCCTAGCTGGGTGTGATGAGTGATTTTATTTTTCTAAATGTTTTCCCACTCTCCCGCTATACAAATCCGAATTCTATAACTCAACCTTTATCAACTAAGTATACCATATTAGGGTAAAACACGGACAAATCAGTTGACAAGACAGTAAAAAAGTAGGCCTAATCTGTTTAAGATGCCTCAATAAAACTTTAATAATGTAATCCTATTTAAACTGAATCGTACATACAGTAGTAATTACTTTCCACATTAAAGTGAGTTACAGGCCTATGAAATATTGCAGCCAAGACTGGAAATAACCAAAATAGGCCCTGGCTTAATGTGTGGTTTGGTTTAGGCCTAGGTTTTTTAATCATAAAAGGTTTACTAAATTTATCTAAAACCGATGATTAGTAGATAGACCTAGTTATCCCGAAGTGAATATATTGCAAACAACTCGTTATAGAGAAATATAATATCCTTATATTCTTAATCACCCAAGAATTCCCTTTGAATAAAAGATGCATTTTATTATTTCTAACCATCCAAACCACCCTCTCGTTCACTTTATTGTTAACTTAGTAGGCCAACTGGGTATAAATGCCCGTTGTTTTGACATTAATTTGTCGAAAATATTCAGTGTAAACACTATTTGTGGGAGTTCTTGAACGCTTGAACATCAACTTTAAATAACTAGTTTTATTTTTAAGGTCTTCGCACGACATATTACACTTGTTCCAGTATCAACACAAATATATGAAGAATAAGGCATTGGGTCGTAAAGCATACATATTACAAAAAACATTGTTTCTTTATTGGCCAACATCTCATTTCCCCGTGTGACATTACTATTTGAATGCATATTTCACAATATGATTTTTTGACTAAAATATGTTGTGTATTGAATAATGTAGGCCTAGTATTTTTTTCATTTCAAACCGTAGGCAAACAAAATTCTGCAAGAGATTTATTAGATAGGTTAAATCTTTCTTGCAAATAATGTGATTTGTGATCAGCTGTTTGGGTAAATAAAAACATATGAATAATGTTCAGTCGTGAATACCAACATTCTTGAAATAAATTACCTAATTTCTAGCCCCTAACGTCTTAAAAGGTAATATTCTTCGGGAAAGTGTTGCCAACTGTTGATGCAAACTGATTTTATTCTGTGCGTTGACGCTAGAAGCAAAGTCGAAGCTAAAACTAGCGGACGATACAAAGTGTGGTGGTCATAATAACCCAAACACTATCTTTTCCTCGAGAGTGACGCTAACTAGCGGTAGCAACTAACTTTGCATCGAATGCTCATAATAGCCCTGCTGACCTTGAAAGTCTCTAAACCCTCCAGTACATACGTAGTGGAGTGTGAGTCCGCAATATTGTAGTTCTGTTGTCATCCGCTAGTTAAACCAGTTTTTGACAGCTATGTTGCCTGTTAGCTTCCCTTTCTGAAGATTATGGCGGGATCCGAGATTGTCTCGTGTTAGTCTGCTTTTAGCAGTGATACTTTGTTATGTACTGTAGACTAGTATTCCATGCGCATGCGTTCAACATTTCATTATTGAGACTGTGAATCTGCACACATGAATTTACACTTCAGGTAAGTTTTTTTATTTAATTGAGTTATTTATTAATTTCGACACTAATTATCAATTCTTGACCGATTTTATCTCAATTCTCACATCATTATTGGTAGTTTTTGAAAATATACTGCCTCAAATTGTAAGAGCTTTGAATAAGTTCTCTCTAATTATTTACTATGAATGGGTTTTGTATGCAGTGTATGTATGTGATTGCGCATGCGCACACATGCATATTTTGTGTGTGTTTGTGTTTGGTTTGTTAAGGTTTTAATTTTTATACACTTTTAGTTACAGGAAATTGTCTGGATCTAATGACGAAGATATACTATGCCGGCTTGATAAAGACGAATTAGGTGCTTCCGATAGCAGCAAGAAAGAAGAAATTAAAGATCTAGAGGTTTCAGAAGTTCACAAACCCATAATAATCATGTAAAATAAAACAAAACTGGGTGTTGATACAGTGAAGAAATTAAGTGTGCTTATTCTGTAGCCAGAATAACCGAAGATGGATTTGGACAGTATTCTCTTCATATTGAATATTGTAGGGATAAATTGCTACATAATTTACAAGGATAGTACTATATCCAACGTGGCAAGGAAGGACTGTTTGAAAATACTTTCTAAGGAGCTTCAGAATGATGATTGCGTTTGTAAGCTCAGCAGCAGAAAGTTCAGCCAGAAGTCAGACTAGTTGAATCAGACCCTGAGGAAGATGTTATTTTTACAATCGAAGAAAAAAAAAAAAGGCCAAACTGACTCGAGTGCAAAGGCAAAGGTTGCGTCAAGTAGGCCTTTGTTTTGGGGCATTTTGTTTCTTAATGTGTGCTCTGAATATGACAACAAAATGCAAATTATGAATCTAAATGAAAATGATTTTTGACAGTGACTAGTTAAATGGAGCATTTACCTTAGCAAAGAATCTAACTAGCTTATCTTTGAAATGTTATCATTAGTTTAATTACAACTCTTTTTATGTCATTAATCTTGCTATTCTTTTTGTATTGTATTATATGTATCCATGAAAATGTTATGTAATCTCAAATTAGTTCATAAGTAAAGTTATAAGTTAATTAGTTGTAAAAATGGTATGACAATTATTAGTTACTGAAAACAAAAAGTAAAATGAAAAATAAAAAAAAGTGACAAAATTAATGATTTTTTAAAAAATATTAATACTTATTTAAATTAAATTACAGTTTCTTAAAAAACTGTGCCAAATCCAACTGAAAACTGCAGTAAAACAGTAATGGAGTCACAGCCTGCACGCTTGTATAACAATTGTAGGTGTCCACGCTTACACCGGAAATACAATACAATTATTTTGGATGGATCAGGTCTAATACATTTAAAGAATCTAGCTATTTTTATACAAAGTGGTCATATGTTTATTCTGATAGACATTTTAATTAATCAACCAGTCAAAATATTTTAATGGGTGATGATTTTTTGTGTCCTGTGTATGGAATAGGCTAAATATCACTGCAAGATAAGAATTTTTTTATAAATAAAATATCTCAAAAGAAATCATAAACGTTCCCTATGCATAATTTTTTCTTTGTCAAATAAGAACAAATAAATTTATTATTATTAATACATGCAACACAACAATAATATGTTAAGTCCAATAATACCAATATTAAGATTGGATGTTTATTTTGTTTAGTTGAAAAGTAAAAAATGTACTCACCTAAGTTAACACAATATTTTGCTGAATTGTGTAACAATACCTGAATTGCATTCTCTTTAGAACTGGGTGGTGCAAATAATCAATGTAGTGTCCAGAATTAAATTTCAGGGGGGAGGGGGGTTTAGGGGGTACAGCTCCATAACCACTGGAGGTGAAGACAATAAATGACCGTTAAATGCAAAGTTTGAAAGGAATATCTTTTACACAATATTAAAAAAAATTATTAAAACTTATTATACCTCCTAAAATATTTAAAGAAAAACATGAAAAAGTTGTCTTGTTAGAAACTTTTTTTATTTTGATTTTGCATTATTTAAGAAATGATAAGAAAAGCTCATATTTATTTTTGAAAAAAACTATGGGCCAATAGCGCTCCCCATTTATGTGTGGTAGCGTTTTTAATTTGAAGAGTGTGTAGTTCACTTTATGCTATCTCTGTCAAATAATAATGAACGTTTTCAATTATTTTACTAAGACAATGAATGTCACCAAAGCAGTTAGGGAAACATGTAAAGCCACTAAATGTTCTGAAAGAACTATTTACATATTAAGAGAGGAACAAAAATGTGGTCCTTTGCGGACTCCTTCAAAAAGAAAACAAAAGAGAAAAGGTAAACAAACAAATTCAAGAACAGACACATACAACAGTATCGGCCAAAGTGGTGTTCGTCGTCTTGTCCATTCCTGGTTGTTCTACAACTTGCCCCCTACTTTAAGTATTATTTTAGTGAGGGTAAACACAGACGACACACTGCCAAATTTCTCACGAACTACCTTATACAGGTTTTTGCAGGAGATGGGTTCTAAGTACGAACGGAGGGAATAACAAGAGTGCTTTCATTGAAAGGGATGACATTATTAGGTGGCGTCATAAGAATTTTAAGGATATTAAGAAGTTCAGCTCTGAAGGTAGGCCTATTATTTATACAGATGAATCATGAGTAAATGTTAGACATAGCGTTTCCAAGGAGTGGAAAGATACATCATTCAAAGTTCTTGGCAAGCATTTCTTGAGGGCTTAAGCACGGGACTGAAGCCACCACGGGCTCGCGGACCACGCTTTGCAATGGTTCACGCTGGAAACGGCAATGGCTTTGTTGAAGGTGCTGAGCTCACGTTTTTGTACAAGAAAAACACAGCAGATACCCATGACAAAATTAGCGGTGACGTTTATGAAAAGTGGTTTTCCAAACAATTACTCGCTAATACACCTGAAGGAGCTGTTATCATAATCGATAATGCAGCCTATCACAGCAGAAGGTGTGAAGCGATCCCGACCGCATCATGGTGTAAATCTCAACTAGCTGAATGGCTTATCCAAAAGAACATTGATGTTGATGACGAAATGTTGAAACGGGAAATGCTGTATTTGGTTTTGAAACACAAATACAAATTTGAAAAATACGAGGTGGATGAGATGGTGAAGGCGGTGGATCTACAATTCATTCGTTTGCCTCCGTATTGTTGTGAACTTAACCCTATAGAGATGGTGTGGGCTCAGGTAAAAACATTTATTAAAATTAATACAATTCTTGTTTTAAGGTTAAAGATATGAGGCCTTTAATAGCTGCCGTGTATGAAAAGGTTTCTGTAGAAAACTGGTTCAATTATGTAAATCACGTCAAAAAAATTGAGAATGACATGTGAAAAGCAGACGAGCTGCAAGATGACGAGGAGCAGTTTTTAATAAGATTAACGTCCTCATCTTCATCGTCCCCTGTGTCATCTCCTTCACCCATAAGTCCACCTACTCACTCTTAAAACTTTGAGCTACCTGGGCCATCCACTAAACACTACTTCACAGTTGAGGGAGCCACACATTTGTGCGGGGACAGCGATGAAGTTTTAGGTTTAAACTAATATGTTCTTTACTTTACAGAGAGGGCTTGAATTTGCCTCGAATAGATTTTAGAACTCTCTCCCTTTATAATTACCTGTATTTTAATTTATAAAACTATTGTTTATTAATTATTATTATTATTATTATGATTATTGAGTTTTAGTTTTTACTATGATAAAGGTGAATTAGATAGGCCTAATTGTTTATAAAATTACACACATTCACATGCAAACAGGGAATATTTTTGTATAAACCTCTGTATTTGAGAAGACCATCTTTGAAAGGATTCGATCTCCATACTATTCATCGCAGGTGATAGTTTACAGTGTGTATTAAGCGGCATTAATATGATAATAAAGAGAATAATACACAATTCTTGACAACCTAAACTTCAAATTGATTACCATATCATGTATAAAGTTTGTATAATTTGCTAAGTTTGAATGTAAAAGTTGTCCATCTGTTTCGAGTCTGTGAGATCTGGCAACAGTGCGCTCTATAATACCTATATTGCAGAGCGCACTCCATAAGACCTATACTCCAGAGTAAGAGTGGAACAGAATATAGATGCTAGGAATGTTGCCAGAAAAATGTATCCACCTAGAAGCTATTCAGAAGGGTTTTTTCTTTGAAAATTGTAAAAATGTAGATGGTTCTAGAAGCTTTTCGGAGTAGTCCTTGTCCATAATTTTTTTGAAAGATGGTTGTTCTAAAAGCTATTTGGTGTGGTCCTTTGCTGGCAAATAAAAAAAAATGGAGGTCTTGTGAGGTGGAGGGGGGCCAGCAACTGTCCCTTTTGCTACCTCTATTCCCCTACGAGTGCACCACTGAAGCATAGTACACTTTTAATTCATCCATTCAGTAGGCACACATTAAAGGGCTTTATCGTTGTAATGGCACAATGATTCACTATTTTGTTGACTTTAGTACACAAAGAATACAGATAAATAAATAACATTAAGGTTTATATATTTTTAAAAATAAATAAATATTACATCCAAAGAATAATCACCAACAATTCTTCAAACCAAAGAATCTTCACCTTTTAAACCATTCTTTTAAAAACGTACATCAAGTTGGCCCGCCACTTTCTCCAAATGAATTGAAATTACTACAGTCCTTTGTGCTACGTTTGTGCTCATATGTGCCCGAAGCACAGCGTTTGTGCTATTTAATTACTCAAATTATAACGATTTTAATGTGGCGGGCCAACTTGATTTCAAGCTGGCCCGCCACATTTATTAAAACATATCTTGATTTTGATTACGCCAGTTTTTTGTGTTCCATTTGTGCTAATATGTGCCAGAAATTCAGCTTTTGTGCTATTAAATTACACCCGTGGCAACGATTTTAATGTGGCGGGCCAGCTTTATGTTCAAGTTGGCCCGCCACATTTTCGAAATCAAAATTTTCTTATGCCACTCGTTAGTGCTGCGTTTGTGCTCATATGTACCCGAAATTCAGCTCTTGTGCCATCAAATTATGCTTGTTGCAATGATTTTAATTCTGCTGTCCACTGTTGTGAGGCGAAGTCAGGCACGGCGGGTTGCTTGGTAGAATACTGAGGGGAAGATAGATTTTTCGTCCATTGGAGCGAAGCGGAAAAGCTAACACTTCACAACTGGAGCACAATAATTGATTGTGTAAGCCTACAATTGAACTTTTTTGTAGAATGAGGTGGTCAAAAATTTAGAGTAAATAAAAAATGTACTTCTTCAACTTAAATGCATAAAAATTGATAACATGACCCAAGAAAATACAAGAAAAAAAATGGCAATGGAGTTCTCAACCAAGGGCTCTTGAACATAATGTATGTACGTATGAGTATTACTTATAATGTGTAAAGAATAAAAATACATCAAAATCCGGGCCTTGAGTGCACCCAAAGAAATAAACTTCGAACCTTCAAACAATTTGAGTCCTAACATCCGTGTAAGTGGCAAACAGATTAAATGTGATTCCGATGTTTAATATGCTGTGGAATAAAGTGGATTCCTAAAAGTTCATTAAAGGCGTGCTTAGGTGTATAAACTAAATTTACAACTTAGTTCAAGAGAAATTAATTTGAAAGTTATTTTTTAACTTAAAAACCTATATCAATACATTATAGGATTGTTTATACTGTGACGACAAAATACATCAGCCCAAGTCTTAGATACAATACTATTTTACCGAGATGAAATATTATCTTAGTAAACTGTGATCCTGGCTTGTTGACCACCTCATTCTACAAAAAAGTTCAATTGTAGGCTTACACAATCAATTATTGTGCTCCAGTTGTGAAGTGTTAGCTTTTCCGCTTCGCTCCAATGGACGAAAAATCTATCTTCCCCTCAGTATTCTACCAAGCAATCCACCCCGCCTGACTTCGCCTCACAACAGTGGACAGCAGAATTAAAATCATTGCAACAAGCATAATTTGATGGCACAAAAGCTGAATTTCGGGTACATATGAGCACAAACGCAGCACTAATGAGTGGCATAAGAAAATTTTGATTTCGAAAATGTGGCGGGCCAACTTGAACATAAAGCTGGCCCGCCACATTAAAATCGTTGCCATGGGCGTAATTTAATAGCACAAAAGCTGAATTTCGGGTACATATGAGCACAAACGCAGCACTAACGAGTGGCATAAGAAAATTTTGATTTTGAAAATGTGGCGGGCCAACTTGAACATAAAGCTGGCCCGCCACATTAAAATCGTTGCCACGGGTGTAATTTAATAGTAAAAAAGCTGAACTTTGGGCACATATTAGCACAAATGGAGCACAAAAAAATTGGCGTAATCAAAATCAAGATATGATGTTTTAATAAATGTGGCGGGCCAGCTTGAAATCAAGTTGGCTCGCCACATTAAAATCGTTATAATTTGAGTAATTAAATAGCACAAACGCTGTGCTTCGGGCACATATGAGCACAAACGTAGCACAAAGGACTGTAGTAATTTCAATTCCTTTGGAGAAAGTGGCGGGCCAACTTGATGTACGTTTTTAAAACCATAAATCACAAATTTATATTACCATTATACTCAAAAAACCACAGGGAATCCATTGATACTAAATTCAAGATTATTAGAAACTTTGTCATAAATGTAATTTAACAATTCAAAACCAAACTCACCTAAGTGACGCAGGAACAAATATCATTGATAAATGTGTAAAATTGTATTACCAAAGCTTTATGTATATTATAGAGCGGATTAACTCGAGCAACTTGAGAGCTGACAACACTCGAACCATAATTACTACAAACACAGTACATATCTGGCAAATGACTGTTCTAAATAAATGTCCCCGTACAAGGGAATTGGACACAGTGACAGGTGGCACACCTGAGAGAAAAACTGAGTCACGACGAAATAATCATCTGCAGTGACCACACTTTGCTCTCTTTAACGGACAATTTCTTGTGAAAAGTTAACTAACGTTGCTAAACTAATTGAAAACACTCTTGCCAATCCACTATTGATTCAACATCTAGCAAAATCACACATGGCCTCATAATACGAACGGACACACCCGGAGACTGTGAGTCACCCACCGGAAGTCAAATATTAAAATAGTATGCTTAATACAGAATATATTTAACGCCTAAATATATTATTAGGCAGCCTACTTACTTTATACAACCTAACTTAACCTAACCTTCATTACAGTAATTACTCAGCAGACTTTATCCAACCTGGCTACTGTTCCGTTTACTAATTAATTAGATTATCATAGTTTAATATTAACAAATTAAACAATTTGACTTTTGTTGTATAAGATGACCTCATATTGTAAGGGATCATGGGTCAAACCACGAAGTCATCTAACTAGCATATTTACTTCTGGGCAGATTTTGGGGAGTTGTCTAAATGTTGTAAAAATATAGTTTTAAATAACGATAGATTATCATTTGATTTGTTTCCTTGTGAGTAGGTCTAGTGATGTGTGGAATTATTAATCATTTGCTATTATTCCCCAAATCACTTTGTAGGTGTTCAAGTATTAAGTAACCCACTTTGGTGGTCGCATGATCTAAGGCTCTACTCTCGAAATAGATTGAACTACTAAAGACAAGGAGATCGCTGTTCGATTCAGGCTGGGTGCGCTGAGGGTCGATTTCCTAGATGGTTTTACACTCTCCCTTTATGCAAATGTGGGTTTACTTCCTCTAAATTAAAATTCCCTTGTTCCTAACACATTGATTTTAGTTCGTAGACATAAGCTATTTAACCCGACCGGGTAGTAAACCGCGGTGCTAAGAAAAAGTATTACAGTATCAGCATTTTGGTCCATTTTGGACCCCCTCTTTCCCCTTATAAGCAAAAATAAACAAATACCCGACCCCGCCACCCCCTCCTGCTTACATTATATTTGTCAATTTTCTTTTATAAGTTGTACATAGATACAGTACATAAATACCTACATACCTGCCGGCCTGCCCTGTTCCCTTACGGGGTAGGCAAGAAACTGTACATACAGCTCAAAACACAACAACTTCGTATTTAATCCATCCTCACTAACTTTCTCCAAACTTCCCTATCCTTGCATACTTCCTTCGCCTCAACAACATCCATACACCGAGTATTACATGCTCTTTTATTCTTAAAACTCCAAGGGCTGGGTGAATGAACAATAATAAGTGACTTGAAGAGATAAAATGTAAGTTGATCACCAATTAGTGTTTCAAACCACATTTTCAGTTGCACCACTAACAACTGTTTGATTTTCTCACCACTTGTTGATGGGAGAGACAACCTATAAGTTTTAATAACTGAATTAAGTTTTTGCGTACTTAATTAAGTGATTAATAAAAGTAAATTATGTGTTTTAAAAATTTATTTAGAGTATGACATATTTTTAAGGATAGTAATGTAATTTATGGCGTCTTAAAATTAAGTTTTTCAACTTTACAATGAAGTTATAGAGAATGACTATCCACAGCAGCCGCAGGAAAGAATTTACTGTACTGTATTTAATCATAGAGAATTAAAATTTGAGATGAGGTCTAGAGTGAGGACATTTGTTCTATGTTATATTTATTAAGTCACTACAAAATTGTTTAAAACATTGCATGCAGGGCAGAGCACAGGATAACAGTCCTATGACTACAACCAGACACATGTGTGATGGGCCTGCGCTGTGTCTATTGTGGGGTAAACCATTTAAACACGTGTGTTACATTTTCTCCTCTTCCGCGCCTGCCCTGCGTTCGATGTGCGCTAGGTCTAAAGAAGTATTTCTCTAAGTTTTAGTGTTAGAGAACTGTCGAAGAAAAGTTAAGCACACTGACTGACAGATGTGGGGGAATGTCGTCTGAAAGCTATGTAGGAAAAACTTTTCTAGGCAGTTCCATTTTGAAACCATAAATACAAGAACAAAAACGGCTCTATGGTGTGAGTCTGCAAGCGAGCTATACCAACCGAGTAACCGCTTCCGTTAGCCGTGGTAGTGCCAACATTTGCAGATAGAGGGTGTCATGTGGTCCGTTAATCTCAGTTTTCTAAACTGCCACAGCTACTTCTTTATTAAACTAGCCCCTCATTTGCCCTCATGAGGCTGAGTTGGTCCCCGTTCCAGACCCACTGCTTTACAGATTATATTTAACATTTTAAACCTCATAATTTTTACAAAAAATTGCTAAGATTCGTTGACTTGGGGCTGGTACAGATTCCCTTTACTATATGACATGTGTGATTATATGTTTTCAACATTGTTTAGTTCTATATTAATATATATATATATAAAATGTTTGCTTCCTTTTGAATATTTTTGAAAAATTTAATATTGGCATCAACCCCTGGCTATCTAGGGTACCTTTTAAATAAAATTAATAATGATTGTATAATGTTAAAAAAAATTGTGAATATATTTGTATCAGAACCTGCAAATCATTGCATGTGTACTTTTAATTTATTCAGACATGCTTTGGTGGCCGCACGATCTAAGGCGTCACTCTCGTGTTAGACTAGACCGCCGATGACAGGGAGATTGAGGCTTGAATCCCGGCTGGGTCTTCTGAGGGTGGTTCTAGCCAAAATAGTTTTTCACTCTCCCTCCACGCAAATGCGGGTATACTTACTCTAAATGTAACCTTCCTCATTCCTAACTCATTAATGTAATTGGTATATATGTGTACAACCTGAGCATGTAGTAAGACGAGATGCTTAAAATAATTATTGCAAATATCTTAGATCAACTAAATGATCAAATATAGATTTGATAAAATACACTTGTGTTACTAACCACTTGACCGGGTGAAATAACACTGGTAGCTAACTAACCAAGTGAAATAACGCTAGTAGATAACTAACCAGGTGAAATAACTAACACATGTGTCTAACTAACCGGGTGAAATAACACTGGTAGCTAACTAACCGGGTGAAATAACACTGGTAGCTAATTAACCAGGTGAAATAATACTGGTAGATAACTAACCGGGTGAAATAACACTGGTAGATAACTAACTAGGGGAAATAACTAACCAGGTGAAATAACACTGGTAGCTAACTAACCGGGTGAAATAACATTGGTGGATTACTAACCGGGTGAAATAACACTGGTAGATAACTAACCAGGTGTAATAACACTGGCAGATAACTAACCACATGAAATAACACTGGTAGCTAACTAACCAGGTGAAATAACATTGGTGGATAACTAAACAGGTGAAATAACAGTGGTATATAACTAACCGGGTGTAATAACACTGGCAGATAACTAACAGTGGTATATAACTAACCGGGTGTAATAACACTGGCAGATAACTAACCGGGTGATGAAATAACACTGGTAGCTAACTAACCAGGTGAAATAACACTGGTAGCTAACTAACCAGGTGAAATAACACTGGTAGCTAACTAACCGCGTGAAATAACACTGGTAGCTAACTAACCAGGTTAAATAACACTGGTAGATAACTAACCAGGTGAAATAACACTGGTAGCTAACTAACCGTGTAAAATAACACTGGTAGCTAACTAACCGCGTGAAATAACACTGCTAGCTAACTAACCAGGTGAAATAACACTGGTAGCTAACTAACCGCGTGAAATAACACTGGTAGCTAACTAACCGCATGAAATAACACTGGTAGCTCACTAACCGCGTGAAATAACACTGGTAGCTAACTAACCAGGTGAAATAATACTGGTAGATAACTAACCGCGTGAAATAACACTGGTAGCTAACTAACCGCGTGAAATAACACTGGTAGCTAACAAACCGGGGAAATAACACTGGTAGCTAACTAACCGGGTGAAATAACACTGGTAGCTAACTAACCGGGTGAAATAACACTGGTAGCTAACTAACCAGGTGAAATAACACTGGTGGCTACTATAACCATGTGTAATAAGTAACACTATACAGAATAAGTAGCTACTTAACTAAATGGAATAATATTCTGAAAATTGAAAAATGACACCTGGACACGGGAATCGAACCCAGGACCTTTGGCTTAGTACACCAATGCTCTACCACTGAGCTATACAGGAGTCATCCCGTGCCCAGGGTAATTCTTCACTTATGTTTTAAGGCAGAGTGTATGATGGATGTGCGGAAATCGTAAGCTTTATCCACGAGCCATCAGATAACGCAGCCATCTTCGGCTCGGTAGTTGGCTTATTGCTGCAACTCGCACAATTATTATTATAACTGTACGGATAATATTAAGACTCAAATAGCTGAAGCTGTTATTAATTTTAAAGAGGAATTGACCATCAATTTTCAGAATATGATATCTAGATGGAGAATTCCTCTCTAAAATTAATAATAGCTTCGGCTATTTGATTCTTAAATGTAATAACCCTATTGGCTATTTAACCAAGTGTAATATCCCTCGTTAGCTACTTAACCAAGTGCACATGTTATTTTGTAACACTAACCAGATAGGTACATTATTCTCACCCTGTATCAAGATTAACAATTTTTCAAACCAATCACTCTAATATTTTCCACATTGCTTTTATAAAAACAATTTTAACAGCAGTTGTTCTTGTTTAAGATTTGATATTTTCCTCTTACACTTGTAATATTTCATCCATCCACTAGCATTGTCTAGTATTACGCTGTCTCACTGCTATCAAAATCATCAAAATAATATGATACCAGTATTTATTTAGTTTTTTTGAAATCATGATAGATACTAAAGTTTCCCCCCTGAACACTCAAAATTGAACTATTCCAACTATATTATTGAGTTTTATAATGAATCCCAATATAATTTAAATTTCAGCTACAACTACTTAATTTAAACCCAGAGAATTTGTTTTATTGTGAAATTAATTTGTGCATATCACTTGTGGTAAAAGAACGACTTATTAACCTAGCAACTGCTATCATAATCAGACCCCATAGCAATTATAGTGCTAGCACTCACTTTGTTAACTTTGTTTACGTTGTGTCAGCTTGTAAAATAAATAATCTCATCAAAAACAAAATGTAGTTTGAAATAAATTCCTACATATATTTGAGGAGGGGGAATAGGAGTCTAAAAGGGACATTTCCCCTGTTCCTCTTGTGTCTAAGGGGGGAGGGGAAAAAAAAGAGAAGGGTTTTAAAATAGCTCCCCAATTGTCCCTGACTTACCGTGTGAGCTTTGAAGACACTTTTATATCAGTTTTATTGGTTGGCCCGACACAACTCAACTTGTCAGCTCACCTTGGTGTAACCAAACAATAACTGTTTGATGATGGTGAGCACAGGTGCTGTGACAGTCGCTGCAGGTACTGTACTATAGCTAGATCTACAGCAAGTCTAGGTACTGTACTATAGCTAGATATACAGCAAGTCTAGGTACTGTACTATTGCTAGATCTACAGCAAGTCTAGGTACTGTACTATAGTTAGATCTACAGCAAGTCTAGGTACTGTACTATAGCTAGATATACAGCAAGTTAGGTACTGTACTATAGTCAGATCTACTGCAAGTCTAGTGACTGTACTATAGTTAGATCTACAGCAAGTCTAGGTACTGTACTATAGTTAGATATACAGCAAGTCTAGGTACTGTACTATAGCTAGATATACAGCAAGTCTAGGTACTGTACTATAGCTAGATATACAGCAAGTCTAGGTACTGTACTATAGCTAGATATACAGCAAGTCTAGGTACTGTACTATAGTTAGATCTACAGCAAGTCTAGGTACTGTACTATAGTTAGATATACAGCAAGTCTAGGTACTGTACTATTGCTAGATATACAGCAAGTATAGGTACTGTACTATAGTCAGATCTACTGCAAGTCTAGTGACTGTACTATAGTTAGATCTACAGCAAGTCTAGGTACTGTACTATAGTTAGATCTACAGCAAGTCTAGTGACTGTACTATAGCTAGATCTACAGCAAGTCTAGTGACTGTACTATAGTTAGATATACAGCAAGTATATGTACTGTACTATTGCTAGATCTACAGCAAGTCTAGGTACTGTACTCTAGCTAGATCTACTGCAAGTCTAGTGACTGTACTCTAGTTAGATCTACAGCAAGTCTAGTGACTGTACTATAGTTAGATATACAGCAAGTATATGTACTGTACTATTGCTAGATATACAGCAAGTCTAGGTACTGTACTATAGTCAGATCTACTGCAAGTCTAGTGACTGTACTATAGTTAGATCTACAGCAAGTCTAGGTACTGTACTATAGTTAGATCTACAGCAAGTCTAGTGACTGTACTATAGCTAGATCTACAGCAAGTATATGTACTGTACTCTAGCTAGATCTACTGCAAGTCTAGTGACTGTACTCTAGTTAGATCTACAGCAAGTCTAGTGACTGTACTATAGTTAGATATACAGCAAGTATATGTACTGTACTATGCTAGATCTACAGCAAGTCTAGGTACTGTACTTAGTAAGATCTACAGCAAGTCTAGGTACTGTACTATAGTAGATCTACAGCAAGTCTAGTGACTGTACTCTAGTAAGATCTACAGCAAGTCTATTGACTGTACTCTAGTCAGATCTACAGCAAATCTAGTGATTGTACTATAATTAGATCTACAGCAAGTCTAGGTACTGTATTCTTGTTAAATCTACTGAACTGTAATCTAATGCACTAATAGTTTAAAGATAAATAATTTATTCATATGTTTGGAGGGACCTCAAAAGACCATTTTGGGAAAATCACTTTCAGTAGACCTGGTTGGGATTTCAAACCTGTATTCCCTATCACCGGTAAATCAATAAGATTGACAGTCATTGTGTTTAAAGTAGCTGTGTTGGTCCATTTAAAATATAGCAAACTCTCACTCCAAGGGAGAACTGTTATGTTTTCTCTAAAGCCACCCTTTTGTCTTGTTTTTTAAAGCTAGGGGATGAATTGGCTAGCATTGAACTAAAGGCAGCGAGATTTTTAAAATTAAAAAGTGACACTTTAACACGGGAATCACTAACTCACGTAGCTATCCAGGATCATTCCCGTGCATAGGGCCATTCTTCACTCATATTTTAAGGCAGAGTCTGTGATGGATTTGCTAAAATTGTCACCTACATAATATGTGCGATCAATTAAAATCACGAACTATTAGCTCAGGATGACTTTATGCTGTAATATAGCAATGAATATTATACGAATGCGCATATTATGATGCACTTTATGGCAACCAAAGCTGGTTGCGTTATCTAATAGTTCATGATTTTAATTGATCCCTCATATGTAACTGACTATTTATGCAAGTGTAACACAGACTATATTAAAATATGAGTGAAGAATGACCCTGGGCATGGGACGATTCCTGGATAGCTCAGTGGTCAAGAGCGTTGGCTCCCTAAGATCCCTGGTTAGATTACCTTGTCAAGGTGTCATTTTTCGATTCAAAGAATATGATATTTAAATGTGGCTCCAACCGTGATAAACAAATATAATAGCTCGGATATTTAATCGATCATAAAAGCTGTGAGTTTTTGCATCACTTGATCCAGCTTTATATTAAATCCGTTTTTTTGCGCACTTCGGCTATGTGACCTATATATAGTGATTGTGTGGCCAGAATAATGAGCAAACATACAATACAGTCTTCTGATTTTGTTTTTAATGTTATCTTAGAAATATACCATTTGCACTATTATTCTTTGTGTGATTTGATTTTATTCACTTCATAGCATTTCACATATTTGTACTTTATAAAGGAATACCTGATCAATACTACAAATATTTCTGGGTAAAAATAAAGGCTGATTTTTACTTTTTTTTTTTAATGAAAACATTTCTTTTTGGATTAGTACTTAGTTGGAGTACTTTTTTACTTAAGATTCTTAGGTGACCTTGTGGTCTAGGGGTAAGTTGTCAGACTTCTATGCTGGGGGTCCGGGGTTCAATCCTCTGTCCCGGACAGATTTATCTGATTGCCAAACCCTTCCTTCACCTCTGACAAGATGTGTATTAATCACAACTTGTGAATGTGTGGAATGCCAGGCCTCCACCGTGGTTCGGATTCTACGTTAAACCTTAGGTCCTCCATTTCATTTCACAATCACCCTACCATTGCACATTAGCGTAAGTGCGTATAACCCGAATGGTTAGTAAGACGCGGTGCTAATAATAATAATACTTAAGATTCTATCCAAGCTCCATTTTTTAAGCAGCCCCCTAACCAGTTTTAATTTACCTAAAGGCCCCTTATGATCAAATGGTATGCCAGCCTCAGCCGATGCAATCATTGGTACAATCACGACTAAGTAGGTTCATTAGCTACTTATCTGTGAACATATCTCATTATCTGTGAATGATTCGTTCTTATCAAGGTACGTGTGTAAATACCATGTCAGGTTGTGGTCTATTTACTCTCGAACATTATGGCAGAGATTGAGTCAAAACTTTGGACTGGTAAAGTACATTCACATTATGTACTTATTTTATTATGGTTCTTAAAGACAACTGTGTCAGCCATTTTCCTGGTTGTAGGTTGGAAAATTACTCTTTGATAAAAATATCTAGTCAGAACTAAGCTTCAGACCTCTGGACTCAGAGTGAAAATAATGTTATATTTATTTTTTTCCAACCATAGTGTGTCCCTCGAAAGTTTGAGTGATTATGTTAATGCTGTCTAAGGTTAAGCTACTAACTTAAATAATGTTATATTATGACACCTTAACATTCCAAAACTAAAGAATTAGGAAATATGGTCTTGAGATACCAGTATTATTATGTTGAACTTAATAATGTAAATAATAGAGTTTTAAAAACAAACAAACTCTCTTCACTGGTTGGTTGAGTGTTCTAAGACAATTGTGTCAAACTTGTTTTATCAAGAGAGCCGCATTAGAGATTAAAAATACTTTGGGGATCGCGTTTAAAAATAAAAATCTTTATGGCTATTTTCTTAAGGCAAGAAGATTTTTAGGGAATTCGAAAAAGATCCGTGTTTTTGCAGTTTTTTATAGCAAAACTTTTTTTTGGCCAAAATAATTCAAATGCTGCTCCAGTAGTAACATAAAGTTTAATTTTCTTCACATGTCGACCTCAACACTTGTTGAGTATCTGTTAAAGGTGTCCTGGAATTTCATGGAAACATTTTTTTCCCAATAAAAAGTTTATCATCTATTGTGCTCTATGTTTCATGTTTCTACTGGAGTAATATTTTATTTATATTGTGGCCAAAAAAAAAGTTTTTTTCTAATTCGAGAAGATACTGCCCATAACTCACTCCCTACAATCACACCATAAGTAAAAAATATTCCAACTTTGAATGTTATTACTTATTACAGTGAAATCTCTTAATAGTGGACACCTTCTGGGATCAAAGAAATGTCAGTTATAAAGAAGAAGACGCTATTGAAGGTGTCTCTTAATGCAGATTTCACTCTATTAAAAATATAATAGAGTAGGCCCCTAAACAAGACAAGACTAGCCCTATATATTTTACCAACAATTTTAAAACCTTTATTTTCCTAGTTTTTGACAATCTTTATTAATATGTGTAATTAGCTAATCTATGAATAGAAAATGTCATTAAAATAGTTATAGTTTTTGATATAAAACTTCTTTTGGCATAGTTTATTACATTGTCCTGAGCCTTTATTCACTAACCAAATGGTGTATAAATTTAGCACATTTTAGTGATTTTATATTTTAACCACCTATATGCCAAGCAATTCATTTATATATCACTTTCATCATTTAAACACTCTGCCTCTAGTTGCCATTTAATAATCTCCAAATAACTCCTCATCCTGGCTGAAGCCTTGGGGACAATTATTGTGTGATTCACTTAACTAATCTATTTATTTAAATATTTCACTTTATATAAGTTATTAATAAAATATTCTTAAATTATTAATGTGTTTTTAATTAACTAATTCACAGTTCACGTGTGTGTAGGAACACGCATTCTCACATACGTAGGAATCACAATATTACTAAAACATGCACATTACACATGCTAGAGCCAAACACATTCTATTTGTGTACTAGGACTCAAAACAGGAATGTTTGACTCCGGGTGCCACTAAGCCACTATCTGCTAATGTAATTTTCAAGGTCAACGATGTACCTAAGAAATCATGAGAAGCTGTGTAGCAGTGGTATTGTATTGATGTTTAAAACCAGTTCCAGTTCAACTCTTGTTCAGTCTATCATTTATTAATAAATTATATTTGACTCTTACATCATTGTTAACATTTAATCTAATATTATTGTATGATTAACTTAGTAATATATGCTACTAATACTGTTTTATTTATTGATTTATTATTATTATTATTATTATTATTATTATTAATGTTTTATGTTGTGTCAGCACAATAAGGTCATTAGCGCAGTATAAAATAACAGGATGGCTCAACAAAATCGTATTTACTATCGGTACTTATGTCTGCTAATCTTTGGTATAATACATATAACAGTTCCTGCCAATATCTAGTCCTTTTAAATTCTATGTGCAGAGTAATAATAATTTCATTTTTAAAATTTGAATATGTTTTTGTTTATTCCAGCCTCTGTGATTTTCCTGGCTATTTATATGGTGTTTGGGTTTGCTGCCCAACTGTTCTGCAACATTTTTGGGTTCCTGTACCCAGCCTATGCCTCGCTGAAAGCCCTTGAAACTCCAAACAAGGAAGATGACACCAAGTGGTTGACATATTGGGTCGTGTTTGCATTTTTCTCCTCATCGAGTACTTCTCGGACCTTATCCTGAGCTGGTTCCCCTTCTACTGGCTCGCTAAGGTAAATACGACCATCTAGATCAGTGGGCGCTAACCCTTATCCTGAGCTGGTTCCCCTTCTACTGGCTCGCTAAGGTAAGTACTACCATCTAGATCAGTGGGCGCTAACCCTTATCCTGAGCTGGTTCCCCTTCTACTGGCTCGCTAAGGTAAGTACTACCATCTAGATCAGTGGGCGCTAACCCTTATCGTGTGGTGTGTGTCCTCACGGTACACCGACACTACAGGAGACTTCTCTCAATGCACGTGTGAGTGTGACCTCTATTTGATCACAAATTGAACTTTAACTAAAAGATTCTCATTAATTATTCAATTATTTCATTGGAAGCCATTAAATTCCCTGGAAAATTATTATTGGATGAAAATACTTTTAATTACTTTTATTACATGGCATAAGGCTATAGGTTAGACAAGGATGATGGGGATAGTGGGTTTCTAATCCCGGTCGAGTGAACTGTGAGGGGCTTTTCCATACTACCTTCACACAAATTCAGGTTCACTTCCTCCAAATTCAACCTTACTCATCATTTACCCATTAGTGTAATTACTACATAGGTATATAACACCGGACGGGTGGTAAGACCCGGTGCTTATATATACAGTTGTACAGTTTCGTTGTATTGTTTTTTAATGTATAACTAATCTAATTGCATTCTTAAAATAAAAAAAATACTGTTATAATCGTTAAATTGTGCCGAATAAGTACAAATATAAAAACCACTATATTTGAAGTAGCGCACAGCTGTGTACGCTACACTAATAAGTCTATACGGTTGTGCGCAGTGTAGTGGCTCTGGTCACAAAGCGATGTCATCAGCTCCCGCTAAGTGAACCACAAAACTGGCGGAACTGGCCAATCTTATACTCTAGAAACCTTGGCCACTAACGGCTGGTTTGCTCTAGACCAGATATGTTAATACTTCAATATCATAGTCCAAGGTTTAACATCTCCTGGGATATGAAAACTTTACCAAAAAAATTTTCATCCCTAACTTCCATTATTTGTTTGAATTTTTTTTTTTTATTTAATTATTTAAGGGATGGTATTTAATGTGCACTTTCTGAACCGACTTAATGATATCAGTACACAAGAATTTCTATGAGCAAGATTGAAAGTGCCTACCAATTTTGCCAGAAAGGTATTTTTACATACCTCCCAAGGTTCTCTTACACGTCACAATTGACATAGAACCGACGACTTTACTTCCTTCTCAAAGGAAGTTATGCTAAGGATTTTTATCACTCAAGAAAAATCCATTCACCATGACTGGGTTTGAACCCATGAACATTGAATCCTGAGCCAAGCACTTTACCCCAAGTCCATGGAGGTAGACTTGTGCCTCCCAACCCACCATTAGATGGCTCTATATATATAATATGGAATAGTCTCTGGGTGCCTTCTCCTCCTATCACCTACTTAGTAGGCCACAAGCCACCACTGCACTGTTTATCACCCAATGGTTTGTGTGGAGGTTATTGGTACTGGCATTCTTCACTTTAGTAGATCATGAATGCTCTAATCACAATAGACTGGCGATGAGGTTTTCTCTAAGGGTGTTCCACTCCTTCCACACAAATGCAGACATACTTCCTCTAAATTCAACCTACCCCATCCATAGCTCATTAGCATAATTAGTACATAGACGTACAACCCAAACGAGCCGTAACCCCTAGACTGACTTTTGTACACGAGCTGATGAAAGAACATTTCACGCTATTGCTACATTTCATTAGAGTGCGCTGCATAATATGAAATGTCTCCTGGAGTAAGGATATGGCTTGGTGGATAGAGGGGAGGGGGGGGGGGGTTAGCAGTAACTATTTCAAGTACCTTACAAAAATTGACCAAAATAAATTTATTCCGAACATTCAACTATGTCGATTTGGTGTTTATTAGGTAATACCTACAATCTGTATTTTTAAAACACAAATACACTTTTTTAGACATTGTGGTGTGGCTGGGCACAATTCATAGGCACACTTCATAGGCACACCTTTGTGTGACACGTCGAGCTTTCATTCCGTCACATGGTAGCGCGCGCTGCCTGCCAGCGAGCAGCTTAGTTTTGGTAGCTTTTTAGTGCATTCCTTGCATAATCACTTAGTTTATTATTAAATTAAACTTTTCCTTTATTCTATTAAAGACTCTGAGGTAAAAAAAAAATGTAAAATTTGATCTCCTGAGACACCCTTCCCCCACCACTCAACCCCTATAGATATGTAGCTATAGGCCTATTGTTTGAATTCCTCTCATTTAATTTCCATACGAGTTTTCAAAAAATACATATGTATGAAAGTAGGTCATAGGTATGAAATGCTGAAAACTCAATTAAAAACCTCTCTCTCTATCTAACGGTGTGTTTTTGTCCCCGCTAGTGCCTGTTCCATCTGTGGTGCTTCATCCCGATAGAGAACAACGGCTCCAGAGTGATCTACAACCACATCATTCGTCCCAGGTTCCTGAAACACTCCGGGGACGTGGACAACCTTCTCGGGGAGCTTGCCGACTCCGGTATGGTAATGACCTCTCCTCTCCTTCCCTATCCTTACATGCCCGAATGTGGAGACAAACACTTGCGACATTCAGGGGAATGTCACAGAATTTAACCGAAAGAGAACAATGTTGCCAAGCTAAGGAAACCATAGTTTTGCCACTAAAACAAGAGTGGGATACTTTGTTTCTTGCGTGTTGACAAAAGGCATTGTCCAGATATATTGCTCAGCGTGAAGTAGTACAGTGTAGTTTATATACCACATTTACACAGGAGGACAAATCATTTAGCACCGGGAAAATAACTTAGGAAAATGTTGATATTTAGTAGCTGAGCTAGCATTTTTAAATTTTTTTTTTCAAGACAAGATTAATATAATAAATTGTAAAATCGTCATTCACCAAGAAAAACTGGAATAAGTTAGTCAGTAAAAATTGAAACATGTTTTCTAGAAAACCTAGAAAAGTTGGGGAATGTTGTAATAGGTACAGGTAAATATGGTCCCAAATCACTTTCTGTAAATGTTCATTACATACTAATTATATAAATATGTTTTAAGGGAAAATAATCTAAATAAATTAGTTTGGGTGAAAAATTACCACTTGGATATGAGAATTGAAGGTGTGAACTTTGTCTAAACTATCCGATGGTCTACCGTTGGGTCATCCTGGTTCGTCTCAGACCCAGGACCATTTTTTACCGGCTACCACAATACTCAACATTACAACTAGTGAAAGTTGACCCTGCATACCCTCACGAGCCACCTCAGGTCCATATATACCATTGATCTCTATAATATAACTGGATGGACATACACATGCACATTCCAAGGACAAAGGCGTGACGCTCAGTGTATCGTCTGCTACACTGATGGGGGGACAGATTTAACGGTTTCTTTAAAAGTTCTTATGTGAAAACATGTCTCTGATGAATAAAAGTGTTATTGTTTGAAAATAGTGAAGTATTATACCACACTTTCCTGAAGAAACATTTTCATTAAAGGATATACAATCCAGTTTTAGAGGTAATACTGTACAAATACGAATAAAACCTTAGATATTTCAATTTTTATGTAGTTGTCATCAATGCTGTTTACAGTCTGCCACGACCACTTATATTTAAAGTTGGTTATGAGCTTGTATATTGGTTTCATAAACAATATTATATTGAAAGTTCGATAAATATAATGAACAAGGTATCTTAAAACTTTATTAAACTATAATGAAACAAGTTAGCTAAAAACTGTATTACATTTGTTTGAATGACATACTTTGTGTAGAAGTCTTACATTCCAATGATAAATTAGGTTATTGGCTTCTAGGAAGTACAGTATCTACTAAAACCTAATTTTAGTAATAATCCTAATCTGTAATGCCTTATTTCGTACCAGAATACTATCATATATATAATATTTTGGTAGGATGGACGGCAATTTAGAACGGAAGTAGAAATTTTCTTCTGGAAGGTCTTTTATGCTAGCTAAATACAACTATAGGGTAGGATTATGGTAAGAGATAAAGCCTTACAAGCGAGCTTCCTTAAAAAATCATCGTATATATTAGGCTACATCAACTTATTTAAAGAAAAAACGAACCACTTTTGAACTTTTATATGCTCTTCAAAGCTTTAACTAACATATTTATTTAATTTAACCATTCACACATTGATGTATCTCATGTATTCAATCAAATTAATGAACGATGTCAAAATGCCACATTTCCGTGTATGGGTGTAAGAGAGAAAGAGATCGAAGTTCCATTCTCCTTTCACATGGTTGTCCAGACCAGCTCGATATTTTCAGCACACAATATCCATTCAAGTAAAGTTACCCTTATAGAGCAATGGATATTATACAGACACATTATTCAAACTGTCAGCCTCTCTGAGTCCATCACGCCCTCAGATGTCGTAAGATGGTGTCACCTCCAATACAGTGGTCCCGGGGGTGGTCCCCAGCGGTTGTTGAGGTTATAGTTTTATATTTACTTTAATAATTTCTTGCAACGATGATAGAAAGGTGCAAAATCCAAATTAATAGAAATTGAAATGTTTAAAATGATAACAACTGATTGGGTTGTTTTTGGTTGCACACTTGTGACTTGGTCGACGGTAACACAGCCCAGTATTTAGGTGAGGATGCACCAATACCATAAATCCAAAATACCCGCTGGGTTGGCTGGTTCTCTTTAGCTACATCTTAGTCACATTAGTATAATGACTATATAAGTAGTTTTTAATAATTAAAACAAGTATTGGTAGACACGAGGGATTAATGTCTCGCTCTTTGTTGGTTTTTCAGTGACGAGGAGGTCAGGATTAAAATTTTGATTAGGTGTATAGGGGGTAATATTTCCTAAATTTTTTCCTCCTCTTCTCCTTCCAAACAAATAAGGGTACACTTATTATAAAATTATGTACCCAACTACTGTAATTAAATTTGAATAGCCGTGGGTGCAGTGAAAAAAGAAAATTTGGATTGTAATGCTTTTAGGCGATTAAGATGTTGTGATGCTGCCAGGGTCTCAAATTGGGGTCAAACTGCGTGAAAGGCTGGAAAACACTGCTCTATATATTTTATTTATAATAATAGTAATAATATTTCTATAATTTTAATATAATACAATGTTTACTAAGTCCTCCCCCACCCATCCCCATTCTTCTTCCATCACTGTACAGAGATAATTTATGTAAAGAGAATACATATATTTAGAATTGCCAAGCAACTTTAAGTGTTTTTACAATAATTAGCAAACAATTATTGTAGTTGACGTGTTTGTTAATAATAAGGTTCTTTATTTAAGCTATTAATTATCTTCTTTAGTCCTCATGCTTAGTTCAAACTTCTCTACAATATTTGAGCTGCACGCATGCTAATATATTAACCCTTTGAGTGCCAACGTCGCTCAGAGCTATGCACGAAATATCTGCTAAACTTGCCAGCGTCGCTCACAGCGATCCTCGTTTTCGAGCTCTTAGTTCAGTATTAGTCAACTGATAGGTAGATTTTATTTTATTTCCACTGCATTCTCATATGTTCAAGCTACTTTTATTTGTCTTTGCGATATATAGAACCTGAAAATTATTTCATAACTTTTTACTTTATGAGATTTATCTTTGGCCTTCTCTGTAAACATGGCTACTAAGAGGAAAGCTGTGATTCAAGACACAGAAATACTTGCAATATTTATTGACAGCTCAACCCAGAGTGATCAATTTGTTTGTCATTCTGAAAGCACTGATTCTGAATTTGTAAATAATGAAACTGAACAGGAATTTTATTCTAGTGAAATTGAAAGATCGGATCAAGTAGGAGTGGCAGCTGGTATTGATGACAAGAGTGTGAATACTAGTTAGGAATTCCTAAAGGGATGAAATAAATTTTGAAGATCAGGATAATCCACCCCAACCTCTTCATATTTATGCAAAAGTACCAGGTTTGAAGTCCTCTCACCGTCCCCTTCTGATTCCAACCCAATTATTTATTCTAGACTTTAATTTACTATATAACCCTGCTAAAGTTGATGGTCACTGAAACAGCTGCTATGCATAACCCAAGTTTAGCGTAAAATCTAAAGTTAGTTTTTTTGTAAACTTTGTTATTTACTCAGTTTTTTATGTTCTTTTCAGTGATTTATTCTATTTCAAGCTATTTAAATTTTCAATGCTTAAAAATTAATGTTAAATAAAACAGTAAAAAATTTTTTTTTAAATATCTTGGCTAGTGATTTTTTTTATTATATTTAAAAATTAAAAAAGTATATGTATAATTATATCATCGGATTGGCAAGCATGTTAGCTAGTTTATGTAAAAATTTGAGTGCAAGAAGTTCAAAGACTAATGAGTTATTAAAATTTAAACAAACTCCTGCATTTTTCAGGAAAATAGCTTGGCACTTTTAGCACATTTTTTTGTCATTTCTCTTGGCACTCAAAAAGTTAAGATACTAGCGCTTTTTGACTTCAATGTGTGATCACTGAAACTAAAGAGTATCCAGACCCGTATATCTTAGACCTTGGTTCAAAACTAACAAGTGACAAAAGCTGAAACAGCCTGACTTATTTCTTGTTGGAACACGACAACATTACCCCTGGCCATCAAATTATCACCTGGTGAATTGTAACATCTTATTTATACTATATTATAAGCTACAGTTGTTGCCCTTGCCATGAATAAAACCCAGGACCTACCAACTAAACTAGAGCAATGAAGTAACCTGTATGTACATATCGGACTGTACTATGTCTACCAACATGACACAAAATACAATTATATTATTCTAACGTGTCTTGAGGCAAGCGGGGGGAGGGATATTATGAGTTTATCAGAGTTTGCAATAACCCTAACACCACTTATGATGAATGAATGTAAAACAATCAACTAAAATTTTAATCTTAAAATATTTATCCCCAGCAACGACTGTTTTCAGCTTGTAGCAAAATGTCCGAATCTTTCTCTTTCCTTCCACCACATTCCACCTCTCACTTGCTCACTTGCTTTATTGCACAGTTGTGTGATTTGTATCTCAATTTATAAAAAGTATATATACCACACACACACACACAAAAATGAAAATGTAGGCAAAAGTTTTGAGTAAACTGATTATTTTAATGAAATGTGCAATTGTGTTAAACCTTTTATAGTTTTCTCTATTTAAATATCCTAAATTGACCCATACAAATAGGTTGAATTTAAGGTTAAAGTTGTTGGGAGTCAAATATTGAAATTGATAAGAAGGGCTCCTAGACTAGCACATTTCAGATGGGTTCATTCTGAGACAAACTGAGTAGCACTTCAGCTATGGTGGTACGTCAGCAGAAGATAAAACCTCTGAACGATCTAGGACATTCTTAAACTTTCATGAGATGCTATTAAACAAAGAGGAACACAGCTTACACTTTACTCTGCTGCTATTAAACAAAGAGGAACACAGCTTACACTTTACTCTGCTGCTATTAAACAAAGAGGAACACAGCTTACACTTTACTCTGTTGCTATTAAACAAAGAGGAACACAGATTACACTTTACTCTGCTGCTACTAGACAAAGAGGAACACAGCTTACACTTTACTCTGCTGCTACTAGACAAAGAGGAACACAGCTTACACTTTACTCTGCTGCTATTAAACAAAGAGGAACACAGCTTACACTTTACTCTGTTGCTATTAAACAAAGAGGAACACAGATTACACTTTACTCTGCTGCTACTAGACAAAGAGGAACACAGATTACACTTTACTCTGCTGCTATTAGACAAAGAGGAACACAGATTACACTTTACTCTGCTGCTGCTGCTACTAGACAAAGAGGAACACAGCTTACACTTTACTCTGCTGCTATTAAACAAAGAGGAACACAGCTTACACTTTACTCTGCTGCTATTAGACAAAGAGGAACACAGTTCACACTTAAGACATAAATTGTGTTGTGTTTATTTTCATTGTTGTTTTTTTTGTTACAGCTTCAAGACTAGCAGTCAATAGTGTCCTGAACAAGAAAGATGGCTAATCAGTTATTCTAAAATCGCCAAGAAATATTCCTACTTCTTTTCTCTATGTTATCTCTTAAAGACAAAAATATACCTCAAAAGTTGCAAAAAAAAAAAAGAAACTTTACGTTCCATTTTGTTTATATTTAAACAGATTCTTAATTTGTGGCAAAAAAAATGCCTCAAAAATTACTAAACAAAACAATTATGCGTTCCATCTTTATATTTAAACAATTTTTGATTCATATATAATATGCTTATAACGGGCAAAGCCACAAATTGCTATTTTCATACAAGTTTGTATTTTTCCCAGAAACTTTAATATTTATAGATCTGATGGGTGAATGATTATTTCTTTGGAGGGTGAATAATATATTGCGCACTTTATATCTATCTATATATATAAATAAATAAAAGTATAAGCTTGTTATTTTTTCTATACTTTATTTGTGGCTCAACCTTGGAGGTAATGCTCTAATTATGTGTAAATCACCAGTCACTCAAGCTGAAATGTAAACCATTCCTGTAATATAACTGCACGAGTTTTTTATAAACTTTTTTTCTTCCGACTATAATATGATGGTGGACCTTTGGTTGGTTTGATATTGTCAGACTTCTTCAGGTGGAGAACTTTATTGCTCTTTATATATTCTCTTGAAACGATTCTTAAAGAGTCTCAATAAATATTATTGTTGTATTTGACATTGTATTTTGTTGTTTTATTTGATCCACCTACTAATTACTCAGCTGCCTCTGTTGTCGACTGCATCACTCTGTCAATAGACTGGATTGGTGATGACGAGTTTGTGTGTGTACTTACACTGGTTATTACTAAACGTTTTTCCACTCTCTTTTCACACAAATGCTGGTAGACTTCCTTTAAATTCAACCTTCCCTATCCCTAACACATGAGGTTAATTAGTTTATATGCGTGTAAAACAATTAAAATAATTTCTCAACTAATCCCATTTTGTCCATTTGACATCCAAACAAAAGGATCATTTGTCAACAAGATCTTCCTTCAATCCAAGGATTGAGTGTAAACCTTGTTCAACTCTGGTATTTTTGGCAGATATAGTGAAATATATTGTCATCGTACCATTTCCCGCCTGTGGCCAGCTCAGATTAGTAATTATCCATCTTCCTCTCTCATTACACCACTATTCCTCCTTTAATCACTTCCATTCTTCTCCTCTCACTTCCACCTCATCTGTTATCTGCTCCTCCCATCTCTTTTTTGGTCTCCCTTGCGTCTTTTTCCTATATACTTCATTTCCATTATTCTCATAGTATTCCATCCTCATTACATGCTCATACCATCTCACCCTTGCTTCCTCTACTATATCATGTACTCCCTATACTCCTACTCTTTCCCAGATAACTTCATTCCTAATCTTGTTTCTCCTCATGACAGCTAAGATGCTCCTCACAAACTTCTTCCCATGTTCTCCACTTTCCTAGTCTCTCCTACATTCAATGTCCATGTTTCTGCTGCATATGTGATAATGGGTACAAAGTACACCCTGTACAACACTTCCTTACACTTCAAGTCATTATCTTCTCCATAGCAGGTCTCTTACACACCTATAGACCAACTCCCCCTGCTGTCCTCTTGTCATTAAATCCTCAGAGGCAACTTTAGGGCTGTGCGAACCGGGCGGCTGCCCAGGACGCCGGCTCGAGGGGGCGCCAAACAGCTAAATCTCACTAACATAGCCTAGGCTTGATATTAAAATAATTCCCAAACGTAACATAACCTAGGTGTAATAGTGGAGTTGCTAAGCATAACGATTGTTTCACTTTTTGATACAAACATGAAATTTTATGTATCAGTTTAATTTTGTGGTGAGTAAATTATAATTTAGTGCCACTCTCAAAAGGTTATGTTACATTTGCCATCTTGAAATAATGCCGGCATAAAACTTTATTTTTTTCAATTATAATATAAACAGTTGTATATTGTCAAAGTGTTTGTTAATAGGTTCTTATAGTTTTATTTGTAATCCTAACCGTTTTTGCACAATCTCGAAGTGAAACATTTAGTGTATAGGTTACACCTGTGGAGTCTCCCCTTCAGATTATTTTACTTTCACGCCTAGCTTTTTTTTGGTTCAAACTAAAAGAAAAACAAAATTAAAAATGTTTTTGTTAACGTTTTGACTGCCAAAAGTGACCACAAATCAAATATTATAGTTTTGTAGGTCATTTAGTTTGGCGAATGGCTTAATGATAGTATATCTGGTAACTTTTGCTGTCAGTTAACACCACTCCTATGGCAGATCGACTTTATTATCACCTTTCTACATCCACCATACTCAACGACTCTTCTACTCCCACACTGCGAGCCTCGGAGGCTAGCAAGGACGGTGAGACCACCTAGCAAACCTGCTAGACCACACTCATGCGAGCCTCGGAGGCTAGCAAGGACAGTGAGACTACCTAGCAAACCTGCTAGACCACACTCATGCGAGCCTCGGAGGCTAGCAAGGACGGTGAGACTACCTAGCAAACTGCTAGACCACACTGATGCGAGCCTCGGAGGCTAGCAAGGACAGTGAGACCACCTAGCAAACCTGCTAGACCACATCATGCGAGCCTCGGAGGCTAGCAAGGACGGTGAGACCACCTAGCAAACCTGCTAGACCACACTCATGTGAGCCTCGGAGGCTAGCAAGGACAGTGAGACTACCTAGCAAACCTGCTAGACCACACTCATGCGAGCCTCGGAGGCTAGCAAGGACGGTGAGACCACCTAGCAAACCTGCTAGACCACACTGATGCGAGCCTCGGAGGCTAGCAAGGACAGTGAGACTACCTAGCAAACCTGCTAGACCACACTGATGCGAGCCTCGGAGGCTAGCAAGGACAGTGAGACTACCTAGCAAACCTGCTAGACCACACTCATGTGAGCCTCGGAGGCTAGCAAGGACGGTGAGACCACCTAGCAAACCTGCTAGACCACACTGATGCGAGCCTCGGAGGCTAGCAAGGACGGTGAGACCACCTAGCAAACCTGCTAGACCACACTGATGCGAGCCTCGGAGGCTAGCAAGGACGGTGAGACTACCTAGCAAACCTGCTAGACCACACTCATGTGAGCCTCAGAGGCTAGCAAGGACAGTGAGACCACCTAGCAAACCTGCTAGACCACACTCATGCGAGCCTCGGAGGCTAGCAAGGACAGTGAGACTACCTAGCAAACCTGCTAGACCACACTCATGCGAGCCTCGGAGGCTAGCAAGGACGGTGAGACCACCTAGCAAACCTGCTAGACCACACTCATGCGAGCCTCGGAGGCTAGCAAGGACAGTGAGACTACCTAGCAAACCTGCTAGACCACACTGATGCGAGCCTCGGAGGCTAGCAAGGACAGTGAGACACCTAGCAAACCTGCTAGACCACACTGATACAGAGGGATGTATTTCTACCCGGAGAACTCAAAACAGCCCCTAGATGCTGACAAGTTGGAATAAACTTTCATGCCAAGAACGCGAAAACATGTGTGAACATATCTCTGTATATAAATCATAACTTGTTGTATTGTATTAGATCTAAGCTATCAAAATGTATGTAGTGATATTAAACTTAATATATCATTACTTTTCTGTACATAAGAACAATATTTGTGTAATACTCAAGACTTGGCCCTCGAGATCACGTTGGTGTCATAAATATCTCTCATTAAACGACTTTAACCAGAAAGTTGTGTCGTCTCACCAATAGTAAGTGCCCTTTGGTCTACTCTCACCACTCAAGGCAAGCACCCTTTACACTGATTTCACCCGACACCCTCTAAGGTATGTGCCCTTCACCAGCTCTGAACATCATCCAGCAGCCAGTTTGAAGATTGTCCCAACTGGTCACAAGTTCACTGACTGTCGAGGCTGAGGCTGTATCAGCCTCTATCACACTTCCAAAATATTCTACATTCTGTACTTTACTCAGCTCTACTCCATCCAGCTGTATAGCTTTACCCTCTTTACTTGTCATTACCATCACTTCAACTTTGCCATACTAAATTTCATTCCACAATCTTTAACATTCTCATTCCATTCCTGTAGCTGTTCTCGTGAAATATATAGTTAACAAATACACATCGGGAAACAAACTTTCCATCTTTGGTCAGAGTTTCAGAGCTATAGTCTCATGTCATTTCAAAATATGGTGAAAGTTTAGGGTGATTTGCCCACACACATACGTACAACGTACGTACATACATGAACACACACACTTGTAAAATGAGGAACAATGAATGAATACAACGCGTGTTAACTACGAACACACACACACACACACTTGTAAAATTGAGGAACAATGAATGAAATACAAATGGCGTGTTAACTACCTGAACCCTTCACTTTTCAACAATGATTGGATATTCAGCGCAACAGAAATTAAAACTGTAGACATGATGAAAATTTTACCTTTCAAAATAAATATCAATTATTGGATTCACACTTTTAAAATA